>VWYI01005889.1:11339-29593 GCA_013399455.1 Anthoscopus minutus
CCCCCCCCCAAAAAAAAGTCTTTGGCTATATCTCCCTTAAACTTCATAAATTGGTAAGAGGTCTGTCTAATGACTTGCATTTTCTGTCAGCTCAGAAACTTTTTCATCTCAGTTTGAAAATAAACCCTTGTAAAACTCCACCATGATGAATATTTTCAAACAACAAATTTCTCTGATCCATCAGGAAGGATATAAAGGCTTCACAGCTATAGATCTTTCTTCACCAGAGGTCAAAACTCTTGTGCAAATAACCACAAACAGACTATTTTGCCCTTTTTTTGCCAGTTAAACTAGTCACCTTAGCTCCCTCTGTGTTACTGGAAAAAAGCATTTAACTGCTACATGCATTGACATTTTTCTTAGAATGAGATAAATTGGTGGTTATTTTCGCGTCTGTTTCTCACAAGTATGTTTCATTATGTTCAGTAAAGGAGGGCTTTTAAGGGGTGAAATTCAGTGAAGTTAATGTCCACCTTTTTGTGTTTATTCTGTTGCCTTCTCTGTAAGACTCATGCTATTCTCTTCCCTGGGCTATTCAAAGTAGAAGGTGCCTTGACAAGTGATCCAGTCTAGCCTTGCCCTACATATTCTAAATTGTGATACAACAGTCTTATAGACATTTACAGATGTTGTGTACAATCTGGAGCTACTTGTTCGCTTTTCTAAAATCCCTAGAACCACAAACACCTTTCAATACATTTGATGCTTGAGACCATTCTTGGCTTACTGCTGTATACATGCTGACTTGGAGATCAAAACAAGATGGAGGACAAAATGAAAGCATTCATTCTTCTGCAAGCTTAGAATTAAAATGGTGTATACACAAGAAAATGGAATATATCCTACTATGTCAAAACAGTCCACCACAGGAGGACAGAGTTTTGCTATGCCGCTGAAAAACAAATAGAGAACTTTTGAGGAAGAAAACTCAGTCTGTGTGAGTATAAACAATAGACTGCGCTGCATATATAAACAAAAGCACTACTTTATTCAGAAAAAAAACCATACACAAAACCTCTGCATTAGAGTAATAGAAATATTTTTGTTACAGTCAGCTTGCAGTGACTCTGACTCTGGTCTGACCAGGCAAGTGTGGCAGTTTCCTGAAAAACTATAATGATAGTAAAAGAAACAAACCTCAGAAACCACATGTTCTGGGGGCAAGCTCCAAAGACCCAGAGGAGTGGTGAACTTAACAAAAGAAAGGGGTACCTGAGGGCAGGGGTCTAATCGTGAACATGGATAAGGGACATGACTTATTATGGAATGATCCCAGTAGCATCCTAATTTCCATCCTTTCAGTAAGGTCTCAGGTCTCCCAGGTCTCAGGTTTATGCCTTTTGTACAAGACACCTGAACTAAGCCACTATCCATTCCAGCCATTTCAGTTCCCATATATTTTAAGTGAAAAATTTACCTTTCTGAACAGCAAGATAGCAAATAAGCACAGAGCAAAAGCCATTTGGTTTCATCAACTGAATGGAACTCCTCCACAGATAATTACTTTCCCTTCAGTCTCTGAAGATCTGGTGTGTTAAAAAGTATAGTTCAGAGATTTTTTCTATTTACACAAGGTTTATCATGTGTTATATAAATCTTTGCTAATGCTCAACTCTTTGTTATTGAATGACTGCCATTCTCTAGACAGTCACATAGCCAGATAGGAAACAGTTTGCTAAAAAAAGCCTGATTCCAAGCTTTCCTTATATGGCACATCATTGGCAAATGCCTCTCATGGATATCACAAAAATGTAATTATAATGTCATGGGGTTTTATCATTCAGATACAGTCAGTATTAGTCTGTTTGAGTCTACTGCATGGGGCTTTGAGTCTAGACAAAGCATGAAAGCAAAGCATTGGCTGACAATGCTTTTTGCTGTTTCAGTTATCCTCATCAGGCACATGTTAGCGTGTTTGTATCATCTCCCTGATCCTCTATTTTATCATGAACAGAAATGTATTTTCAAACTGGCTAGTCTTTGATATAGTGCCAATGCTGAGAATTTCTGGGACTTCCAAATAACCAGTTTCCAAATAACAAGTCCAAATAACAAGTTTCTACCCTGTTGTTATGGACATATTGGTAATATAAACAAATATGCCCCAGTATCTTTGCAAACAGTAGCAAAAGAAATAAATTAGAAGCACATTTAAGGGAGTAAAGAACAATACATACAGCCTTGAACTTTGGGAATTTCCTTTAGAGTGGCCACTATGTCAAAGATGTGCACAATATAGATACGAGAATGTTAATGATAATTTAATGATCTGTGACATTATGACTAAGAGCCTGTGTAAATAGTAGGATATACTAGGGAGAATTGGGAGTATAAAGAAATTATTGTGCTTTGTTTACTATGGAAAAAAGGCAAAATTGATGAAAATGTAGATGCATTTTATAGTAAACTGTGTCCAGGGAATGAGACCATAGCCTACAAGACCTTTAGTCAGTGGAAGGAAAGGACAGTACTCTCTAAAATCCAGAAGCAGAATTATCCTTGTGCCCTTGTTTCACTTCTGGAAATCTTTGTTTCTCAGTTTTAAGTACCATGATGCTATGAAACAAAATGTTAACATTAACCCAATTCTTCTGGAGAAAACAGAGCAGAATTTCTATTTTCAATAAAGCCTAGCTTTACCAAGCACATATATATAAAAACCCATCATGAGATTCTGTTTCTTGCAAGCCCCTAGTTTACCTTCAAATGAAAGACTACTTTCATGCTGCCTTTGAGACATTCTAAGTCAGTTAAAACACTTTAAACATAATACCTTATGCACATTATAATTTTTATATGCATATAATATCTAAAAATAACTTCCACCAAAAATTTTATGATAGTTTTAGGAAGAGAGGCTACTTTCATACCACTTATTGAGGCTATCTGTTGCAGTTTAACGTCATAGATCATTTGAATGTATCATATTTAGGAGGCAAATATAATAAATGACAACTCTAAGTTATGTGTAATACTTAGTAATCAAGTATCATAGATCATTTGAATGTATCATATTTAGGAGGCAAATATAATAAATGACAACTCTAAGTTATGTGTAATACTTAGTAATCAAGTGTGGACAAGTGAAGTAGGCATTCATGGTTTCAATTTTCTAAGAAGCTGAATAGTTACTAATTACAGAAGACAGAATTCTATCCCATTCCAAATACCTTTTTCTTTACCTTTGTTGCTAGGAAACAATTAACACATTATGGGGAACATGAAATACTTAAGTAATGCATAATCTTGTTATTTAGCTTTCCTTTTTACATATTAACCCTTTAAATGTATATTTTCCTAGAGTTAGTAAAGAGAGAAAATATTTTCTAGCGCCCATGAAAGGTTTTATGTTTAAGATAGAAATCTTTTCCATATTCACATGGTTGAAAATGCACTGACAGTCCAATTTATAGAAGCTAATTTGTTATTATGTCTCACAACATAGAACGAGCCTTTTAGGCATTAATGATTTCTCTCGGATATCTTTAAAACTAAAAGGGTTTGATATTAGCTATCCCTGGATGCATTTTATGTGGTGGCACTACATTTGCTGGAAAAAAATTTAAATATGCATAACATGTTAGGTTTATGGGGTTTAGTTAAGTATGTGTAGTGGTTTAGATTCGCCAATTTGAGTTTCCCAGGCAATGCACCAAATAATGTAGTAGGTTTAGCGATGGCTAAAATCACCAGTGCACCTACTAGAATTATTTACTCATTTCCTGCTGTGAGATATGAATTAGGAGGAAGGCAAACAGGCTCAAACATAAAAGGTATAAAGAAAACTTTATAAACAGAACTGAAAGAATAAGAGTCAGAATAAAACCTCCAGAACACTTCTCATCCCCTCCCCACAACCTCTTTTCTCTCCCACTGACAACACAGAGACAAAACCTGGGATTTATAGTTACACCTCTACAACTGTCTTTCATCAGTTCTTGTAGGGAGAGTAGGTTTGCTTGTGATGCCATGGAGACTTCTCCACAAGAAACACTCTGTCATGGCTTTTTAATTTCCACTAATAGCAGTCACCCAGAAAATCTGCAATTGTGAAGTTCTTCCCATCTTTCACAGCCTCCCCACAGCTGAGTTAATGGGCCATGTCAACTCAGAGGGTATTATTTTAAGGATGATGTACAAAAGCAAAGATTCCCTTAATCTACCTCTGATTTGTTATTTAGCCTTCCGTTTTACATATTATGTTCCACTGGGAACAGAGGTCTTCTTCTCTCTCTGGGAGCAAAGGGTCTTTCTTCATCACTCTCATCTCTGTTCAAGCTTCTCATGGGATCACAGCTACTTCAAAATCTGCTTTGCTTCATTTTGGATGTGTCTGTTCATGTCTACTGTTTGAACACTCCATTCCCCCATACTTATTAATGAGTTAAAGGGGATATTCTAGGGTATCATAGTCCACGGCCTTATCAGAAGAATTCCAGTCCAATACTAAGGCATTTCCTCCTTCTCCTTCCATCTGAGGCTTGACTCCTTCTTTACTGACCTTGGTGTCTTCATGTTGTCCTCTATGCATCTTCACTCTGTCCTTTTCTCTCTCAAGAGAGAGGATTGAGGTCTGCAGGTCTCATTTGTGCAATGAAAGACTTAATATCTCACCTAGGGCCTCCAGATGGTCATGATGGTTTCTGCCAGGCAGTGACCACAGCAGTCACTGTGATGATTTCAGGCCTTGCTGGGGCTGTGCCAAGATCTTAGGAGTCCCAGCCGGAACGGTGGCCGCTCTGGCTGCACGGCTGGTCTCTGCCCCCTGCTTCCTTCAATTCCAGCTGTGGGCGGATGGCTTCCCCTCCCTCTGCCCGGCAGCCACTTGGCTGTGGTGGAAGGGGCCTGACCCAACCCAGGGGCGTTCCTGGCGCCCAGCAGACCCTGGCTTGGTGTGGGCCAGCGATGGGGCTGGGCTTAGCGTCAGTGAGATGTCAGCAGCTGCGGTTCCACCCGGCCTCAGCCAGGGCCCCATGGCCTCCTGTCCTTTTCCTGGCCACCACTGCGGTCCAGCCCGGCCAGGCCATGTGGGCCACGGTGGAGTGGGGCTGGCCCGACCAGCACCATCACCTCTTCAAGGCTGGAAGAAAGATTTCCCGGGCTTACCTGTCTTTAAAATGTGGATCTCACAGAGGCGGATCCAGCTTCTAAATGGTTTAATAAGTTGTCAACACTCAAAGCTAGTCAGCTATTGGTTTTTTCCAGGCATAGAGGAAGTTCCTAGCAGCTTCTCTCACAAAAAGTCATTTCTGTGCTTGGCTTCTTCCCTTCTCACCAAATGTTAATTAATGCGAAACCAGCACATTATGAAATAGCAATAATTCATTTGTTAAAGGAATTGGATATTCCGCAATAAAAAAAAGCTTTGGCAGGAAGGACAGTTTAAGAATTTCTTGCTGCCTACTTTAGTCATGGTCCTGAGTATAAAAAATGAGTTGAGTAATCTTAAACTCATATTAATTCACTGATACAATGGACACAAACAAAAAAGCACAGGGTTGGAAAATACAGGCATACAAGATGTAAAAACATCTTAAGCCAACCTTATTGATTAACTCCTTAAATTATCAAACTGAGGTCCCAGAATTGGCTTCAGCCTGTGCAGATATTACTAAATGTAAGGTGTAATTCTGTGCTTTCAGAAATGAATGTGAATATATCATATAATATCATAGATATATTTTCAAATTATTATTTTCAGTTAAGATTAGTAAATAGTGATGAAAAGGCATTCTCATATTACTTAACAAAGAGTATGCTTCTAAGGAAAAACACTTTTAACAAAGCTGTAGAATGAGGACTGTATACAAAAAAGCAACAGCTCAGAAAGGGGAGAGTCAGTAGACAAGCAGCTCAGAATATTACAGCATCCCTAGTCAATGTAAATGCAGAGGACTATTTGAGAAGAGTTGAGAGATCACATTTTCCCTCATTATGTAACATTAACAAAGCAGACTATATCACATAGTTCTTGTATTTACACCCAAAAAAAGCTGTAGAAAAATTGCACTAGAAACAAGAAATATAAATCAAATTATTCAGAGCTAGCAAAATCCTTTACTTGCACACTGAAGGTGTTCAGTTTATCAAAAGAGAGTGTAGATTATTTGTGTACATATAAACTGATATTTCTATGAGATAAAATATTAAATGTGAAAGTGATCTGTTTGGACAAAGTCTTAAAAATCCAGTTCCATAAGTCGCTGACACACTTCAGCTTCTAAAGGCATTACTGCTTGCAAATATTTCACTCTTACTCAATAAGAATAATTTGTATAAAAATATTGAAAGTAATCTCAGAAACATAAGAAACAAGAATCTAGGTCTCTTGGATTTTGAATGGGTTTTTCTCATTTCTAAATAAAAGAAAAATAAAAAGGTGTAGCTTTATGAATGTACTTGGAGAAGACAGAGAGTAAAATATCTATATCCTCATGAAGAAAGAATAGTGAAAAAATTACTTAGTGTTCAGAAAAGGATGATCATATAAAATTCTATGTCATTCTTTAAAAAATCATCTTCTTTCTTCCTCTATATGTAAATTGTAACAAAAAAAAGGCAGCATAGAGAGGTTTTCCAATATTTCATTACTCAAAGCCATCTGAAGTTCAGACTGATTTTAGCAGCAAAATATATCATCAATTTATTAGGAAGTACATTATTATCCTAAACAATAAAGACTGATTCTAACCCTAGAAAAAAACACCAAAAAACAGCACACATCTGAGAGGTCCTTATTCTTAGGCAAGGGCTGTTTTTTCAGATTTGCTGACATGAGAAGTAGTGTCAATGAAGTCACTTTGGTGAAAAAACAGGAAAGTGTATACAAATATGCTGTGCTCAGTTTCTCAGTGTTGTCCATTTGAATTTGAATTATGAATGAATAGTTCCTGATGATTCATTATTTATTTATATTTGTTTAAACAAAAAAAAATCCCCAACCTAAGAATACAGGTGCAGAACAACAACACCATATCATTCATCCAGAACTTTCTTTAGAAAAATTATTTAAGCAGCATGTCATATTTATGACTTTCAGGAGAAAGGACCAGTGTAATAAAGCTGCAACACAGAGCTCTGGCAGGAGACTGATTGTTTTTTTCCTGGCACCACTCACACAATCTGGATAATGGCCACCATATTGACTTTCACAGTGTAGGCTGTGAGAGGACAGGATGCTAATCTTATAATGTTTGTACAGTGACTCATCCTCCACATAAGTAACAGAGGCAGAGGACACTACTGTCTTTGTAGTATGTCTTTTCACAGGAGGCATTACCAGAATCTGTGGGGTGAATTATAGGTGGCATTGGGAAAGGAAAGAAAAGTAGAAAATATGAGTAAAGAAGGAGATTGTGTAGAATTGCTGAGCTGTGCAGTTTCATCTCTGTACTTCCTCAAAAATGAAGATTATTAATTACTTGCTTTTGTGGCCTGGCAAATGATAAGAGTGGAGATTTAAGCACACTAAATCTGCACATTCCAAAAAAATAAATGCTGCTATGGCTTTCACAATTTCAACTTTTATTTTAAAAAATAGGGAGCAATATAGAAAGATGAGCTTGGATTATGCAGGAGATTGAGAGGATAATTGAGGAAGGAAAGGTGAGAGAAGCTGATTTAGTTGCAGTAGACAGTAGCATAGGACAGAAGAACTGTGTCTGATTTATGGAAGGCCTCAGTGCATCAGGCAGGCTTGAGCAATACCAGAGTGGGAAGGATTGCAATAGGACACCTGCAGCTGTTGTAGGGGATTCACATGAGTACATATGAGTATATGATATTGGGTAGTGCATTTGTTTTTAAGAGCTGGGTTGCCTGTATAATGGGATTGAAAGGCAAAGCCCTGCTACCAGAGGCACTCATGCTCTCTGCCTTTCTCTCTCACTGCTGTTCATCCTTGTGCCACTTCCCCATGGCTGCTCACTCTAAGATGAGTGAAAGAGAAAGCAGGAAAAAACACAAGACTGGATGAAAAGAGGATGCTAAAGGAAAGGAAGGACTATTGAATAATGCCAGCAGCCCTGATGAATGTCTAACATTCCAGAAGGGCTGCTAGAGACGTGAAATGCATGTGATTTGGAAGATTAGAAAATAAATCTAAGCTTGAAAAATGCTGTTGCCTGTTGTGGTCTTTCTCCTTTTCCCAAGTCTTTTAAGATTAGCTGTTGATGCAAGAAATGAGTATGGGCAAAACAAAAAGAGCTATATGTCTTCAGAAGGAGGGGCCCAAATGAAATACATTTAACTTCAGTCCTGAATACAGTGATCAAGAGAAGTAGTAAAGAGCCAGTGTCCAAAAGAATGAGGGTAAAAGTGAAAAAGACTGCTCATTGGATATTTGGGACAGGAAAGCAGGCTTGCTATTGATAATACCAAAGTTGAACTTTGCATGACCTTTAAAGCACATACCCATTTCCTCTGCAGAAGGCAACATAGGGAAAGCACAAACCGATGAGGGAAGGTGACATTACTAGGAGGGTTCAGTGTAATGACAATGAATGGGAGTAAATACCCGATCTACTGGGATGGCCAGCACAGAAGAAAGGATCTTTGAAGGGAGCAGCATAGCGCTACAGAGAAACACTTCACTTTAAAGAGCAGGAATGGTTTGGAGGAGGCCTGCATAACTGCATGCTGTCATCAGAGTGAGGACTTTAGAGAATATTTGTGATATATGGAGAAATATGCAAAGCATCATTTGTAGGTAAATGGAATTCATCAGTTTCCATGCACCTTAGTCTGTGGAAATGGCTAGGCAGCAGCAGGAGACACCGAAGAAGAACAAAGAAATATACCAAAAGAATGTGAACAGAAAGAGAACTAGAGTAGGAAATAACCTTAAGATCAGTAGAAAAGCTATTTAACAAAATGTAAGAGGAAACCAGGAGGACGAACAGGAAAAAATGCCAAAAATTGCAAAAACTGCTAAAATTAAAATGAATAAAATGAATAAAATGAGCAAGGGACACATGGAGCATGCTTTTATCTAAAACATTTAGTAAAAGTCTTATGTGAGAAATATTTGGGGCTTTGTGCTTTCCTGAATACATATGATTTTTAAGGAATAGGAATAGGATGATAATTTGTATTTCAAAGAGTATCTGCTATTCTGAGTTCCTCATCTTGATTGAGGCTTTAGAAGGTTACAGTACTATTCCTACCATACTGTATCAGAATTATATGACAGTAATTTTATTACTTATCTACAACAACTAGCATGGATATAATGTAGCTGTGGGGTATTCCTTGTATTTGTGCATGTAAAATCATTTCAGACAGACTTAATTCATTTGGATCTGGAAAATACACCTAGGGTACTTTGGGCACCCTGCCACCAAGGCTGTATGAGAGCCAGAGCAAATCTGCTGACAGTTATCTTTCTGGTTGCTCTAACAGAGGCACAGAAAGGCTTTGCCTCCCTCATAGCCATGACACAACATTTAGTAAACTGTCAAAATCATCTGAGTAGTGGGTCTTTCATCTTTAGTATTTCTAGGTTCACTTTGTTTCCTGAATGTCTCTTAAAAACCAAAGAGATTCATGAAGAACAAGTTACTAAGAGTATTCAGGATTAAAGCAGATTTGCTTTGCTGAAAGTTTGGACTAAAATTGTTCTGCTTTTGTCTTTTTAACTTGACTTTTGATTTCTGTATGCACAACATCAAGAAAAACTAAACCTTATTGTTCCTTACCATGACATTAATGCTGAACAAATAATTATTAACAAAAATATCATTAGGCAAAGGATATAAAAATAAGACGATTACTTTGTATGGAGAGAAGAGGAAAAAAAAGAGGAACTAGAGCAGAAGAGTCTAATTAAAAAATTAAGAGGAAGAAAATTAGTGATGATGATATTGCTGAGATGCTGACTACTCAGTTTTTAATGAGAAAAAAAATGGAGGAAGTATAATTAGGAAATAATGAAGCTTCTCTAAATACACCTGTTTATAAAACAGAGGTAAGAAGATACTGGAATGTACAATGGCTATATTTACCATCATATTGCTTTGTACAGAAAGTACTGACTGAGGTAATATTTTCTTCTGCTTAGACTGCTCTGAATAGCTCTTCAAGGATGCAAGAGTTATATGGGAATTTCTAGAAAAGTTAAACGTAAAATTTAACCTAAAAAAATCTAAAATGAATTATCTAGTTCACTGACAATGTTCACAAAGAAATGAGAGAACATCACAGACATTTTTCTGGCATTAGACATTTATAATTATTTTTTCCTGGTAACTAATGTTTCTTGCCTCAATATTTGCCTTCTAAATAAGGAAATGGGTAGTTATTCAAAGTTTGGAAACAATGGTTGCTGGGGTGTGTCAAACACAGCATCACCAGCCAGACTAAAGAAGTGATAATCGTGATGTATTTAGCAGTGGTGCAGCCTCACCTTAAGCACTGACTACAGTTCTTGGCCCTACAAATTAAAAAGGGTGTGAAGGTCCTTGAATGTGTCTAGGGGAGGGCATCACAGCTGGTGAAAGGGCTGGAAGGAACGTCATATAGGGAGCAAAAAATTACTCTGGGCTTGTCTATCAGGACAAAGGAGTCTGAACGTTGTTGCTCTCTACAGCTTCCTGAGGAGAGGAAGCAGAGAGGGAGTTTATGAGCTCTTCCTCCTGGTACTTGGTGTTACAGCACATGAGAATGGTTCAAGGCTGTTTTGGGCAGGGTTAGATTTGAAATTAGAAACCATTAGTTTACTGAAGGGTAGTCAGACACCAGAATAGACTTCCTAGTGAGGTGGATGATGCCCCAAGCCTGTCAGCAATGAGGAGATATTTAGACAATGCCTTTAAGAACATATTTTTACTTTTGGTCAGCCCTGGAGTAGTCAGGCGGATGATCATTGCATATCACTTACAACTGGAATATTCTATTCTAGTCTAGTGTAGTCTATCTCCTAAGCATGTCAATCTCTGTTTTCAGACTCTAAGACTGTGAATTAACTCTAGGAAGAAATTTCACAGATTTTTTTCTACATATAAAGCATGAGAGCTCATGAGGGATACAAACAGAAATAATCTTGTACATGGTAAACTGCAAGGATCAAATTAAGGCAGGGATATTACCTTCAGTACTCTAAAATTTCACTGGGAAAATGAAGGAGTCATATAAATGGTTGGTGGTATCAACATTTATAAGATAGAATGGAATTAAAGGTAACGTGGTATAAATTGAAAATTACTTGCCTGTATTGTCTTGATAGCTAGCAAACAAGTCAAATACCAAGTTTTACATGGAAAAAATCCAAAGGGAGTGGGTAAGACCTCTGTACCTGTTCCTCTACAAAAAAAATAGATCTGTGTTTTATCGTTAAAAAGGTGCTTTGCCTTTCAGAAAGTTTATGGTTATTTGTTGATTTGTTTTGGGGTTTTTTTCTTCAAATGAAGGACAGATAATTCCAGGTTTATTTTACATTTCCAGGTCTTGAAAGCCAAATTCAGTTCTCATTTCACACAAAACTCCCAATGTGCCTAAGATCTGCTCTTTATGTTCAATACTGCAACTATAAAGAATACTAGAATTTTCTCTTGCAAATAAAAACCATTTATTCTAGGAAGTAATGTTTTCACAGTGCCTATTATGACAGGATATATCCCTAACTGGTGTCACTGGTAACATTTAAAACACAAACACAATAAGTGTACTAAATGAAAACATTACTGAGTCTAATTCTATACCAAATAAACACAAAATGAAGCAGTATCACTATTTATCATCTTTTAAAATAATTAATTGAACTAATCAATAAAATTTAACATATTTTATATCAGCTACAGAATAACAGTGCATGAAGATCAAGGATATGAACTGAGCTGAACCTAAATAAATTAAACTAAAATCCAGTTCTAAATACCTCGACGCCTTATTGCATCCAGATCCAAGTATTGCCTTGTACTGTCTTCCATGTGTACACATTTTGCAACATGATATGTAAAAGCATGAAAGTTGGTATGGTTTGATATTTCTGATGTAATTGAAAACCTCTTACTTTCTTAAGCATTTTTCTTGGTTTAGCCTCAGCCAGCCATTAAGAACCACACATCTACTGGCTCCTTTCCTCACAGTGGGGTGGGGGAGAGAATTGGAAGGGTTAAAGTGAGAAATTGGTGGAGATCAAAAGAGTTTAATAGGAAAAGCAAAAGCTTCACAAACTAAGCAAAACAGGGAATTCAGTCCCACAAGCAGGCAGGTGTTCAGCCACCTCCAGGAGTGCAGGGGCCCATCATACTTACCAGTGACTTGGGTAGATAAAAGTCATAAGTTTAAATGTCCTCCTTCCTGCTTCTTCTCCCAGTTTTTAGAGTTAAAGATGACACCACATGGTATGGATTGTCCCTTTGGTCAGCTGGGGTCAACTGCCCCAGCTGCGTCCCCTCCCACCTCCTCTTGCTCCCTCAGCCCTACCATTGACAGAGTGGGGTGAGAAGGAGAAAATGCCTTGATGCTGCATAAACCCTGCTCAGAAGTAACTAAAACAACTTTCCATTATAAGTGCTGCTTTAAGCCCAGATGAAATCTCATGGAATAATAAATATTGTAGGGTTGAATTTATTTTTTTTTAATTTTGAATTGTTTTTTTTACTACTCCTGGTTATTGTGCTGATATCTCTGCTGCCACACTCCTAAACAAGAAGACCCTGCTGTCAGCCTCCTTCAGATCTCATAATTTTTCACATGAAGATGACACTTTAGACAGTCCTTCTCTGGCCAGATAAACACCATTTCTGAGCTCTCTCAGAGGCCACCTTGCCATGTACAGATGACCCCTACCATGTAAAGGACATCACAGACATTTTTTGCCATCCCTTCTCTGCATTTCTGGCCCTTCAGTGGACAGTGGTAGATAGAGATCTGTCCTTCTGGAGTCCTTAGGCTGTTCAAGGATATTTGCTGGTGACTCACCAACAAAGGCAACCCCATACACGGCATGCTTCACTTCAACAAGTTTGAATGTTTGACAGAATTTGTGATAAGTACCAATGAAGTGTATGGTAAGAAAATGAAAGATGATTTTTTTAACAATTGATTTTCAGTTTTAGCACTCAGCTTTCACAGCAACAAGTTTTTCTTGATTATCAGGAACAAGTAAGCAAAGACTATCCCAACTAATCTGTCATTCTAGGCAACTACATCCTCTTTGGCAGTAGTATACTGCAAATAGAGAATGAGCAAGCTTACTTTTTTTTGATGTATTACCGTAAACTGTAATTCCCAAATGACAGGTGAATAAATTTTACATACTTGCGTTTATCTTCATCTATCTGCATCTATCTCAACTATGATTCATAAAAGTAAAAAAGAAAATATTCTTGAAAGATTATCTTGCTAGATTAACTCTTTTGATTTTACAAGAAACATATTTATTAAGAAGGTGGAGCTTCATAGGCATGGCAAGGCAAATAAGAAAGACTGCGGAAAACTATTTTTCACAGGAACTGTTCAGGAATTATTCTGGATTCAAACAGCCACCTTTAATGTTTTACATATTACTGGGAGTATGAGGCAAGAGGTGCAAGTACTGTTCTTCACATTACTCTTTCTTGCTAAACTTTCGGTGTGTGCCTCCTTCCTGTAACTCTTTCCTGCTTTTCCTTGCAACACTCAGAAGTCTCCAGTCTTTACTTCCTGAAGGTGCTCTTCATGAATGTGTAATCCCCTCCCAAGAATTCTACCTGACATACTCCATTTCTTCATAAAAACAAGTAACAGACTAATCAAGATCAATCAGTGAAAAGAACACACACAATGTGTCATGGGTGAACATGTTGCAACTTGATGCCAATTAGGGGCACCATGCCCTTCTGTATGACAAAATACTAAAGACGGTAGAGGGATGGTGACTAGAAGATCACCTGTGATTCATTTAAAGTTAGTTTAACCAACATAACATTCAATTTAACATTTTGAGAATTAGAATTGGTAATTTCTCTCTGTAACCTCTCAGTAAATCCACTCTCCTTATAATTTATACCTTGACATTTATTTCCATTCCATTCTAAGGAACCATGGAAAGATTGTATAAGTGGGGCCTAAAAATGTTGCAGAGTGTTTAATATCCACAATTGTAGAATAAAAAGTCTATAATATGTATAACAACTTTAATTAATCTTATTTCTTAAAAAATCATAAAATTAACCTCTCTCTTTTCCTCCTGGGAAACTGATGCCAAAAGTGCTAACATGGTTTTCCATCCTGCAGTTCTATCCAGTCTATCTCTTCAGAAGTAAGGCCTTATTATCTCACCTATATTTGGATTTTTAGCTGAAATTCTAAGCGTATTGTGGTGTATAGGCACTAAAGTACCTCTATTCAATAAAGAGAGGTATTTGCAAAGGATGACCCAGAACTTCAGTAGGCATTTCACTCTGTGTGTATTAGAAATGGATGGGCAAACACTTGGCTTCTGGCCTAGAAAATTCAGTTAAGTCTAACAATAGGTGGGAAGAATCTTTGAATCTGAAATTTGTAGTGGTGGAGGCACATGACTGTTTTCTGGCTCAAAAGGTATTAGTGAGAAGAGTTAGCAAAACATGCAATGGTGAAGTGAAATGAGGGTACTAGAGGTCCTCCTTTATTCCCTCAATTCTCTATACTACCTGCAAAAACTGAAAAATTAAAACACTGTAGGGTTTGTTTTGTGGTTTTGGGTTGTTTTTGGGGTTTTTTGGCATTCTTTGGGAGAAAAACTTAAATTTACATTTGCCTGTTTCTCAGCTACATTTCCCTGGTTACCTACAGTTTTGAATTTGCTACACTCTGGAAAGGTGTAAGACTAAGAAACCTAAACTTGGCATTAGCAGTAATTCTTGCCACTGAATACAGATATTACATACAAAAAAAAAAGATTATATAGTTTTGTTGATTTTTTTTCTGTAAGTAGTAAAGAAGCAAAAATACAACCACATTCAGAAAATACAGAAAAGTATAAATACAGGATATAGCTGAAGTAGCTGAAGTTGTTTCACAAGATTCTGGCTTGGTGAAACAGGAAAGCTAAATAAAGTGAACATGACTGAACAAGGAGAACAAACAAATCAAACAGTGAGAGCAAATACATGATGAATAGATCATTATAAAGGAAAGTGCAGGTTTCATTGTGAGTAATTTCAAGTGATAGTAAGAAGAATGTGACGGTGCTATAGGAAACAATGTCATTATATCAGACATAGTCCTCTTAACCTGACTATTCAGAGCTGTTGAACATATGCAGCCGTGGAGAGGTCAGAATGCTTTACTTCTCTAAAATCCACACTGCCTGCTTTAGGTTGGAGTAATCTGTTCTAGTTTTAGCAACCAAGCTAACTAATTTAGATGCCTAAGTCAGAGTTAGTAAGAGAAGATGTTCTCTACTGCTAATTAATGGAAATAGGCATCTTCAGTGAACAGAACTGATCCTGAGCATCTAAGCATCCTTGACAATTCAAGACCTAGATGATGTGACATGGTGTACCCTCAGTAAGACTGCATGACACAGAGTTGGGAGAAGTTGCTGATGCACCAGAGGCTTGTGCTGCCATCCAGAGACACAGCAAAAGACTGGAGAGATGGGCTGACAGTGACCTCATGTTGATCGTCAATGAGAATTACAAAGCCCTGCAGGAATCTCAGGAGAAACAATCCTAGGCACCCGTACAAGCTGGCGATCACCTGGCAGAAAAGTAGCAGTGCATTAAATGTCCAGGGATCCAGGCAGACACCAAGCTGGATAATGTGCCCTTGTGGCAAATGGGAATGGTATCCCGGGTTGAATTGGAAGCACTGCTGCCATCAGAATGAGGGAAGTGATCCTTTCCTGCTCCTCAGCACTGGTGAGGCCACGCCTGGAGTACTGTGTCTAGTTCTGGGCTGGTAGTTATGACAGACATATGAACATAATGGAAGGACTCCAGCAAAGGACCACAAGGATAACTAAAGGACTGAATCAACTGAAAAGAGGAAAGTCTGCGACTGCTAGGATTGTTCAGCCAGTAGAATAAGAGGCTCATGAGGGAATTTTATTAATGTATATAAATGCATGAAGGGATGGAGTAAAAAATAAAATCGATCCAGAGCCTATTTTGTGCTGCCCAGTGACAGGATCTGAGGCAATGGGCAAAAACAAGCACAGGACATTTCCTCTGAATATAAGGATACACTTTTTCACTGTGAAAGAAGTGGAGCACTGGCACACGTTGTCCAAGGAGGTTGCGGAGTGTCCCTCTATAGAGATATTCAGGAGCCATTTGGACATGATCCTGGGAAGCCAGTTCTAAGTGGCCTGGCTTGGGCAGAGGGATTGGACCATATTATTTCCAGAGGTCCCTTCCAAACTCAGACTTTCTTTGGTTCTGTGAAGTAAGTTTGCATATTCCACACTCAACACGAGCTTATTTCTCTCACTTGATTATGAACAGAAAAGATGGTGAATAGCCCCTTCTCAGAGGTTCCGTTTGCAGACATATGAAGTTAAGTTAGATGGCTTTAATGATTTTCACTCAGAGTTATCCAAATACAGATTTAATGCTTAATTAAACAGCATTCGAGCATATAGGCATTGTCAAGCCCTTAAGATGACTTCTGCTTTTCTTTAAATTTGATTTTCACCAGTTCAATAAACTGTGAACAAGGTCAAAACTAGAATGTAGAGATTATAAAACTTCTTATTGCATAAATAGCTGTTCAGATATATTTACTGATCTGACTTATTATTTTTCTTATGAAAATGAATTCACAGGGGAAGGGGGAAGTAAAATAAAATTGCACTGTGTAAGCATAGCAACTACAGCATAATTGTGATCAACAAAAGCTACTACACAATTGTAACATTATCTTTCAAAACTTTTGACCTTTGACTTTTAGTAAATGTTATTCTGTAAGTAGTTTAGTTTCTAAGTGGAAATTTTGCAAACTTCCTTGAAGTAGCTTTAAAACAATCAAACAAACATACACAGAAATTAGTCAACATGAAGTGTAATTCTGCACTGGATTCACTTCCTAAGGTATGAATATAACAAAGTATTTATTTGAAACCACTCACTAAACTGACATTACTTAAAGCTTTGTAAATATCAAACCAATGAAAAATTACTGTATATGTAAGTCTCCTGAATTTTTAAAATACTTCCTCATTTTGTTCATGCAGATAGGATCAGACAGTGTAAAGAATTGTAATTCCTCAGCTGAAAGTTACTATTCCCATTTATCACCCTCCAGAGCTGAAATCCAGTCCCAGTTATTGAGACAAAGAATCATTCAGGCTGGCAGTGATCCTGGGAGGTCTTAAGTCCAACCTTCTGTTCAAAGCAGAGTCAACAGTGAATTCAGAGCGAGTTGTTCAGGGATTTGCCCACAGCAAATCCATGCTGACTGTTATGAATTACTTCATTTTTCTCAGTGCACCCAGAAGTGGCTTTCAAGCAGACTTGTTTAATGATTTTCTTAGGGAATAGACTGAAGTTCATTGTATTGTGTCTCCTTCTAGTTTTGAGTACAGTACATTCACTTTTCTTCAGTCATCAGGAGCCTCCCTGCTCCAATCTCTGTGGCTATTCAAAAATGATAAAGCTACCACCCTCTGCATCCTTGAAGATGTCCTGTTACTTCCCACAGATTTTGACAGGCCAAGATGTCTAAGGATCAGTTCTTTTCCACTGCTGTTATTTCCTTTTCTCTGTAAACTCTGACTCCAGGCACAAAGACTCAAGCACAAACTCAGGCCCCAGCAATTAACATTTCCCAACTGTGCACACAGTAAATGGAAATTGAAGGGAGGCAACTTCTTGTATCACTTATACACCCTCGTAAGAAGGTATCTAACTCTGTAGTAGAGATTAGGTTCTTAGACAGCTGCTCTCAGAAACTTATATTGAGAGTGATGTAATTTCATTCAGGCATCTAAAGTTTAAATGTATGCGAACATAGTCATGACAATTTGATCAACCTTATCACAGGATCAGGAACTTAGAATAAAATGAAGGGGAAGACCAGCTAAGAACAGTCAGAAATATTCACCTCTCACTTGGACTAAGCTGAGAGGCCTACTCAGCTCAATGGCAGCACCCTTGGACTGTTTCACAATCCCATGGTACAAACACCCGCAATAAACAAGCAATAACTCTAATGCAGAACCAAAAAATAGTCTTCTGGGGGCTCTTGATGACTACAGAAACAGCATGATGGTAACTGCCTTTGAGACAATTTGTCATTTGATGAATGTTAATTCCAAAAGCAGTTTCAGCTTAAAAACAATCATAAGC
>VWYI01005894.1:0-39659 GCA_013399455.1 Anthoscopus minutus
CAGCCCCAACTGCAGCCTGCCCGGACTTGTCCCGACCACGTGGGCCAGGCTTAGCGTCACTGGAGGTTCCCTGCAGGAATTGCTGCCGCTGCCTTTTCAGTCGCTGACGAAGCCGAAAGACCAGGGCAAAGCTCCCGGGAAGAGTGGGAACTCCCACATCCTTGATTCTGGCCAATCAAAATGCAGCACATCGAGTTCTTAGGCCACAGGTTTCAGCCAAGACTGTTATAAATTTTGGCAAAGGTATTTTGAAAAGTCTTTCCTTCATTTGGGAGTTTGCTTATGACAGTCGAGCATGTGTTTGTGTGAACATAACTAACACCAGCTGCCATAAGCATTAACTACAAGGTGACAGAGAGCTTTTCATCCCTGGGCTGCCAGCAGTCCCCCAGCCCAGCCCAGCCTGCTTGTCTTTCCCAGACCCCCTGAGCTCACAGCTCCTGCCAGGGCTCCAAGCTGGCCCCAGAGCTGCTCCTCACCACCTCCAAGCAGCTCAGTATTATTTCATGGCTCATATTTAAATTATTCTACAATATGACAATTGCAGACAAAAGGTAGCATGGTTTTCTTTGTAACTACATAAAATGAGGCAGTTTAGAATCATCTATCACCTTTTAGCCCATTAGCCACAATAATTTATGTGAAATGAACTCTGCCAGGCCAGGACTTGGGCTTGATCCTCATGGGTCCCTTCCAACTCAGCATATTCTGTGATTCCAGCAAAGGTTATTGGTTTAGAGCTGCTATAGTAGATGTTATGCAATTTGGAGAGGCAAAAGGAACAGCCAGATACTTGAAAACTGAGATGTGAATTTCTGCATTAGATTTAATAACACTACTTGCACCCAATAAAAATTTTACATTGCTTTAGTTTTAACTCCCTAACTGAACTCAGACTGGAACTTACTCTCCAGTGTTTTAGAGTTCCTAGGCATAAAAAATTATCACTATACAAAACTTACTTGTAATAATAAAATTTATTAAAATGCTTTGTTTAATTAATTACAACAGAGGCTGCAGTATTTCAGATTATTATGCCCAGAAAGTGGATCTATAATCCATACATTTTGAACTCATGAAACACTGTAAAATAAACATATGCACATTCACTTTCAAAGAAATTCAATATGAATACTGCATCTATAGTGCTTCACATTATACACCACTGATCTACCATCATGGAGGAGATCAAAAATTTGAGATCAAGTCACACAATGCTGAAGAATGCAAGAGAGCTCTTCAATACTGAAGTTGTTTTAATCTAAAAGGGAGGAAAAAAAAGAAAAAGGTCACACTAAACCACATTAGGAACATTTGAGCAGTTTCTTAAACCTTAGTTTCAGAGAGAGATCTGAGTCGGATTAGATAAAAACATTTTCTCAGTGATGAGAGACATGTAAATGTTAAGATTCCAGAACAACTGCTTGTACAAAGAAATCTATTTTGTGCAGAAAGCATAAAACATTTTAGCTATTCAGAAATCCAAGTAGCAGTTTGTTTTTTTAATATGAAAACACCAATAAATAGCTGATCAAAGTTCCAAAGGAATGGAAGGCAGAGTCCTTTCAAATTGGTACCTGCCCATTCACTTTGCCATTAGACCAGATGGATGTGGTATTCAACAAATATGTTCAGACAGCTCCTTCTGCTAGTAAGAGACACTGAACAGCATCAGTTCCCTGCCTGTTCCACAAGGGACATTTTTGAAGCTCACTATGATCTGTACTAGAGACACTTACATTTGTTGCTACTTTACTTCAAGTCTGTGTGCAAAATACTGTGAAACATGCTTTTCTGATTTTCACAGTTATGTTAGCACTATCTTCAAGTCTCTAGTTTATAGAAACAGCACAAATTCACAAATTCTTCTAAATGTATAAGACATGTACACAACTCAGGTGTTGTTCTGCTTGCTTTACTGTTCCTTGCTGAAGCACAGGCTCCTTAAGCATCGGTGCCACACAATGGAATCTTAGCAGACAATGTTTCTTCCAACATTCCCAAGCAAATAGAAATAGATAAATGAAAATACGAATTTCCACTTGCACTAGTTTAATTTTTAATTCCAATTCAAAATACCTTTGAAAAATATCAGTCATCTTTAATGATAATGTCCATTAGCCTGTGTGTTTAGTGGCCTTTACCTTAAGAGGCTTTTATCCTACAATTAATTATCCTCTAGATTAAAATGTCTAATATTTGTACTCTTTCCTCACCAAAGTGAGCAATATTTTATCTTCATAAAGAAACTGCCTTATTCACATTTGCTGCATATAGGTTCACTAGAATGACAAAGTCATAAATTGATGTTTTAGTTATTCACTGTGAAATCTGTAAAGGCTTAAGTAACCTTTCTGCTTACCTTCTTAGAAGTTCTTTAGGTGACAAGCCTGTGGTATCCATATCACTAAGGCTGTCACTGCTATCTGTAGTGTCTGAGCTGCTGTCCTTTTCAGATTTTTTATTCTTGTGTTTTCCTTTGTTTTTCTGCTTCTTGTGCTTCTTTTTCTGTAAAACAAACAGATATAATCCTTTATATTCTTGTGAAAGACATGGATTTCTCTGAATGTCAACAAAAAGAAAAAGTTAATTTCAGTATGGACTCAAAGCTTAACTGAAACAGAACACTTACCAATTACTTTTCCACTACTCAGAGTAAATTTAAAAAAATATTATAAACCAAAATTCCTTTAATCCAAGCACTCAAGTCTCCCTAAAATAGATGTCTCATTACAGTTATTTGTATATAAGCCAGAAATGCAACTCCCAGAATGTATCTGACATCTTCCACTTAGAACATGGAATTACCCACAATATTGTATCTGTAGTCAAACATGTGTATATGGAAAAAGCAGCTATTATCATAGTGGGATAATTTTCTCATTTCAAGACATCAGAAAATTTCTGTTGCTTAAATTCTAGTCCCAGTATATATATATTTTTTTGACAACCAAACATTAATGAATAAACATTTTGAAAGGCAGATCAAAGAATCAATAAATCAAAAAATCAGTATTTAAATTTATATACCTTTTCCTTTTTGCGTTTGTGCTCTTTCTTGGTCTTGTGCCTCTCTCTGATTTTCCTATGTTTTTCTTTCCTACTAGGCCCAGGAAAAGTTGCTGGCACCACTGTTTGCTGTTGCCAAGTTGTGCCTGAAGTACAAAGCAAATGCATAAAGAATAAAAAAAAACTGACAAAAATAGGTTAATTTTATTATTACATTCTGTATTACTTTTAACCCAATATGACAGTCAAACAAACAAAACCCCTAACTTTAAAGAGGAAATTACATGTGTAAAACTCCTACCTGCAACATCCCTACTGTAATTAAATCCCTTTGCAATCTGTTCAAAAATGAAATTGCAAGGCTGTCCTGTATTTTCACATCCATTTTTTACAATTACCTCTATAGATTTAAAACAAAACTGGTACCCAGGCAGAGGTTTCTGTTGGTGGGTCACAGCATGGCAAGAAAACATTTGCTGATGCCTGTTTACACAGCACACATTTAAGAAATAGATTCATATCTATCTACCATTCACAAATGCTTTTTTTAAAGAGAGATACCATGTATTTTATATGCAATTTCAATGTGCAGAATTTTCATTCTAGATGCTTACAGAACCTACCAGGAGAAAAAGCTGGTGGCAACTTTGGTCCAAATTCCTCTGTTGCATCCAGTTCCTGCTTTGAAGCAGGCAATGAAGAAATGCCAGAATCAGTTGTAGCGGTCACACCCTCTATGGAAAAAACCAAAACTTGCTATATTTGAAAGGAAAATAAGACAATATGTTTTCCAAGAAGTGTTGAAGAAAGTTCAAGGAGGCTTTATAAAACCTTGAAGAAAGCAAACTGATCAGCATCCTCTATCTTTATGGACTGCCTTGGCCAACTGGGTAGCTGACAATCTGAAAGATGTGAACATGCTGTAGGTTCTTTTTCTTTTAAATAAAAATTTACCTTTTAAACTATAATTTTATTAAATTATAAATTAAGTAATAATTATATATAATATATATAATTATAAATAATAAAGTATAAATTACTATCAGTGCATTTGTTTGCTTCCCTTCTGTAACACTACTATTTTTCTATTACTCAGAATGAATAAAAAATGATGTAGAAGGTTAATAAACACTAGAAGTTAAATGTTAATAGAACCAACAGTGACAGTAAGTGGAAGAAGTATTTTCATTTGAAGTATACTCTTACACTAGATGTTTTGTTCCCCCTCACTGTGTAACAGACATATTCCATCCAGCAGTTTGCTTGTAAAATCTACACAAAAGGTACATGGCAATGCTAATAACATTGTAACATGCAAGGCCTTATCCAGTGCTACATTATTTGCATTTTCTACACAACCAGCTCTGCCAATCTCAGATGATCTGCACAGGAGCACAGCCTTGTCCTAACAGTCCAAGAATGCATGATTCAAAAATGAAACTTTTACAAGGTATTTATTTTATATTGCATAACAATGAACCTCCATTAAAATACTACCTTGTAAATTAGAGGAAGAACTGTCTGGTACGTCAGCTTGCTGGGTGGTTTCTGACTGTTTTTCTGAAGTAGTTGGCTGCTGTTCTTCATCACTCTCTTCTTCAGAGGAAGATGATTTTTCATCTGAGGAGCTCACAAAGATTGCCTTAAATAAGTCCATGGGTGGTCGTTGGCCTTCTTCCTCCTCATTCTTACCTTCATCAGCTACCTGCTAAATAGCATCAGAACAAACTATATTTAAGCACTAAAAAAATTAACAAACTCTGTCTAGTAAAGAGTAATTTCAAGTACACTGACAGGTATTTACAAAACATTTGAATGGCACAATAGCTGTGAAATAAAGAATCTTAGTCCCAAAAAGCCAGTGTCCCATAAAGACTAGTGCAGTTTGTGAAAGCAGATCCCCAGGTATTATAAATTCTAATTCATTAATTCAAACTTCAATTATATAATACTAAATTCTAGTGAAAGGAAAACATCACTTTTCTCCTCAAAATATGCACTCTCTTCTATGGAAAGGAGAAATATATTCTGTGCCTGTGAGCAGAGTGATGGCAAAGTTACTGAATTTAGTTCCCAGACTACTGAGCTACATTTTTTCTTCTCTTAAGCTCCACTTCAAGTATAATCAGAGGTAAGCTGCAAACATCTTGCATCCCAGAGTTATAACCTCAAAATTTTTCAAAGTGCCATCTCATGCCTTTGTTCACCCTGAGCTGGCTCTTGTGCAAGCTGATCTGTATTGGAACAATTCCTGTATTAACCCATCTTACTTCTGGGCTGTTAAGGTTTACAGCTATTCCCTTCAAGGTTCCCCTTGTAAACTCACCACAGAGGGAGGAGTTTCAGTTGTCCCAGTTCCACATTCTTCTGTTGCTGGCACTGGTGGCTGCTGCTGAGCATCAGCTATTGATCTAGCACGACTAATGAATTCACTGATAGAATCTTTCTTCTCCTTTTCTTTATCTGACACATCCCACCTTGAAGATTTATTTGGTTCTAAAACATTCAAAATATTCAAATTACCTATATGCTAGATTGTTCTGCATTTCAAGGCCTAGTTGATTTTAAATTACTCTGCTTCTTCAGTTTGACATTTTAAAAATCTTTATCATGAATACTTGACCTAAAAATGTATTTTAGGTAGAAGAAATTAGCATTATATCATGAACTTCAGTTTTTATGTCACTGAATTTTTATTTTCAAGTCCTTTGTTTGGGTTTTTTTAATGAAAAAACAATTGTGGCTAGGTTTTCAATGGAAAAGATGCCTTTTCTGTACTATTATCTCATGTATAGCTAAATAATTAAAGTAACAACTAACTTACTTTTGAGACTTTTACTTTCTTGGATCTTTTCGTTTGTTGCTTGAGATACAGATGTGGTAGGCTCATGCACAGTTAAGAAATTAAAAACAGAATACTTGTCTCGTTTCACTTTTGGTAAACCCACTATAGAAGAACTAGAGGGAAATAAAATTATTTGCTGATTATTGTTTTCAACACACAGAAGTCCTCAAATTAGCTACAACAAGCTGAATCCCCTACAGTAGTCCTTCAAATGCATGCTAATTTATCAGAGGTCACCATATTTCACGATGCAAATAAAAACTTCAAGCAGTTCTGTATTATCTTATGGCACAAGAAAACATCAAGCCAGATTTCCACAAGCAAATGAAAAGCTAAGGATTTATAAGAAGTTTTAAAAATATAAGTATCAATTATCTTACTCTGGATATGGATCACGAACATTAAATCTTTTACAAAGCAGCTTATCAGGATGCCATTCAAACTTGTCTCTTGTGAGTTTACCAAACATTTTCATCTTCACAGCTGTTTCCTTATCATCAATATCATTCTGAAAAAGTCAAACATTTATAGCTGATAAGTAACAACTTACTGAATGAACTATTGTAAGATTTATGAACAGGGACAAACCCATAAATATTTAAATGCTGTTTAACAAATCAGTACTCTGTACACACTGAGTGTTTTCAAAAGCTGCTAAACAAAAAGGCAACAAAATAGTTTAAAACAAAGGAAGTTAGGGCTAAGGCAACACCTGCAGCTCCATTATATTAAAAGACTGTAGGCTGCCTATACCTCTTGGTCTCGAGGAACTTCAACTTTGTCAACATCATCTTCATATTTGGCCCGGGTGAATCTGGATGCCAGTGTTGAACTGGAGGATCTGTAGAACACGGCTGCACGGAAGAATTCCTCCTGCTCTCTTCCTCGCTCCCACTCTGTCATAGTCGGGTCCAAAAAGCGCTCCAGTGTCTCTGCTGCAACAGAAGGAGAGAAATACTTAGCTGAGATGCCAGCTTACTTTGGGTCAACCCTTTTCAAACAAAAAATAAGGTAACAAACAAATATTCTTGCAAGCATTTAATGAATATTTAGCTTAATATATTAATCTCAACTGTATTAATCCCTGATAAATGAAGATAGTTTTCCAAGAGAGCAAGAATGACAGCATTTGCCAAATGCAAAACTGTTATTTTAAATAGTTTTACTTGTAAAATGGATTCCTTACTCATTGCATTTTAAAGAATGTTCAAAATACTTAAAACAAAAAGTATAACCCAAAGCTTTATCAAAACAAAAATATAGAACAAATGAGTTTAAGCCTGGGTAGGCTTTGGTAACTTCCCTTCTGGTCTGCAAAGTGCCCACTGATAAATAGAGTTTGCACACAGGTATACAGCAACAGGCTCACTTTTTCTCCAAGAAGGAAGAGGAAATAACACCAGCCAAGCAGATACAGTAAAACAGACCTTTAACCATTCCAGTTACTTATACATTTCTGCATTCTCATCGTTATGACTAGAGAGACACAGTCATAATTGAGAATACTCAAGTTTATCCAGGGAAAATCCCAGTCCTGAACAGAGGAACATATGGGTTCAAAGTTCAAGTAGTCTGTCCCAATGTGGTAACCAGAACAGGCTACTGACCAGAAAACATTTCTTTTATATAATGCAAAGGACTTTTAAAAATCCCCCAAAAATCCAAACCACAACTAAAACAACAAACTCAGGTTTTCTACCTGTGACTGTATGCTCTCCTCTGTCAAATTTCCCTGGTGCCCATTTTCTTCTTCCCCAATAGTCTCTGGTACTTCAAAATTTGAAAAATAAACAAGCCTTTTTTTTAAAAGTTTATTTCAAGGCAATTAAAATTCACGGGCTGATGATTACAGATCAATTTCCACAAGGCATTGCAAGTACCTAGTTTAAACTAAGATACACCACAGTATCATTTAATAGCAAAAACCTAAACAAAATGGAGTAAGACTGAAACAGCATGAAAAGAGATGATGAAAGAGGCTGTATTTTTTTTGGTTTTGAGTAAGAGCTCTGCATGTATACTGTGTTTTTACCAGCATAAATTTTTCTGTGAAAACCATAAGTTAGAGCAGAAGTTTGAGTATCTAAAGGACATACAAGCTCTAGCAAGTGTGAAATACTTCACTCACTTCAGGATTCTTATCTTCCCCTGGTGCAGAGGATATGGAAATTCCTTTGATTCTATTGTTACCCAATAATCTTTCTGCCTTTATATGATCTGTCAGTTTAACTCCTCAAAGAGAAACAAACTAAATTAAAAGGTTTGTTCCACTGACTAAAGCAGAAGTGTACCTTGGCAAATGAAACAAGGGAAATCCAGGAAATGAAGTAGAACTTAACTTCAGCTGCATCATAGTAATGCCTAAAATCACGACTTGCTGACAATTGAATAACTGAGCAGTTTTCCTGAAATCAACATGACTAAGTATCAAAAAATTTTTGTTAACATTGGTCCTGAAAAGAAGTAAAAGGAGAAATGCTGTGGAATTCAGGAAGAGAATGCACAGTGAATATAAAATGCATTGGGACAAAAAAAAGGGGAGGGAAGAAAAAAATTAATCAAGAAATATTTTACCTTTTTCTCCTTGTTTAAGACTTTTCACAAATTTTTCATATCTTTTTTGTTTTTCTGGATTTTTTGCAAATGGTTTGAAATCACTAGAACCAGCATTTGCTAACTGGCCCCCCAGCAGCATTTGCCACTTGTGAGCAGCATCTTCTGGGGAGGATGACTGGAATCTGCTATTTGGTGGCTGCTGAGACACTGGTTGTGCTTTCATTTTTTGTTCAGATGCTTGTTTCACTTCTTTGAGTCTTTCTCTATCTTTCTCAGACAGATATTCCAAAATAGAAGGAGCTGGACCTAAACCAGAAACAAAGCAATAAAAGAAAGAGAAATGAAAAATTACTGGAACTACTTCTACCACTTTAGTTGAGGAAAAATCCCTACCATGTGTATACATTCAGATAACATGCTCCTAAGCAGAAATTAACAATAAAATGGCATACAGGGCTATTTATTAGTAATAATAATTTTTGGCCACTATTACATCTTTTATGCTATTTACATATAACTTGATAAAGTTTACTATTGTAGTTTCAAATGTGAGTTATAAATTATCTTAGTAGTATATTTGAATGCATTTCACTGAAACATGATTTTACAAAAAAATCATCACAGCCTACTATATTCATAAAAGGCCACAACCCTGCCCAACAATCCAACACATACCTTTTGTCTTTAAAATATTTAAGTAAATGAAAATACAGACAGTTATGTCAACAATTCAATTGCTGAGATGAAACTGAACAATGAAATGGTAACTAGGTATGGTAACTAGATTTATTTATGTTAGAAAATAAGCACTCAAGGCCAGACCAAATATACTGTTCTATAAATAAACATACAAACATGCTTGAAACACAAAGATATGGTCACATTTCAATACCTTTCAGCTCAGTCTCTCCTAGCTGTTCCCTCCTCTGAGCTGCATTCAGAGCATGCCTGCTTTGGTGTGCTGGATCACTCTCAAGCTTCCCAGTTGATGCCTCCAATGCCTTCTGTAAATGGCAGTTTTCACTTCCAGCTGTTATCACAGGTCGAAAGTAATGGACTGGTCTGTAATTTCGTGGCAGGCTAGGTGGTGGATAAACCTGGAGGGGGAAAGAGACAACTTTGAATGCAATATTCATACATGTGTTTCAGAAAAAGTCAGCTCAACCTAAGAATTCCTCAATTTACAGCTTAGCAGTAGAAACAGAGAGTAAAAGCTACCAATTCCTTTAGACCCAGTCAGTAAGTGGCATTTTAATACAAACTCTGGGAACAAATATGTTGACAATATATTTACAACTATGACAAAATAAAAAACCATGCATATTAAATGACAGAAAAATTAAGAGTGTTAGGATGCGCTGATTTTATTTGAGAAAATATCTCTTAATATTGCTTACTATTTTTTTAAACTGAAGTCAAATGATTTAATCAAATAATTGGACTAGTGAGTACTTCTGTGCTTACTGTATTTTAATGTCTTTCAAAGTGCTTTTCCCCATTTTCTTCATTCAAGCTGTTACTTAACTCTGTGCTCCCTATATGATGCAATTTTATATACCACACAATTATTCTTCCTTAGAAAGAGGACCCTGTCATACAATTGTCATTCTAATTTATGCAAATATATACAGCATGAATTATATAAACCTGAAGACAGAACTAAGAAATTAAATGGTCACCAAAATAGCAAAGTGGACAAAGCAGGAGGCCTGATTTTTACAGGAAAATGAGTGTTTCATATGAAACATCTAGAACCAAAATATGTAGGTGTTTTTTTCCTTTTTAAGCTAAATTAAACCATTCCTCCAACTTCATGGCAAGCAGCAGTGAATCGTGTGGAAGGCATTTATTCAAAGCCAGTACTCAGGCAAAGTTTAAATATCTTCAGGAGTCTAATAAATTTTAGGTTTCTACTGAACAATCTCCAGTGCTATAATTTTGCTCATCTAGCAATTTTTACTGCTGACCAAAACATTTGTTTCTAGGGACAGAAAAACACCAAGAAGCAATAGAGTCTGCACAGTTCACATAATGAATGATTTTATTCTTAATACATACAATATCATTATCTACTTACCTTGATTGGAGCTGATGATTTTGATGCCAAGGAAAAACCAGCCAGGACTTTGCCTATATATTTAAATTCTCTTTCAGGCTCTACAAAATGATCACAGAGCTGGTCAGTATTTAAAACCTACATGTTAGGCAAATTTTTTTTCTGAATATTTTCCATATGTCACTGTCTATTATGAATCATAATTGTAGTTGGTCTTCATCACCTTTCATTTAAAATTAAGGGTTCTGTTTCTGGGTTAGTATTATACAACTAAAAACTGCTACCAGACTGATTGCTGCAGGTTGAATATGGCTTATAGTGAAGCAACAGTACCCATCCTGTGCACAGCTAACACCATCAGTGCTATTAGTATGTACAACTAACATAAACAGGTACTCCAGAAATTACAACAGTACTTCGTGCACTTACACAGTGTAGTAAAAAGAAAGTGGTACCAAGATAAAATTTACAAAAATTATCTGAAAATACAGAAGTTTATCTTTAAAAAGTTCTCTTTTTAAGTGCTAGATCATATTTTGTAACCGTGATTCACAATCACTTGTTTTCTTCAGTGAAACTGAACGCTGTATCTCACAAGGCAGCACATATTGTCCTTCTGAAAATACCCTTTGAGGGTTTTATCAACACTAATGGATTAGTGAAATTATTTCTGTAATTGAACATTTCAATATAGAAGGAGGTCTAGCTGAATTTTCAGACATCAAGGCTGAAAGTTAAAATTTATGGCAAATAGAGACTACATTTCTTATTTCCCCCCCTGTAATACACTCAGTCTTTAAAGAGAACCACAGTTCTTACTTTGTTTGGATTTGTACTGGTTTGGTGCTGTCCAGCCATACAAGCCATCTCCAGGCTCCTCATCCTTTAGAACTGTATCATATTTTGACAGTGTGTCAGTTGCATAAATATCATCATCCTCTTCCTCTAAAGCTCCTACACCAAAAGCCTAAAATATATATTTTAAATGAGAACTCAGAAGTGTAAAAATACTTTTAAGTCACATATCAGAACACATCAATGTGGGTATCTATCCATCTATGTAAAATCTACAGTACAAATATATATAAGCTGGGAAAAATGTACGGTTTCACCACAAAAACTGAGGTGGAAAAAACCCCCACACCTCAAAAAGCACAAAAGCAAACACATTCCACTCCCTTGGCAGGAGGGACAGCAAGTTTGGTGTGTACAAGACAAGGACAGCAGACCAGTTACACCAAAATAACAGCAGGTTAAGTTCTCAAAAGGAAAAAAATACATCAGTTAACAGGGAAATTTAAAAAGTGTAATTCCCAGAAAATATAAATGGACAGTGCTTCTGGATAAGAACTACAAATACCCTGGAACAACAGAAAACTTCTCTATCTGGCAGATACAGCATTACTGAAAGTACAATGGACGAGAACCAGAAACTGAAAATACTGAGTATTAACTTCATCTCTAAGTAAAACAGCATGAAAGTAACACGGGACATTTTTCCATGCAGCTACTGACAGTCAGGTAGTTTTTACAGTTATCTTTTACAGTTTCACTAAGTGAAGTCATTTGAGAGTTCTAAGGATTTTTCCACATCTTCACAATAAGTTTTAAAAAATCCTATTCTTAAACCACACTTAAAACATTTCTTGCAATAATACAACAATGACTAGGAACTTTTCACTTAAGCAAAACCAAAACTTACATGGATTTTACTGCACTAATCATAAAGCTATTAAAAATGTCCTTACCTGACCTGTAATACCTAGTTTTCTTCCTTTACTGGGTCTCAGATCACCAAGTAAATTGCTTGTTTCTTCAGAACCCCTTGTGAAAAGATTCAGGTGTTCTCTTCCAGATACACCAAACAAAGCTTGTGAGGGGTCCAAACCCTTATAGCCAAGTCCATGGACATTCTCTTTTGGAGTCAAGTCTACAGGCATTACATCTTTTGGTGCAAACGTCACATTCTCTGGCTGGTATTCATCCTCTTCATCCTTGTACAAAAAAAAGTTTATAAGAGCATATATGACTATATGTTCTGTATGTTGAGCTTTTACAACATTCACTTAGCATGAGCCTAGGCAAGTTTGCATTTCCTGAACTGTATATGAACTATACTTGCTTATGTAGCAGAAGAATAAATTTAGATATTAAAACTTTCCTTCACATTAAGCATAAGAAGTATTTATAAGCATTTTTAAGAAGATTTGAAACCATTTTAAAATACTGTTCGAGGACATTAAATAAATTGTTCTGGATTTTTTAATCTGTTATCACATATTCTTACATAAATCAAAAGACCTCTTTTGCCTGTTCAATACCTCAGAACCCTCAGACAGTCCAGGTGGTAATGCACAACCATATATTTTCACTGTAGGATCTGTAAGAGACATCATAACATCATATTACATTAATAAAAAGAGGGTTTAAAATCAACTTTCTAATCAGTGTATGAATGTTAATTTTCTACTAACAAGGAAGTTTATTAGCTCAGGAACTTCCCTGAACTTACCAGGTTTCTGTCTGCATGGCTTTCTTTTGACTCGTGGTCCAATTCCTTGTCCTTCTTTCCAGCCCATTTTTCGTAACAGTTCAACTCCAATTGTTATTCTAAAAAGAAAGCAAAAGGAAACAAAACCCAAAATTACTTCAAACCACATCTTTATTATTTGTTGATAAATTATGTACATATACAATATTTAAACTTCCAGTTTTATATCCCGTTTTAAAATCAAATCTGAACATATTACTATTTGCATACATACTACCTTCCAGTTTGTAAGTGTTTACTTGGTACAAGCCTGCACATTCTAAACAAAAATCCAGGTGGAGGCCACTTAGGAAATGTAACACTGCAGGATCTTCCAGTCTCACAATTACAGGGGCCAATTATTACTTTTCTAAGCAATACAACACTTTTAAGTGAAAGAAACGGTTTAGCAAACTTTTATGTAAATTTACTTACTTAGATGGTCCTATTAAATCATCAAATGCAGTGGTTCCTGGAATGGGAGCAACTACTCCTGCAATCTGTCTAGCTTTCTCCTTTATTCTGTCTTTAGCTTTAGATGCAAAATCATCTGTAGTTGTAATATCTTTTGGTGCTATCCCAAATTCACTAAGATCCTGGAAATATACAAAATACAAAAACATTTAGATTCAACATCCTCCAAATTCTTACTTACTGTAATAGTCATGAAAATGGCATATGACCATATTTGCTAATCTTCTCAAGCCACTTATACAGCTGGTTTTGCAATAACTTTAGTGGAAATATCACAAAACAGTTTCAGAAGTATTTGCATTTTCTGATAAAGTGAAAAGGTTAAGTGCTGGTTTTATTTTTTAATACTGACATGACAGGAGCTTCTTAAGTCAACCTATGAAATAGTCTATATAACCTAGCAAGATAACACTGTATACAAGAAGTAATTTCAAGTTGCTTCAGTTTGTCCTGTCAAGGCAACTATTTACATAAGGTTTCAATTCCTTTCTAAATTTACCTCTTCATCCATGAAGTCTTCTGGTCCAAGAATGGTTCTGCCTGCTCTCTTCTGCCGTGATGATACAAAAGCTGAAGGTGTCCATCCTTTAAAGGAGATAAATACTTAAGTAAGGTACTTAAGTATTCAAAAACAATTGAAACATTTCAACATTACATCTTAAGAATACATGAAAGGAATAGTTGTAAAATTAAAGTCAAAAAACTCGAGGAGAAATAACTTCAGCAATACTATTTCAACTATTCACAGTATAAAGAATAGCAGGAACAAAAATGCTTCATGACAGTTAATTTGTTTTCACTAAAATGACAATATAGTCCTCAATTTATCCATTCCCAGAATACAGAAAAATATCTAACCTTCCTTTGTACCAACAGTGTTAAAGTAACCAGCAGAAAAGCCTCCAGTAAATGCACCATGGAAACGCTGGTATCGTCCCTTTGCATCTTTAACAGTCTGTTCTTGAAGAGGAACTGGCTTTTTAATTCGTTCACCTACAATCAAATAAATTAGAAAGACATAATTCTACATGAAGAAGCAACTTCCACTTCCTCCTGAAGCTGTTTCTTCCTTGCAAGTAAGAACAGAATCAAACCCTGATGTGGACATCATCAGCAGTTTATATTTATTTCACTCTACTGTAAATATTTGTATACTCCACTGATGCACACTGGTAAAGGAAAATCATCAAATATTCACATCAAAATCCTTAATTCTACTGACTTCTGAGAACGTTGGATCTTTTTCTTGTGAAAGGAAACTTTTAGTTTTTAAGTATGCAAGACCTCTGGCAATATTTCTTCAGTAACTGCTTGAGAAATTACACATTAACAGTGTCTAAACTGAAACAAAATACAAAAACCATAGACTTTGCCACAAACATTTATCCTCTTTTAACAATATTTCTTGAAAAAGTGGCATAGACTTGGGAGTCACACTAGTGGTAAGACTGAAAGTATATTAAACCTTCAACGACGCCCTGTCCATCTCACCAAAACAAGCATCGGGCGGCCAGATTAGCATGACTGCGAACACCTGAACTGTTATACTTAAACTGTACGTTTTTTGGGGAGTGGGGGAAAGGACAGAAGCAAAGACTAGCACCTAGCTTCACCCAGAGCAGATGATAAAAGCCCGGGTATCCCAGCCACAGCTGCAATCCTGTGCAATGCTGAGGCCTTTCCGCACTCCGCTCCGCTCCCGGGCGGCTCGCCCTGCGCTGGGCGAGGCCAGCACTGCCGAGAAAGGCCCCACGCCCCGCAGCAGCAGCAGCAGCAGCAGCAGCAAGGGGAAGCAGCTCCGCGCTGGGCCCCCACGCCACCGTTCCCCAAGTAAAGGCTGGAGAGCGTTCAGACGCGAACCGGACCGGACCGCGCAGGCCCTTGGGGATACGCCGGCCCCAGCGCCTCACGCGGGCCGCTCTCCAGCGCTCACTACAACGCATTGACACAGGCACGGAGGAGGAGCAGACGAACGTTCCAGGAGTCCCTTACCCTCCTGCAGGGGCTGCAGCGGGCATCCATAGCTCACCAAGTCCTCCTCCTCGCTGTCGCTGCTCTCCGCCGCCGCCATCTTACACGACGGTGGCCGCGCTGGACACGGCGGCGTCACAGGAGGGAGGCGGCGCTGCCGCCGGCCGCGCCCGGCGCTTCCGAGCCCGGTGTGTGAGGGAGGGAGCCCGTCAGCCCCGGGATGCTGCCCGGCTCCCGGAGCCCTTCAGCGCCTCTCGGCCTCATCGCTGCTCTGGGCTTGCCCACCGTGCACAGCGGGGTCCTGCGGGGAGCGGTGGTGAAGGGAGGGCACGGCGGTGGCCGCACGCTGTCCCGGCGCACGGGTCTCTCCGGTGCAATCGTGTTTGGCTGAAAAGTTCCAGCCCCAGCGGCCCAGGAGCTTTGCGGAGCTGTTGTGGCTGCACATCAATGGTCCGAAATGTTGAGTGGTGTCTTTAACAACCCCACATAATGTCAAACTCTCGGCCATCAAGAGCCATGCGGTAACTCCCTCGAATCGAGTGCACCACATCAGGACCTCTCAGACTCAGGGCTAGGAAAAAGGCAGCGACGACTCCGACAAACAGATTTTATCTAAATCAAGCCATAAAGCAGACTCCACCCTGAATCAAAATCAACGGAGTTGCAGATTTCATTGTACACTTAAGCAAATACATGGCAAAATTTGCCTCACCGCGTTGTCTTAGGCGCTATTCAAGAAGAATTTGCACAGAAGTCAGGAGAGAAGTCTGCACTTTCAAACCTTCCACCAAAGAGCTTCATCCCTGAACACTTTCAGGTATCTCTGTACCTCCTTGGGAAGTCCCGTATCGAGAGAGAAACATTTACTGAATGTATTTTGTGCAAAGACCAGTATTCACCAGTAGGACCCAAATGTTCTAAATTTGGATTTTGATTTCCAGTGTTACCCTGGAAACCCCACCATAAAAACCCCAAAAACCAAACACTTCGATTTGTGCTGAAGATTCAGCCTACAACTTTTTAAAGTATCACCAGTTTCTCTGAAATCCTTAAAAAGAAATCAAAACAGTCTTCAGAGATTCCTGCCCTTAACAGGTAAGACTTCTATGTATTCTCTATCCCAGTGTAATAGATAGAAACAATGTTTGTTAATCAAATCGCGCTAAAGCCAGGGCACAGGATGTGCCTATGCCTAGAAAACAGCAGAACACAAGATATGCTTATAGCTAGCAGGTTGTAAAACAGACAGCATGCTGCAAAATGGAGAATAGCTTGTGCAGGCAGGGAAGACGGGTGAGGAAGGCCTATTGTAATAAATATTACTATTGCTTTGTTAATCAAATTTGTAATTGCTATTGCTGTGTTGATCAAATTCACCATAACGTTGCAATGTGGTTACTGAAACTGCAGGAAGGCCAAAACCACAGACAGCTGGCTGCACAAACAAAAGCCAGACCAATCTTCTTATCAGGAGGAATAAGCTGTAAGTGGCATAACTGATACAGGACCAATGCCTACACACACACTTGGGAAATAGCTCATGACAGAGGAAGACTACAAACCTTCATCCCATGACCACCAGAAGGCAGATTATGACCACCTAGCAACTAACAGTGCAAGTGCAGATGCAACCCGGAAAGATGGGAGCTATGTACTGTATATAGAGGAGAATTTTGTCAGCCAAGTTGCGTGCAGAGCGCAGACTCCCCGGCCGCCCAGCGCTGCTTTGCTCACTTTGCCTCTTGCTAATTTAATAAATTCATTGTTAATTATTCATTTAGATTGGCTCATTCACTTTGTTATGGCCGTCTATAACACCAGTATTTCTCTTAATTGGTTTACATGGTTTCTTTTAAAGTGAAACCGCCGGAGTTTCATATGATTTCAGGTTTCCATAGGAAATGGTTCCATGCAAATGGAGAGTAGAACTCTTTCATTTAGATCTGTAATTCACCTAGAAACAATATAGTAGAAGCCACAGACACTATCTACGTGCATTACCTTTTCTCATCATTACTAAGCACTTAGCTAGAACATACAGTGGCATAACGAGTTGTTAGCATATTTGCTGTTGCTCTTTGTTTAGGTAATAGTTGTTCCTGAATAGTCGATACTATGTGACTTTGACTTAACACGTCGGCTTAAATAAACCTTTTTTGCACAATGCTAACAGAAAATCTTTTGAGTGTTTTGTCTGATCATTTCAAAGAGTTGAGGTAATCAAAAACAGAAGCTTTTTTCCCCGTTAAGGCTTTTCTCAGATCTCAATTACTTTTGTATCCCAGTGGTATTTCTTTCTCCATGGTAAACTCTCGTTTACATTTATTAAACCAGGTGACAATTGCTATTTGTAGCTGTTATATAAAACAATAATTCCAATGGATTTTTTAATTTCAATAAAACGAAAATATTAGTAGAACTGAATAGCTTATGTTTCAAGTAAATTTTTTACAGAAATATGGTAAAAAAAAAATAGGCATTTTTGAATGACAGTTCACATATTTGCCAGTGGATGTAAGGCTGAAATTGAGCCCTAAAGCCATAGGTGGAGTTCAGGCTTTTGTTTTCCAATACATAGTTTTCAACATCTGGTTCTGTGTTGGTTCATCAAGCAGATCAGGCATAGAAGTGTCTTGTTCTGTCTTTTGTTGTATTATTTAAAACTACTTCTTCAAACAGATTTGTTGATTAGTTACAAGTCATGTGATTCAGTGGAACTTCAGACTAAAATTGGCATAAACGATATATAAAAGAAAAAAGCAAAAGCTTGATTCATTTAAAGGTCTTTTTAAAAATCACATTAAAGAAGAAAACCAAAAGTATAAGCACAGGAAGTATAAAAATCTCATATTTTTACAAACAACAAAAAGACAAACTCATCTCTGCCTTATCCTGCATTCAATGGGAATGTTCCCTGAATATTCACCCTGCCAGCTCAGGGCTGTTTTATCAGTTGACAAAACAGTCACCTCAAGGTCAGCCCCTGAGGCATCTCTTTAGCTTCTCCAAAGTGCTACTTTTCATTTTTTTAAAGGACTGGAAGAAAAAAACAGGTAACACATATTGTTCTTCAATACCCAGACTTTTATCTGTCGATCTCAGTTAAAGGCAAGGCATTAGCTCGGAAAAGCGGTGATGATTTTACCCGTGATTGGTCTCAGTTTCCACATAAACTGCAACGTCTTGTATCCAGTGTGATTTCACAGTAGAAGGTTATTTAATAGTAACTGGGATTGTTTTCAGTGAAGATAATGCTCAGTTAATACCTCTAAGATGAAGAAGCAGCGCTGGACCACTGCACCTCACAGAGCACAGCAAATCATACTGTGCTATCCAAAGCCCTGATACTAAGTACTATTTTCACATAATTTTATTGTTGCTAAGTAAATTTCTTGCTAAAGAAATCTTCAAGTGCATCTTGTAAATTTGTAACAGTCTCAAAGCGGAGTCACATCGCTGCCTCATGCCTGCTACTATGCCTCATGCCCTATTTTTGCAATTTGCCATCTTTTGTTTTTTCTCCTCCCCACAAAAACTGTTTGGGAAAAGAGTGGAGAAAAATCGACCTATAATCAAGTTCCCTCATTCCTCACCTAGTACTTGCTTACATTAGGCAGACATTTGCTCATTAAGAACTGCAATATTCAGAAATAAAGGATGATACTAACTCAAGTAAATCACTGCAGTGGAATTTGACATAAAGCTACAGGCTGCCAGGATTATCATACTGACAAAATCTTTCTGTCTTTCTGATCAGAATCTAAGTTTAATATTCAAAGACAACAACAAAAGCCATGTATCAGATTCAGAATTCAAAAACCTACCTTGAGAAATAGCAGGAGTTGATACATACTTCTTCTTGCTACTACTATATAGCCAAAAGGTATGTAAAATCAGAGATAAGAAACATTGTCTCCAGAGAGCAGCCAGATTCCTATCCTGGGTATAGAATGATACAGCAACCGGTACCCTAGCAAGAAATTAATTTCCCAAACTGGGACTATTCTCTAGCTGCCAAAGAGAAGACTTGATTCGATTTCTTATATTCACACATTTTTTCATGTGATGGAGGAGAAGAAGGAGAGCATGAACAGAACGAGTGGAGTGATACAAACGTATGAGAAATATATATATATATATATATATCTCAATATCATATATATGTGTCTGCGGCAAAGGTGTTCAGATTCTGGTCCCAATTCTCGTGCCTCTCACCTTTACTATTGCGGGACAAACCATGGGACAGCTGGAGGTCTGACATTATGTGCCTGTTTCCAGCATGGTCATTGCCTAGATTACAGGGCTGCTGTATCTGTGAAAATGCAGGAAGACAGTTAACACCTAATTCTGCACAACTAAGAGAGATAAGAGCCATTGCTTTCACATTAAACACTTCATGCAGAAGTTGCTAATTGACAGGGCAGTTTAAAGGACACCAATGGATAGAATGGTCTTATTTCACTATGAATAGCAAGGCAACACAAAAGTAAAATCATACATTTAATAAAACAAGAAGCTTACAACTCGGCTATATTAAGGAGCAAAAATAAGCAAGTAATGCACCCATCACCAAGTGCCTAAATGCTTTACCATCATCCAGAGTCCCCAATTGCAACTGCTGGTCAACCCCATTTTGCAGAGAGGACCTGGAGAACTCTTCCTGTCAATTGTGAAAATCCTACACGGTGCATCCACCCATAGGTGAGGTTTCTGAGTTTGCCATGAGAGGGAGTCCAGTTTTTATAGGCCCAAATCAGCCAAAGTGACTAGTTTGTATTTTTAGTGCAGAAACACCTGGATCTGATGGCACACTGGGCCAGAGCCCAGGCCTTTGCTGGGTGGGTTTTCCATAAAATATCATGCAAACAAACCTCTATTAATGTCAGTTGGGAAAGTTTCTTAAAATGATATATTTCTTGCAGATAACTACACAAGATTATGAGAAAGTTTCTAAAGCAGGCTGTTTGGCACTTAACAGCTGGCATAAGTGTCTTGGTCATCTGTTTCTAGCTAAGTAATCCTGGTGTTAGTCACACAGTGCCCAGGATTGTAAGTCAGCCCTGGCTTAGGCCTGCTGCTCAAGGAGGACATACTGATATTCTTTAGATACAAATTCTGAAGCATTTGATGCTTTCTTACACACAGTGCATGTTCAGTGCGCCAGATTGCAGAATTCACTCTCTTCTAATATTAAAAATAAATGTCAAGCAAATATCTGTATCTATAGAACCCATTTTCTGAATGCATTAAGCTGTATTTCTTGCCTATATTTCTCAATCTTTACAATGCAGCAGCCCAGCCTTCTGATTCAGGCAATAGTCATGAGAAAGTCTGTGGTACGAACCCAACTCTATTTAGGAATTCTAATAGCAACCAAAAAGCTACTGGAGACAAGATGATAGAAGAAGCAGGGACATGGGGTTTTCGAGCATAAATCAGCTTTTGGAATGTTCTAAGCTGCAATTTACATTCCAGAGTCAGAGAGCACTCCTACTCAGTCATTATACAGCTGAGCACTACTGAGACCATATAATCATTACGTGCCTATTGCAAAAAAAACATGTTCACTATATGCACACAAAACCTACAGTGATGTAGTTGAGAAACACTCTATCAGTCCTAGAGCAGTCACGATGAAGTCCCTTTTATTCAAGTCAGTCTAATCTGGCAGCTGTGAGAGTGCTGGGTGATGGAACCCAGACACTAATGGGGAGGGAGTGTGCTGTCTTGGACTCCTGGCTTTACCGCAGAAACTTCCTGGATGTGCTGGCTTTGCTTTATTCAAAGAATCCACCAGCAATGAAGAAAGGCTGCATTTTGTCACCAGCATATGTTAGAAAGTGTCTTTGGTGTTGTATCATGGAGAAATTTCTGCAAATTTGTGTTTTATACATATCCATGATAATCATCATTGTTGTTAACTGAGCCTTTGGCCTGACTACAGGCTTTTAGGACTTGGAGTAATACCTGTAGCCTTTCAAGGAGATCCAATAAAGGCAGTGACAGCAGTGCAAACTCGAAAGAGGGCTACATTTATGTTTTATTTGGCAGATTGTATCAGCATAGCCTGTGCTGGCAAATTACTCTTATCTTAAACTAGTTTCTATGTATTGCATTGGAGTTTTGTACTGATTTGCAAGATTTAAATTTTAAAATCTTTTTTGTTGGGTAAGTACCTTTTCTAAAAGCATAAAATTTAAAACATTTTTACGCACTCAAATCAGAAATTGGAGAAAGTTTCCTACTTTCACCTATTTAATGCATATTTTGATACATTCATCCAGTATCTTTAGAATTATTGGGGAAAAAAACAGTGTTAAAAAAATAGAGTAAGCAAAATCACAGTGAACAAAATTCAGCTGCTTTCAAGACAGCAAATCTTTAGATCCCAGTTTCTGAGTTGCTGACTCTAGTAAACTTCCTTAAAAACATGCAGTAGACACAGTTTAACCAGCCTGCCCTGTAGAACCCTTTGGAGACTCCAGTGTTTCCAAAGAACTGCTTCCATTAAGGATATAATTCCAAGGGTATTTTTTCCTTTGATAAGAAGTATCTTGTCTCTTGAAATTTTTCTGCGTGACACAACCACACCATAATTCAAAGAAAGCTAAAAAAGAAGAGAAATAAGGCTGGGAGAAGTTGGGTAATACCAAGAGAAGCATTGCATCTTTCAATGCTAATGTGCAGCACGTGTTGTAGGTTAGGCATGGCTAGGAATAGGAACCAATATTGGCAAATTCCTCACCCAGGTGTCCAATAACATTTGTGAAACCAGTCACTCAAGGGAGTATTTCAGACAGGTGGTCTTTGCTGCACGGACAACTGCACACCTCTGCAATGCTGAGGTTGGTCCTACAGCAGTTTCCCGGAGCAGGGCCAGCCCTGCCTTTCCCTGCGATACCGCTGCCCCTTGTAGGGCTCCGGGGTCTCTCCCAGCCTCCTGCCCTCACACATACCAGGGTGCGGGCGGGCGGGACCCCCAGAGGCCCCAGGAAGAGACCAGTCCTGCGAAGCGTGCGGGCAGCTCCACATGCAGCCCATAGCCGGTGGCTATGTTGCCGTGTGGGCACCACCGCGGCGATCCTCGCTGCCGGGGGCACCCGCGGCCTTGGGAGCGCCCCTCCCGCAGCAGGCAGGGACTCTGAGGGGCAGCCACCCGCGGGGCACCTCGTCTCCCCAAGAAGATCCGCGGGGAAAGCTGGTGGCGGCCCCACGGTGCCGGGAGTGGCCGCTCCGGGTGGCCACCCCCAGGGGTTGTCTCCAGGCTCGGCGGCGCGGCAGGCCGCGGAGAAAGCACCGGGAGGTGAGCGGTGCCTGCGGGGCGGCCGGCCAGACTCGGCACGCTGCAGCGGAGAACGACCGCAGGGCCGAGGAGGAGCGAGCTGAGCCGCCACAGCACCAGGCTCCACTCTCAGTCAGCCACAGCCAGCGCCCCTACGGGAAGAGCTCTGGGGGACGCTGCAAGGAGCTCGGCAGGAGCACTGGGCGGCGGAGGAGCAGCGCCGTGGGGCGGGGCAGCTCCTCCCCGCACTGCTGGAGGTGGGGCCGGGCGGTGCCGTGGGGCAGTGCTGGCATTTCCGCAGGGTCGTAGCTCCACGGGGAAGAGCTCGTCTCGCAGCAGTGGCGGAAGGACGGCTGGCCGGCCCGCCCGAAGATGACAGACGCCTTGCTGCGCCGCGGCTGCCCAGCGGCGGAGCCGGCGGGGGACGGCTACTTTCGGAAGGTGGGAAGCTTGGTGGCTAGCCCGGGGCGGGTGAGGTGCGGGCACCGTGGGCTGTGTCCCCTGCGTGGCACGTCCCGGGAGCGCTTCAGGGCTGGGGGTCCCCTCTCCATGGCTCACGGTCTGCTTTCTCCCGGCGGAACGTCGTGGGCTCCATCCTATGGCAGCTCACGGGGGTGGGGAGCAGCCTTGCGGGGCGACGGGGCAGGGAGGCGAGGTGGGGAGCTCACCCTGCCCGAGCCCGGCTGCCGGGACCGCCCGGTGCGGGCTCCGCCGAGCGCATACACCTTGAGCCGCCGGAGCGCAGCGCTGGGACCCTGGCGGCCCTCCCCGCTTCTGAGCTGGACAGGAGCCCTCCTAACTTCCCACAATGAGTCAAATTGCACTTATCGGCCTTCTTTTTGCCGTCTTTGTTTTTTCCTCCCCTGCTCTCTTCCCCGTTTGCTACTCGCTGCGACTCATCGCACTCTCTCTAGTAAATTGCCTTCTGTACCTGTAAGGAAGTTTACTGGAATAAGGTAACGAAGTTAACAGATTCGTTAGGAAGTCCCTAATGAACATCTGCCCTAATTACTTTTCAGACTGACTGGGCGGCTTATGCCGTAACTTGCACCTGAGTTCTTTCTGCACAACAATAATTATAGTTAAGTATTGCCTGTAATGTAGCCCTGTGGCATCCTGTGAACTTCACTGGAGGTAAAGGGCAGTAAGTGCCGTTTTCAGAGAGCTTTGATTCGGCCTTCCCTTGCTGTTTTTAAGTTCCCAGCACCTGTAACATTCGTCCATCGGTTTCGAGTCGGGGTGTAGGTTACACGGGGTTTTGGTGGAGATTCTGGATCTAGGACCATGAACTGTTTAGTCTGTGGAGGGGGTAGTTAAAAAGCTGCATGCATCAGGGTGTTGCTGCTTGCCTTTGCGCAAAAACAGCCCCATTACGCACTTCAGCAACCCCCTGGATTACGTGGTAGAGAGGCACATATGTTTTGCTTTGTTGCTCTCTTTGCAGACTGTTTGATTTTGGTTTTTGTCACCGTATTTATCAAATTCATTAAGCCTGCAGGAAGCTTAACATTGCCCTTCAGCAGAGGAACTATTTCTAGCTGAAAAGAGCCAAGTTTTACCTGTGCCTGCCATGCTGCAATACCACTCCATACCACCTTGTAAATAACTAGACAGACTGAAGTAAAATTTGAACCAAATCTTGTCTAGCCTCCTCATTTGAGTAATCCTGCTATAATATTTGTGAGTAAATCACTTTTTTCTTAGTAGTATTTAGCAGGACTTTTAGTCTTTAGTAGTCTTTCCCGGTCATAAATGTGGCCAAGTTGTAATTTCATTGCTCTATTTTCTACACTGTAGGAAGCTCATAGGCTGCCTTGAAGCATGTTAGCCAAAAAGTTGACTTTTCGTGCACTTAAATAAATCAACTCTTCCACCTATTTGTTTTTACTGATAAGGGCTAGCTGAAGTTTAGTAGCCAAGTTGTGCTTCATTTCATAAGAGTAGTAGATCTTCTACACTCAGAATTGCTAAACAGCTGGGTTTGTTTTAAATTGTTTTATGTTGCATTTAAGGTCACTGAAACAGTATTGGATCAGTGTAAAGCCCATTGGACAAGAGTGAAGTTTTTTTCATCTATGAAAATACTATAAGATCAATTTAATAGCTAATCATGAGCATCCTTCCTATTTCTTACTGCTTTAAGGCATAAGTAATGAAAAAGTAGGAATCTGATAAAATCTGAGTGAGCCACATACTGAAGTGAAACCTTCTTACGTCTGTTCTCTCAGATCCTTGAAAGGTTCAGCCAGCTCATAAGTGTCCTTAATAAAGTGATGAACTTCAGATTAGGCTAGGTGCTCAAAGCCTTTGGTCCCTGGAAGTAATCAGGAAAACGTATACCTTATGTATGTTATATGTTAGTTGAATGGTCTCAAAACTTAGAGCTTTAGTTCTGACTTAGAAGTTCTAGCTGAAGGGGGAGGAAAAACAAAACACCAAAAAAAATGCACCAAAACAATCCCACTCCTGTAATGTGTAACAGGTACAAGCTGTGAACCCAAGGAGATACTTTAAATCTACATGTCGCTGTGAATGGTGTGCTTGGTGATTTCATGTGACTGGAATTGGTGACAGAGCTTTCTGTGAGTGTCCATGGGTCCTCCCCCCCTTCCCCTCCGAGTTACCTTGCTATTGTTTTCTCCTTCCTTTCTAAATCAAACTGTTTGTTTTCCTGAAAAGATCTGAGGGTTGGTTTACCACTTTTGTTGGTGCAGAATCACATGAATTTCCAAGGATAGTCCTTTTGGTATTGGGTCAAAAGATACTTAATTCATTGACTTTATTTATTCTGTAAGCTGTGTAGCAAGGTGAAAACACTTGCTTTGTATCAGTCCTGCTCAAACATGGCTTCCCAAGCACTACTTACACAGTGAGGTTGCCTCCCATACTTTCTAAGAATATTGTGCACAGTGAAATTTTATAATTGAGAAAAATTGGGCAATTCACACAGTATCCAGTTGTTTCAGACTCTTGATAATTTCTTCTGATGAATGGATTACTATGGGAAGTGTGTTTAAGGTCTCTCTTGCTCTTTTGTGTATTATGCTTTTTGAAGTTTTAAATACAGCATACCAGAAAGCAGCCCTCAGTATCCCTGAGATGCAATATGTAAAACAACTTAACTGCTTAATTTTTGTTTGGTGCCTTTTTTTTCTTTTTGAATGTAGGGAGGGAGCCCTATAAAACTATGACTGGCTGTCTATGAATGGGGAAACAGATGCACAGTTGTGTTTCCTGCTTTGACTTCTGTTGTCACACTAAAAAGTGACTCTGAGATGTGCTGGGTGCCAGCACCTGAAGTCCATTTGCACCCTTTCTCAGATTCACCCTCCCTATTCCTTTCCACTAATGTCAGAGCTGCTCCAGATGGACCTTTTCCCCTTTCCCTTGCCCTGTCTTTTTCCATTATCACTTTTTTCCCCCATGGCAAAGACTTTTCATTAATATATGCAAAATTAAAGTTTTCCTTAAACCTGTAAGATGCTTTGAGCTGGCTCAGTCCTGGCGTGTCTTTTGTTGGTATTTTTTCTTTTCTAATAATCTAATTTTAAGGAAGTTAACTGTGCAGCTGACAGGGTATGTATAACTGTATCACTGTTGTCCCAATTCAATGTCACCCCTACAAAACAACCCTCTTTAGCTATTTGATAAGCTGCATCCAAACTTGTGAGAAGAATTTTTAAAACTTAAAAAGTTTTTAAAAGGCTTTGCTTTAAAAGCAAAATGGACAACAACAAAAAATATCCTTGCTGGTGTCCTGAAGAGGGCATGGCAAAATGGAAGAAGTACCTTTCTTTCCATCAAAAAGAAGATGGAGCTTCTGCCTGCAACTTTAATTTCTGGGAAGCTAATGTACCAGGAACTGGTTCTGCTACTGTTCTGTTTATCTTGGCTTACTTCAGTGTACATTGCCAGGGCACACTGTACCTGTTCTCCTAGATGCTGTGAATGCTCTTGGACCATGAGCCTCGTGTCTTGACCTATTCTGTATGGAGTTTCACATTCTTTCACTGTTACTGACGGCAGTCTGTGAATCAACAATGCATATCCAATCCAAATTCTGCCCCCAGTCTTCCTTCTCTATGAAAATAATGACAAAACTAATGATAAGAGCAAAGAATAGTTTGTTTTAAAAGTAGAGCAAAGCATTTAGACAGGAAGTATTTTTCAACAGACCAGCAGTAATTAAAGCAGGTCTGTTGTTGTGTGCTGCTTTGCTTGCATGAGCAGCTTCTCCCAACCATGGTTATTTTTTACACCTGCCATAGTTCTTTGGCTTGCTTGGCCTCTCAAATGTCTTCCTGGGATTTTTTAGTTACCTTTGAATTCTTAGGAGAGAAACAGTTTTCTTGTTCAAGCTGTTCTTTTATTTTTATTTTTTTTACCCCACTCAGCCGGGAAGCTCTTGCAAAGTAAATACCCCTGAGACACATCAACATGCAGAACTCGGGATATTTGTAATATAGTACTCATCCAGTCATGAGATCCAGTGCTTGTGTGATGAACTATCAGTAGGGCTATGCCTGCCTTATGGTTGGTTTGTTTGTTTGTTTGAGGGTGTTTCTTTGTTTTGTTGTTTAGTTTTTTGGTGGGTAGGAGCAGAAAAAGGAAGAGATACCTACCAAATTCTTTCTACTCTATTTTTCTTGTCTTGGCTTACAGCTTTGTAACACATTATGATGGCCATAACTTTTCAATTTCTCTCACCAGTCAGAAAGTTGCAGTAAATGGTAAGAAACAGCCATAGTTCATTTTCCAATGTTAACATTTCTTCAGCTCTCTAGGTATTGGCTGGCTCAACATGAAGCATGCCAGCTTCAGTTTGGTTGTTCTGGATAACAGTCTGCTGTGCTGCACAGAGGCAGAGCAGTAGGATGGCTGCCTTAATCTATCTTTAGATTCCAATCAGTTGAACAAAGATGCATAATTTTCTTCCCTTTCTTAAAGCTTTGCTTCGTTCTGTGAGGCTAGATACTTATCATATAGACCAAGCTGATTCAGAAAGAATGACTGTGGATTAGTCCCCTGGGTCAGGGAAGGCTAAAAGCAGAAGCAAGCAGCTCTCTAAGTGAAGCACCAGACTGAAGATGATGATAGGATGGATAATTACCTCATGAATCAGCACTTCTCGAATTAATTCCGTGTCCTTCCCCTCTTTTTGGGCTTTTTCTGCAGGGCTTCCCCCCACCTGTTGTTAATGTATCAGTTTACCAACCTGCCACACCTGTCCTTCCACTGGGGTTTGATCATGGGGTTCTTTTTAAGTCATTAGTCGCCAGGCAACCATCAACATTAGCATTGACATAGGAATATTTATTTGGCTATTTGTTCTCTTTCCTTTTGTCTGGCAGGACAGAAACAACATAGCAATGACTCATAACCCTTGCCATCCAAAATCTACTTATTATATACAAATGCATAAAACCTAAACCAGAAAGTAGGCCTTCCTGTGAAACTAAGAATCATCTGAAACATGATTAGTCAAGAAACAGATAGATGTCTCTGATGAAATATGAATATTAATTTTGCTTAGTGAGTGCTGTGATGAGAGCAAGAGTTCATGTAGGAAATACATATTTGGAGTCTAATACAATAATTACTTCTTTAACTTTATATCAATCTTTGGGCCAGACACTTAGAACTATAAAATACTTTGTTCATGGCACAAGTAGACCAGATATTCCCCACCTCTTTATTAAAAGAAAAAACAACAACAACATGCTCAGATAAAACTTGTACTTCTGAAACATCTGCAGGATATAGCTAAATTTTCAAAACTGACCAAGTGGAAACATGCAAAAAGAAACATTAATTATAGTACTGCAAGAAGGTAAGGAAATGACAATTTTTCAGGATTTGGGATCAGTTCTAGAAATACTGGTATGAAATACACTGTTTGCTACAATTGCTCTTCGAACCAAAGAAGTTGTGTGCATAAGTTCCATGCATACTTGTTATTTAAACCTACCTGTTTAAATACCTGGAGGATATGGCCATTTGTGTACACTGTTGGGCCTGACAAGCAGCACAGGCTGCACTGGCTGGAAGACTGTTTGCCTTAAGTAAGGAGGCACGCCCAGTTTCAACTCTGTGTCACCTTCAGACAGTGTGGCTCATCTCGAAAGTTCAAATCACTACTTAGTAAATTATATTTACGTTAATTTTGAATACTTACTGCCATTGCTCATTGTTCTGCAAACTGTCATGATTTTTGTGTTCATCATGACTGGACTTCTGATGTGAACCATGCAGAAATGCTGTTTGGGAAAGGGATCTTCTACGTGGAGGAAGATAAAACTTTCTTGGACCTGTTTGCTAAATAACTTTTTAGTACACAGAATTTGTGCTTTACACAAGGGGGTATAATTCCAAGAATGTGTATTTCTTGAGGGTTGTTTTCAGATATTGGTTATTTTCACTGTCCTCTATGCAGACTTCTGCCAATTGGTTTTATGGCAGCTTGATTTCAGTAAAGAGTTTAAACTTGAAAATGAACATCAGTTAGATGAGTGTCCTCATCCCATGTGCAGGAGATGTAAAAAGCAACATTTTCCAAAAAGTGAAATAATTTCTCACAGGCTTTGTGAAGTTAATGGGAGCCATATCCTTGCACCAGGTGAGCACATCCTGAAAACCCACTCCTCTGCCCCTAAGAAGCCTCTTACCAAAACTGTTGCACTTGCAGGCACATTGGAGGTTCTATAGGTACCTTGGTCTGTCAGTGCCTTGTCCTGTTAGGGCCCAAGGCTGGTTTTCCTTCCTACAGAGAATAGTGCCCAGGGACCTGAAATGTAGGTAAACATCTGTTAAGCTTTTTCTCTTTGCAGAGGGTTTCAGATCACTGCAGTTTTGTACTTACTGTTCAGTGGGAGCTCGATTAGAAGTTCATTAAAATGAAGAGATCACTTTTACGAGCTTCATGGGCTTGGGAGTCAGGCAGTTGATCTTCCTGAGGAATTTCTCAGAAGTGAAGCTGTAAAGAAGCATTTGAAGTATGTCATCAAACATGTTTAGCACACAGAAGGGGCCAGGGAATTCTGGCAGGAAGCTGCAACTTTACAGAAAAAAATGGGCAGGTCAAGGATACATTTCAGAAGGATGCTTGAACTAAGTCAAGAAAGAAGTTGGAAGGAAATACCTGTGCATGAATGTGGAGATAACAGGTTTGAGATGAGAATTAAATACTCAAAATGAATGCAAGAGGAAATAATTGGTAAGGTTCAAATGAAAAATGGCATGGATAGAATGGAAGGAGATAAGGCTTTGAGTAGCAGTAGTAGAAAAGACTATACAACACAAAATTAAGGAAAAGCAAAGTAGGGAAGAACAACTGCACCCAGAAAAAGAACCAGACTAAGAGCAGAAGCAACTTGAGGCTACAAGCCTGTGTTAGACACTAAAGTATTCCTTGCTTATGTCTTTGTGTATAATTGTGTGTAAAGGAGCATAAAATATTTGGTAGTTAAAGGACTACTTCTATTCTGAGATGAATGAATGAGTTTGCTGCATGTGTGTATTCCAGTAAAATGCTCAACTTCTCTGTGTGTTGTGGTTTGACACTGGCCAAATGCTAGAAGTTGCTTGCTCACCCTCTCTGGGCAGAGGAGAGGGGAGGAAAAAAAAAGAATTAACAAAGGGCTCGTAAGTTGAGATGAGGACTGGGAGAAAACACTCTAAGGGCAAAACAGGTTCAAATTTAAAGGTATAAAGTAAATTTATTATTAACAGAATAAGAGGAGGATAATGAGAAATAAACTAAGCCTTTGAAACACCTTTTCACCTGCAGCCCCTCCCTCCTTTTCACCACCAGCACAGTGAGACGCAGAGCGTGGGAGTTCTGGTCAGTTTGTCACTGGAGATCATTTGTTTGGTCAGGGAGAGGAGTCTCTGCTGCTCTGCTGGGGTCCCTCCCATGGGCAAACAGTCATCCCTAAACTCCCGTGGTGTGGCTCATCGTCTGGAGGGTGCAGTACTCTAAAAACTGGTTGCTCTAGTTTGGAAGCAAGAGCCAACTCTGTCCATCTCTGGGAGCAGGGTTCTCTGTCTCTGTTCGGGTCTCCCACTGCACCACAGCTTTCTCTGGCATCCACCTGCTTCGGTGTGAACACTTTCCCCACAGGCTGCGAGTGGATCTCTGCATCCCCCATGGGCCATTACAGAGGGACAGTTTGTTCCACCATGGGCCTCCCCTCAGCTTGCAGAGAAATCTTGGATCTGATCTTTCTTTTCCACTGACCTTGGTGCCACCATGTTGTTGTCCCTCACATGACCTCACTTCCTCCGCTTCTCTGACTTCTCTGAGGAAAACCACTGCTCTCAGGTACCATTGCCAACAAGTCCCGCTAATTTAAAGCTTCCTGCAGGATCTCACAGCGCCGAGAAGTTGATTACATCTGGGTTCCACGTCAGAGAATTGCTTGCCATGTTTCCACGGCTGGCTGGGCTGCCCTGCCAGTGCTGCTGGGGCGGTGGTGGCAGTGCAGGCATTATTCAACCTCTCCTCAGGCTGGGTGCTGCGAGGGAGAAGCAGCCCCTGCCCTTCTGCCCATGGCACAGCTGGCCAGGAGCAGCCAGGCAGGCATTATTTAACCTCTCCTCAGGCTGGGTGCTGCGAGGGAGAAGCAGCCCCTGCCCTTCTGCCCATGGCACGGCTGGTAAGGGGCACAGCTCACTACCACCCCTGGAAAAAACTGCTTGTGCACTATGTTGATTTTCTTCTTAAATATGTCATCACAGAGGTGTTACCAGCCTCTCCAGCTGGGTCAGCAGCACGGCCATTTCAGAACTTGGTTTTGTGGGACATGGTGGAAGCTTCTAGCTGCTTGTCACAGAAGCTCCCCTGTGGCCCTCCCTGCTGCTAAAGAATGAGGTGGTGCCAAATCAATACAAGGTGTTGAGCTTGCTGTGAGAGCATTCTCAATGAAGAGCTGTGGGCTTGTGCTGTGAGTGGTATTTCAATGCAGTAATTCAGTGTGGTGTGTTTTTTGAAGTTATGTGGCAAACGGTGCTTTTGAAGATGCCTGCACAAGCTTCCTGTCATTTTACCTATTTATTACTTTTCAAAGTAGATATGTAAAATTAATAGTATTTGGCTATGTGCCTTCTCAGTTGAACTAGAGTAATCTGATTTTATCAGCTCGTTGCTCTGTTGTCACATCAATTTGCTTTCACTTGACAACAAAAACGAACTGAACTTCAAATACATGATCAGAATTTAATGTTCTATTTAAATACTTCTGTTTTGCTGGTATGTCATTGCTTGACTACTTATAATTAAAGCTTGTTAATAGAATTTTAAATGCTCTTAGAAGAAAAGCAAATTTTTCTAGTCAAAACTAAGAGGAAGAGTTCCAAAACAATGCATGATTTTAGTGGCTGGAGTAGTTGAAAGAAGACTTAAAGAGGTCTGAACCTTCCTAATGTGTATTGGACAGTACAGTAGGACTGATAAGCTTTGTAATGATACTCAGTATCATTTGAGGCCACTCAAAAGGACATTCTTCGTTTAAGGCTAAACCTTAAAACAGTGATTTTATTTGCTTCAGAATTACTAGTTTAGGCTAATGGTTAACCAGCAGGAATGTGCTGGTAGACTTTGAGTATTAAAATTCAAAGTCATTTGATACTTTTTTAAAAAGGGATGGCAGGAGCAAAGAATAAATTATGGAAGGAAAATGTCTAACATATTTTAAAAAGGTGTTAAATTGAGTTTCCCTTAACAAAAAAAAAGACAAACATGCAGTCCTATTAATCTGTAGCAGTTTTAGCTTATCAGTACTCAGAATACAATGGCTCAGCCCTTCTCAAATACAGGTTTCAGCAGTTTGAGTCTTGTACTTGTGTAAGGTTTCGCATACTTGTGAATTCTGGATTTCACACTTTACTTTTTAAGAGCCTAATTTGATAAGAGTCTGAAGGTATACTCATTTTGGCCTGTTAAGCTCTATTTTGGTAAATTTGAGAGGTGAAGAGAGGAGCCTAGGGAAGGAATTGTACTGAGCCGCCAGAAGGAAAGATCAGAGATCCTAAACGTGGGAGCAGGTTTTTGAGCCCCAAACTTTGAGCACCACAGTCTGTTTTGGACAGAGTTGTATTTCAAGGCTGCATATATCCCAGTATGGAACTGATATTTTGTAAGGGTTAAGCAGAAGCTTTGATAGGAGTTGCTATCTTGCCAGATTCTGTTTTCATTAAATCCAAGAAACTTAACATTCTGTCAAATTTGGTTGCATTTGCAAAATATCTCGAAAATATTTTTAGAGGAGGAGAGACTGGCTCACATGTGTACTTAAGATTTAAAACAAATATTTTCTGTCTGGATTTTGATGTTTAAATGTCCTGTGGTCATGGCCTCTTTTGGTTTTAATGACCAAGTTTGAGACAAGACACAATACTGTTGTTGATGTCAGATCATCATTGATGTCAAGCTAGCTAATTTGTATTCTATAGAACTTACATGTTTAAAGTTCAGTTAAATTCAGTGTTAGTTCCTCTTAAGTTTCTTTCAACAGCAACAAAAACTTGTTTTCTCAATTCTAGGGATGTAATCCTCTTGCCGAGACTGGACGAAGCAAACTGCAAAATCAAAGAGCTGTTCTAAACCAACAGATCTTAAGAGCAGTGAGAATGAGAGCTGGTGCTGAAAATCTTTTAAGGTATATGTCATTGTTTCTTAGTTTTCTCACCCAAACAACAATTGTTTAATTTTCTTTTAATTTTGTAGAAGTCTCTTAGCTATTGTATTTTCTCCTTCTTTTTCCCCAAACGTGCTGCATCTCTTAATGTAAAATGATTTGTGAGTTTCCCTGAATTTTTTTCAAGCTGTTGCTCTACAAAGTCATTACTTGTTTTCAAGTGCAGTTCCAGTATTGTTATGTTGTAGTAAATGAGCTGAATGTTAGACTTTCTTAGGTTGCTCTCTTTGTTCAGTGTTATTGCTGATGGTAATGGCAAGTGAACTTTGCCTGAATATTGTAATGAGTCCCTTTTACCCCTCAAGTCAAATAAGATATTGCCACTATGCTGTTGGCTTTTCCCAAGTTCCTTTAGTCCTGTGCTGCATAGTAGAAAGGAGCAGCCACTGCCTTCCGTACTCCATTTAATAAAGCAGCAGCATGTTAGCACACTTGTAATTTGGGATGGATTACCACCAGTTGCCACCAAATTTCTCCTACAGTTTGAGGTAACTTCATCTGTTACATTTTTAGGCTATGTTTTCATATGTGGCTGTCCCCATAGGAATAGCCTTACGTTGACCCTTAAGGCTGTTACATCCTGTGATTACCTGTTTGACAAACAGCCTGTGGATTTCCAATCTTACACAGAAGAACTGAGAAGTATCTCAGTTCTCATCTGCAGTAGTTTCCTGTAGTGTCTGTTTCTCTGCAACTGGGGCAACAATGGGTCTTGAAAAACAAAATCTAGCAAATATACTTAAGGAAGTGAAAATGCTTGGATAAATTAAATATTCTTAAACTTACCATTAATCAGTAACTTATTATCTGTTACCTGCTTTTATCTCCACTCTTACAGAAGATGTGACAGGTTGAAAACTTAGGTAATTTTAGCCTCTGTGACTGACTTAAGTTTGCTTTGTTTTCTGGTAATTGACTTAAGGAATGAGACTTAGAATTTTACTACTTTTTGTATGGTTAGCACAATTATTATACCTGCCTTTGAAACAGAATGCTTCATTCAGTTAATGTTCTGCTTGTTGACTCAGGAGTGCTTTGGAAGGGCTAAAGAGATGAGTAATGCCTAATGTGAAAACTGGTAACCTTTAACCTAGATATCCTAAAATTCAGTTTTTGATGCCAGTATTAGCTGTTGAAATACTGAAGTTGCTATTTGCAGGAGTGGGACCTAAATGTACTTAAGAGTAGAGGAACAGACTTATTTTTAAGATTTTATAAATGTAAAATGCATTTATACCTGTTGAACTATTAAAACTTGCTAGTCCTTTGAAAGAAGCAATTTTAACAGTAACCTGACCACTAAACAGTTCTCATGACCAGTTGTATCTGCAGTCTCCTAAGGAAAAATGTAAACAAGCTTTATGTTTGCAGATTCAATTTGAATTTTGTCAAGCTCCAAAAGAAACAAACCAATTGCTGTCCACAAAAAGCCTCCTGGAGTAGGATTTGAGAAAAAACTGGCAATGCAGGTTTCTTTACTTTTGGCTGAAAGTAAGCACTGTGCTTGAAGCACATGATCCATATAGTGCAAAGACTTTTGTTCTTAGAATTTCCAAATGTCACCCTCTCCTTTTCTATTGTCTTTTGCTCTGGAAGTAGAGTTAAAATTAAATTCAGTGTAGAGTTATGTGAATCCTGACAGCATCACATTGCCCCTGTAGCTGTCTAGTTTTTACTAAAAAGTATGTCTACATACTTTTTTGTCTGTAAAAAGCCTGAAAAGGTAATCAAATTAAATTGATATGGATGTTCATAGCAGTAGAACAAATGGAGAAGTCAATCTGGGTGGAAATTAGTGGTTTCTGAAAAAAGTATCAGAATCCCTCCTGTGGAGAATGATAAGCTAGGCCAAACATGGAGCCTTAATAAATCATAATGAAAGTGCTTGTAGCATCGAAACTTGCTCATTTATCTGTGTGGTGCTGCCTTTATCAAGGAAGATTTACTCCACCTTATGTTTGTATCCAGTTTGGCTTATGAAGGTAATTGATGTTAACATTGCTTAATTTAAGCAATCAAAGGTGTTCAATAAAGTACAGCATAGAAAAGTCACAGATAATTATAGAATGAAAAACAAACAGAATTGTAGTCTTGGAATAATTAGTTCTTCATCAAGGTGCTCCAATAAAACTGGAGATAGATTTATGAGGTGGTTGTTCATAAATATTTATGAAGGTGAATTTTGTCTTAAAATTAAGGTAAGTGCAAAATTCTGTAAATTTAAGTTATTGTCTTAAGATTCAGGCTGTAATGTAAGGGTACAGTATCTTCAGCATGGATACCTTTTATCTTAAACTCATACATGTGGATTTATAGATATAGATGATTTAAGTATCTCAAAAAGAGTAATATACTAATAAAATTGTCAGTATGGAGAATCAGGTTAGAAATTGTGACATAAATACACAAATAAGTAACCACACAGAAATTCTCAGGAGGTGTTAAATACTAGCATCCATTGTGCTTGCAGTTCAAAGTGTTGCCATTGAAATACATAAATGGCAAAGGAAACAAGCAAACAGAATCATGTTTACATCCAACAAAATCAAATTATAGAGAAAATTGTCTTGTATTAAAAGTATCTGATTCAAAGATTTTTCTTTGAGTAATAACTTTCGGGGGAATGTTTTTTTCTTTTATTCTTAAGATCAGAAGTCTTAACAGATATTTATTCAGTTTGTAAGATGGGGAAGTCTGTTGAAGAATGTCTCCTGACTCCTCCCCACCTCCACCCACCTATGTTCTTCGATGAAAAAAAAAATCACATAATCTGAAAAGAGAATAGTGATTCTCTTTAAGATGCTTTTGTTGATTAATGCCTCTGAAAATAAGCTTGACCCTTAATCATACATGGAAAATTTGGCACATAGGAAATCTTCTGTGGCTGCATGCTATTATCTGGAAAATATCCCAGGCACTCTCTTGACATAAAAACCTAATAAATTCTGAAACATGAAGTCTTGTATCATCTCTTAAGGAGATAAAAAGAAATCTTAAAAATGCTGAGAATGCTTGCATTGAAGGTTGAAGGGGGTCAACCAAGCTTGTAGAAAACATTTCCTCAGCTACAAAAAAATGATATGTCTCTGCAGGGCAACCACCAACAACAAAGTACGAGAGCAGGTACTACTGGAACTGAGTTTTGTCAACTCTGACCTGCAGATCTTGAAGGAAGAATTGGAAGGACTTAATATCTCAGTAGAAGTTTATCAAAATGCAGAGTAAGTATAAAGCTAAGTTATTAAATTATTAACAGATCTTCTGTTTACCCTTGAAAACAAAATTGTTTCTAGGTGAGCGTGAATGTTGGACACTAATCATGTGAAAGAACAGAGAGCTTGATAGGAAGAGAACATACTTGATGGTAGATTTGTTGACTAAGGGTTAGTCTGCATATTTGTTCTTCTCTTGGGAAGTGTGTGTGCCACTAATCCTTGGATATGAAGTTCCTCAGAAGAGTATAGTGAGAATTGAAAGCTCTTGGGGCTGCACTGCAAACAGTTGGCTCTGAGCAGGATTTCTGGTACAGGGGTGGTTGGTGGGCTCAGTGCACTCTGAACAGAACAAACTTAGTGATACAGTAATATCTCTTCTCAAATGTGGTGCATACAACAGCCCCTCTTCAGCTGGAGAGCAGAAACACAATGCTGATTTGATGTTTAGAGCAGAGTAGGTAATCTTGAATGTGTGCCCTTCAGTGACAGAAAAACACAAGTTCCCTGGCTAAAGCAGAGGAACTTCTAGTAGATGAAGTCGGATTTTTTCCAAGATACTTTTCTGCACTTTGAAGAGCACACTAATATTTATAATTGCAATGGATTCCTCAAAGACAAAACTTGAAAGTTCAGGAGTATTCATTGCCTGCATACTGAAATGATTTCTGTATCAGTTATTGCTCCTAAAACAAAATATTTACTATTTGATTAACAGCAGCTCAGGATACAAATGGAAATGCTTCATGTGACGGGGGTATAATTTTGGGTCCCTCTTAGTACTGTTCTCAGTTAGGAGTTAAACTTCCAGGTGGATTACAAGGAATTGTTAATATAAAAGGATGAAGCACATTGCCAGAGAGGTAACTTCCAACCGAATGCTGACTTGATGCCAAATATCTATGTTGTAATTTTCTCAAACAGCAAATTGTGCCAAACTTCTTACCCTCCACCCCCATGGAAAACCTTGGCAACTCTTTGATTCAAAAATATTTTGGTTTTTGGTTGGTCTTTTTTTTTTGAGATTTGGGTTTCTTGTTCAAAGTTTGACTGGTCTTCATAGATGTATGTGAGCACAGAGAGCAGTTATGGCTGTGGAAATGAGATCAGGGCTCTACAAGTACTATTTCTTGTTCTAGCTAAGATTATTAAAAATGTTTGGATTCTCACTGAAGGATGAGCAGTAGGTCAGGCCCCAAGGCAGACATAAGCCTTGAGGCTGGAGAGCAGTGTGCTTGTTATTTTCTCCTGATCCTACTTTCTCAATCTATATTTAATGGTCTTTGCCTTTCTTGTGGTTTTCATTCTAAGCTCTAAATGCTTTTTATGTTTCATCAGCTAAAATACTTAATTTCCCAGTAACTGCTTTCCAGCCTTTAACAGCCAGTAGCTATTAATAGTTGCTCTCTATTGTGCATACAGCTGTTGACATAAGGTCAGGTCCATGGCTTACTGGATTAGCCTGTATTGTGTTAAAACAGAAGGGTTGGCCCTCCCAGTACTTGCACACATCTCAGCTGGTTGAGAAGTGTGATGCTAATTATAGTCAGTTCTGGAAATCCAGGATTTCCACCTCCCTAACTGTTCAATAGTCTCATAGGTGTGGCACCTTAGCTGTGGAAAAAAAATTCAATTCACTTTCTTTGAATGACTAATGCTGATATCTACAGGCACTGTGGATGGTACTAGAATGGATTAAATCAGTAAGTTAGGATTTCTTTTCCATGTGTCTCACTTCCTTTTGAGGAAAAAGTCTTGATATAATCTGTAGTAAAAGTGTTGAGGTTTCTTCTAAAAGCCCCATCAGAAATCAGATCATTTGCACCATTGGAAATCCTTTTCAAGCTAGCAGAGACACTTTCTGGATTGTGAAGGACTCTTCCTCTGCTTGGGAAGCTGCATTCCGACTGCCAGCCTCTCAAGACGGAATTTTCACCAGGAAGAAAGCTGGTTTTGCTGACAGGACCATAAATGAATGTGGGATTTTGCAGTTGGTAATGGGATGCTCTAAACTGTGATTAGACAGTCAAAAAGTTGTTTTCAGGAAAAATAAAAATACTAGATGAAATTTGTAATTGCTTGATACTGATCTGTTAAATCTACACAACAAACTATCTGGAAGCAATTCTGATCTTTTTTTAAAGTCAGTTCTCATCCTTATTGCCCTTTGGTATTCTAGAGGTTGATTTGTCTGGAGGTTAACACCTAGCATTATCTAGAAACTAAGTACTTCTTGGATTTCCTGCTCCCAGTCCTTTGACTGTGGAAGCTGGTATGCTTTGGCCCTGCTTCTCCCTGGCTTACACACAAAACCATTGGTAGCATGTAAAAAATACTGGTTGTAACTACTGATACTTACTATGGCTCTTACTGTGGCACATCTCCTAGCAGCTGTGGAGCTAAATTGCAATAAGGCAGCCTTTGAGAGTCTCCTTTTCTCTGCTTGAAGGAAAAATAGGCCGAAATGAAAAAAAAAAGAAAGAAAAGTGCAAGTGAGTAACTTTCTTCACTCTTTTCTGGAGAAGTACAGGCCAGTAGGCAGATTTTCTTGTGCAGGAAGGAACTGTATACTTAGCACAATCAGTGTATGATTTTCCTATCATCAAATAAAACAAAAGTAATTATAACAGAAGCAGAAAAAAAAATCTGAATCTTTTTGCTTTTTTTCCATAGAGAGACTTTCAGTATTCCCTTGGTACCTCTTGGCCTAAAGGAAACCAAAGATGTAGACTTTACACTCCCCCTCAAGGTAAACTTTACATACACATTTCAGAATAAACAGTTAACAGAAATAACTTCCATTTCAGATTTGTTTCAGGAAACAGAAGTAATTTAGGTACAAATTAATTTTTGTTTTGCCCTAAAATCATGACATGTTAAAAATTAACTACCAATTATTTGGGTCATTGCTCCTACCTAATTAGGACAAGAAGTCCAGAAATGTTATAAGAAATTCCACTTTGAAGACAGTTAAACCAAAGAATAAAAATACCTTCCATGCTTTTGTTTCTAATAGGAGTATTGATTACT
>VWYI01005895.1:0-13904 GCA_013399455.1 Anthoscopus minutus
CTAATATAATACCTTTTGCTCTAAATATTTTTATCAAAATGAATGCTGCAGTTCACAGAATACCAAACTCCTTTTTTTTTTTCCAAACTGCTCACATACACAACAGCCCTGTGATATTAGGACCCCTGGATTTATTTCTCTGGGTGTGTGTGCATATGTGCAGATGTGAACGGACAAACAATGCTAGAGGCAGAGAAATGCTCTGTGTCCCAGGGCAACTTTTGTAATCAGGCTGGACCTCTTCCCCTGCCTTAGAAATGCCCTCTACATTAGTTGCTGGTTAAAGGAAGAGCAAAGAGCCTTCAAGCTGTGGCCATGGCTACACAAAGTAGCTGCTGAGACAATGGGAAAAGCCTGAAGCATTGGCTTTGTGCTTGTCTGAACTGCCTTTGATGGTAACCTGACATCTGTGAGACAGGGTGGTCAGTAGGACTGGTGCAGGGTTTACAAAACAGCAAGGCAAGAAATAAAACAAATTTGCTGTGTGCAGGAAAAACACACAGGAAAAGTGTGGGGGCAACATCCTCACAAGCCCATTCTTGAGGCTCACTTTACTGCTCTAAGTGTGCAGCAGATTCTGGCTCTTGTCTGTGACTATCTGCAGAGCCCTTTTGTTCTGAGAGTCCTGTGAGGACCTCTCTGGCATCCAGGGCTGCTGAGGGAGCAGGGTCAGCACACCATCGGTTTTTAGCATGTGTAGAGTGCACATTGTGTGGGAGCACTGAGGCTATAAACTCTACCAGGGTGCCTGGAACTACTTATGTTGCCAGATTTGGGGAGCCCCAGGTGAAAATTGCTGGATTGTCTGGGCTGCACAAAATGTGGAAAAAATAGATAGTCTTTAATGAGCTTGGTACTACAGCATCTTCCCAGTGCTCTGTGTGATCTGTTCTTATGACCCCAGATGCACTACAAAGCCAAGGCAAGGAAGTTCCACCTGAAGGATGTAACTGCATATCAAATAACACCACAGTACAGATCCACAGTGATTTAAAGGTATCTTATATGCTACAGTCTATTTTTCTCTCTCTTTGCACGTGAGTGACATTTTAACAACTAGTAAGTTTAGATAATACAACTTCTACATCTATGCAAGACTGAAATTTCTCTGGGCACGTCAGTATGAGGAATGTTTGTTAAGGAAGGCAATGCTTTGCTGACTCCACGAGCTGAGCACAGCTGTGCACAGTGAGTTAGACCAGCCAGCGTCAGTATTCCAGCACCATCACCTCCTAACAGCCCTGCACCTGCTCCCATAGGAATGAATACAACACACCAATTGACTGGCACCACAGAAAACACCAAAATCCTGTTGTGAACAGAAATCCATACACTGTGATTCCACCTGTCTTTAATCTGCCCCCTCCTTGTCCTAGAAGGACTGAATACCACAATAAAATGGCAAGGAAAGCAGATTGATCAGAATTCAATCTTGGGGATTACACCAAGGGATATCACAGCAGCCTAGTGTGGCCAGAATGTCAATACTAAATACTAAACTGACCACAAGGGAAGATTTTGTTCCTGTAAATAGGTATTCAGTAAAAAGGATCTACTTGCTACTTCCTTATAAATAAAAAACTTACTGACATTTATTTTGTGGGACAGTCCTTAGCAGAACACGGAAGTATGCCAGATAACAGGCAAAGAGACCACACAATGTTGGTATAAAAGCAAATACATACTGTTCCTCAAGGCTAGTGATTTGTTACAAGAGATTAAGATTCAAAAACATCAGGGGTTCCAAATAGGCCATTTGGGTTGATACAGAAAATGTCAGCTTGCTCCCATTGTCACCTATGAACAGCTCTGAGGTTTATTTTAACTGATGCACATTTAAACATAGTTTGGATCAAATGAAGACTTTTCTAACTTTTATATGCAACTTTTACTCTCCTTGCAATGTTTACAGCACACGTCAAAGCAAAAGAGCAGAGCTGAAATACTCTTTCTTTTAGGAGTACTGCAACAACAAAAAACCTTTTAGTAATGTTTTTCTGTATTTATATGCAATTATTCTAATTGCTTCCATCATTAAGTGCACCTCAGACTTTGTTATGAGGAACAGTTTGGTGAAGAGTACTTTAAAACTAATTTACTTACTTATGCATATATCCATCTGCATTCCCTGTTAAATTCATCTGCATAACAGTCTGAAATTCTGTTTCATTGCAGCAGTATTTAAACACTGTGTTGTTATGGTGACAGCAAAAGATGTAAGATTTATTGTCAGAAAGACGGGGGCAGTGAAAACCAAAGTGGTAGCGACCTTTGTAGTCCGTGTATGGCTCGCAGACCCGAAAATGCGCAGACAACACTGGAAAACAAAAACAACATTGGCTTTGTCAATCAATTCTGCCACCTGCATGTTATCAACTCTCATTTTTCAAGACTACACAATTGTTGGTTGATTTCTGAAAAACATGAGTAGTTCAGAACTTTCAATGTTTTAAGGTTTAGTACTCAAAGGTAACAATGTTCAGACTTCTGTTGTATTTGGAATTTTGTTGCTTCTATGTTTCTAATTAACGTTGTTTGTTTTAAGGGAAAGGAAAAAATGCCCTCCACCTTAAGAGACACAAAAGTAGTTAGGGAAATGTTTTCATACCCTTGTTCTAAATATAGGGATATTCATAATACACAACAATGTTCATGTTTGATTCTCCTGGGATGATTTAATAAAAACAAAACATCTATGTAGAAACTGCAATAAAAGTTTGATTACACTTGGTTTACTGTTCCTAATTTCTTCTCTAAAGGTCAATCTTTGATAAGGAATATTCTATCAGAAACAGTCATTACAAACAGTATAACAAGCCTGAAAACTCCACATTTGCAAACAGACAGAATTAATAAAATACAGGTGCTCCTGGGAGTTCTTACATTTCTTCTTTAACAAGTTCTCATGTAAAGTGTTTATTTATGCACTGAGAACATTTTTCTTTCTTAGAGTCATGTGTCACATTGATTTCACCATCACTTTTACTAGGGGAAAAAAACCTGTCCATAGATACCCTTTCATCATCTTAGTTTCCCTGAGCTTTTCAGTTGTACAGAGGGGCAGGATAGAGGCCCCTTCCAAAATATTTGGAAGCAACCACATGCAGCTTTCTGAAAGACTTTTAGGAGTCAGTATTTGATTCTAGACCCACAGTTTGTGTTATGGCAGGCCCCACAGCATCCTTTAAGAGTGCATGTACCCCACAGATACTCCAAAGGGCTTAAGCTGTGAGGAAAGTGAAATGTGGAAGCCAAGTCTGAATCCTCTTAGCAGTGAAATGTTTTTACTTTGGAGAACTGAGGCTCAGCAACGCTGTGGGCAGCTGCAGTTCACAAGGTTACACCAATTAATAAACGATACATTCACTTTGGACTGACAGAATTAACCCTTGTAATTTGGTGCAAAACTTTTCTGTCAGGTTACCAGTATAAGAGGTTACACACAATGACTTGCATGGTTTTAGCAGAACTGCACTCTACCACTTTGCACAGAGCCCCTGTTGATGTGCAATTGCATCTGTGCACCTTCTCTGTCTAATCCTCCTTTTTTATGCCTTATCTAAAAAAAAAAAAAAAAAGAAAAGTTNCTAACTCTTTTGTTTGTCAATTTTATAAAATACATTCATTTCAAGTCAAATTTTAAAGATTGTGACAGTGTATATCATTTTATTTGTGTGTAGATAGGAGGAGCCTAGAACAAAAATCAGAGTACTAAACTGACAACAAGGTAATCTTGTACTGCAGGCTGAGTCAAGAAAGCCCACTCTGAATATTTAGGTATACACACACATACCTGGCATCATTACTGGCATGAAAGAAGAAATAATTTTTGTACACTAATTTAGTCAGGAACTGAAAATGCTGGAAGAAGCCATTTCTAAAGGAATACAGACATTGGGAAAATTAATTACCTACCTGTTTTTGCCCTACCTGGGGATAAAAATCATGTTCCAAATGTGAGAATGCTATCATCAGAAAAGAAATTTAGACTTAGGCTTTTAACATCCTCTGCAACTCTTGTAACAAATCTGCATGTTCAAATTATGCCACAAAATCCACACAGCATGTAATTGCATGGGAATGAGTTTGTTTAAACAAGTACTTTGCTGCACCCCTACTTAATTAACACAGCAATACTAGAAGTGTGCCAGGAGAGATTATGTTGCGAAAAACCTCGATGTTTGCAGCTGAAAAGGGCCTCTGGAGGTCATCTCATGCAAATGCTCTGCTCAGGCAGGACCACCTGTTGGCCACACCGTGTCTAAACAGCTTTTGAGTGTCTCCAAGGATGGCAAGTCTACATCCTCCACAAGCAACCCGTGGCAGTACTCAGTCACCCTCACAGTGAAAAAGCACTTCTTGACATTTGGGGTTGCAGTTTGTGCCCATGGCCTCTAGTCCTGTCACTACCACTCAGAGGTCATGCCTGCTTGTCATTGCCAAGTGTTTTGTTTAAAACTGCACGTGGAAGTGTCTCCTGATCCCTACAAGGCTCCTTCGCATGTTTTAAAAATGAAACAATCCCCAAACTTCCCTGAGAATGAAAACTGAGGAAAAAATTATTCCTGAAGGAAGGGAGAATTAAGGTAACATCGGGTCCTAGGAGGAGAGACGTCTGCAATAAAACAGTCCTAGGCAAATCCTTAAATAGCAAAATGTGTCAGTGATTAAATAAATGCATGATGCAATGACTGAATCCCATTCTGAACTCGGCAGCCAGTGAGCAGTGGGTTACCCCTGCTGGACAGCTGAACACCACACACCTGCTTGCACGCTTCCCCTTCCCAGCAGGCTGAGCCAGGGAATCAGAAGGGCAAAGAGAAAATTCACAGGTTGAGATAAACACTATAACAAATAAATAAGAAAAAACACCACAACACCATCATCAACAAAAAGCAAAGCAGAAGTGATGCTAACGCAATCACTTACTACTAGCAGACTGATGTCCAGCCAGTCCCTGAGCCATTTTTGGATGAACTCCCACCCCAGTTTTACTGCTGAGCATAGAAACCACGTTTGCCAGTGTGGGTCAGCAGTGCCAGCCTGTCACCAGCCACAACAATGCTGTAACACCAGCACTGCTTTGGTCACAAGCCTAAAACACAGCCATGACCCCAGCCAGACCTAGCACACAGAGAAAACACTTTCTCAATTTATTGTAATCTATGTAGTTTCAGTTGCTGTCTTTTCTTGGCTGTGGATCAGAGAGACAATAAACAAAGTGGGACATATTTTCTTCCAAGTATTTTTTTTTTCTGAAAATAACTTTACTTAGATCCCCAGGTTTAAAGGACCTTATTTCTATAGAAATACTTCAGATAAAAGTATTGTACCTGTAAAGGTCTTCAGTTCTGTTACAAAGGTGCAGCTGTGTCTGAAGGGGAGTTGCAAGTGCAAATTCTCGGGCTATTTTTGAACAAAGTTATTGAACTGTTGAACAGTTATTGAACAGTTGATAGAGATGCTCAAGAGAATAGTCTGTCATGCTTCATCATCACAAAAAAAAGTATTACCTGCTTTACCTTAAAAACTACACAGCCAGCAAATGTCAAACTGTTACTTCTCTATCTGGTCACAGCTAGAGATCCACCTAATGTACATTTTTAATGTAGCTATGAAATTTTTAAAGCCCCAAGACTCTCTGAATGGTTGGTTTTTATTAAGCTTTCCATATGGAACCACAGAAATATTCATACGCATGCATTCTACCACATGTTAACTTACTGTGAGGATTTTAATTTCCCACTTCAAAGAAAAAATGATGTAATGTGCAAATAATCTGATGATTTTTGCTTGTTAATACAAGCCTTCCTGTCAGCACTGATTTTATAAAAATGTTTCAATCCTTTAAATGAGTAAGCACCATCATTTTCAAAGCCAGTCTAAGAGTTAGTGGTCACAAAGTCATTATTCCAGCATGACTGCATGGTGCTCCTCCCTTTATTAGGCATTCCTTGTGTGCCCAGTAAAACCAGTAAGTGTTCACAATCCCTAAAACGTCACTGTGATCTTGCTAGCACAGAAATAAAATACCTCAAGTTTCAGTATTCTCAACCCAGAAACTGATTACTAAGATTGTTAATCTTAGTATTCCAAAGACTTAGATGTAAAGCAAGATCTTACAGTTGGAAGTCTGTAAATCTAGGGCACTCAAAAGGAGTCTTGCCATTAGATTTTCATTTCAGCTCAGGTTAAAAATGAGGTTTATATCATTCCAGTGAGAGTAGCATCTTTCCACCTCCCCTCCCATCATTCACTGAATAAAGCCAGCAGTTTTCCTTTATGGAAATTTATCTGTCTTGGACAAAAAATAAAATTACACTGGCCGGCTGAATAATAATAATAAATTTCTCTTGCAAAGGAGCAAAATAAATTTCCTCATGTGTTGTGAGTTATCAGTGACCTAAACCCCTTCCTATGGATGACTGGCAAAATTCCACAAGGAGGGAGCAGGGTTTGGCTGGCATGAAAGACTTGTGATGATTTCAAATTAAGCCTGGACTCCACATACTAATAGAGGATATCAGATAATAAAACTCCAATAGCCAAGGAGCAACAAAATGATAAGAAGCACATTCACAAAGCCAATAATTATCAAGGATAATAGATAAATTAAGAAGTAAAAGCTGTGTGTAATTGACTTAAAATAAAAACACTGCACTTCACAGGCAGTACTTCTAGGAGAGAAAAAAAAATTTAAAAATTTGGGTTTGAGAGAATGCACCAGCAGCTGAATGCAGCTAATTTGCATACATGGTAAAATCATAGTCCCACTAAACTCCAACACAGGTGTTTGCATCATCTTGAGGAAATGGGTTGGAGGAGTGGGATCTCAGGACAGCTCAAGCAGAAGTCCCCCATAAAGAGTGGCAAAGGTATAAAAGCTTAAAAAATCAACAGAAGAGACTGGAGCAGCTGGAACAGTTTTGTGATGTTTGACCACTTAATTGAAGACTTCTTGATAACTTGAGTACATTGCTACACCAGGAAGCTAGATTTTGAAATTTCTTTAGCCTGGAGGAAGACAAAGAAGCAGCTCCAGCCCCTGTGTCTGATCCCAGTCCATCAGAGGAGGAGGACAGTTCCATAATTAGCAATGCAGTGCCATACATGTGGATTTCAGGGAAAGGGCTGTAAAGGAAAACAATGATTTAACATGAGCAGAGAAGTGCTCTAATTGATAATATTATAACATTGTTAGCAAAAGGGCTGTGTCAGAGCTAAATAATGAACTATCATTACCAAGAATCAACTTGAACACTGCAAACAAGCAATGAGATTGTGGGCAACAAAACACATGCTTCAACTGACTGGTGAGGATATGAATGTTAAAGATACAGACTCAGTAGTAACAATTTTGACTTGAGCAGACGGATACTTTAAGAAACATGGTGCCTGGTAATGTTTTAACTCTGGTGGTTGGGGATGTGATGCACTTCAAGAGAGTAAGAAGCAGTGATTGAAAAATATACGTCTTTTTGTATTAAAAATTCCCTCAAAAAATACTGAATTAAAAACCTGTAAGACTAAATATATTTAGACTGAGAACCTTTTAAAATGTTATTTTAAATATCCACTCATGATTACAAAAAACCCTAATGCCATAAATGACTTCTGATCAACAAATACAACCAATAATCAGAGCACTCAACTAATTCACATTTCCACACAAACCCTTTCTGTGTGCTAACAGCAAACATCTAGAGCACAACCATCAAGCATGAAGAGAAATATCTCTGGCCCAGACGATTTTTTAGATTCAGGAAAATTACATAGATTCCAAGTTCAATCCTTCAGGTGCTTTACATTCTCTGGTGCGCGCACAGAAAAACACACAACTGGAACCCGACTTGCTCTGCTTCCAGTGGATGGTTATTTAGCATGGATGTGTTTTATTGTGGTATAGAAATTATTCCTTTCTTTTAAGTGAGCTGAAAAAATAGTATATCCAAAGAAATAAAACTACTCTTTATCAGCTTTCTAGTCTGCTTTGTTCTTAGAGTGAATTTTCAATTCCATTTCAAATTCCAAATAAAAAGAGACTTCATTTATATTGGGACTAGCCAATCTTGAAGGTCCCTTCCAGCTCTCACCATTCTAAGATTCTATGACTTATCTATTATGTAAATAATAATTATTTGGTCTTGTTTATTTTATAGGAATCCAGTATTAAATTGCAATTATTTTTTTGCTGTGGCATACACCAGTAAAAAATAAATTATAAAATTTACCTGCTGACAAGAATAATGAGAGCAGAACCATCAACACATTCAAGGACTGTTGACCACAACTTGTCATCGTTGGCTTTCATTGGTCCATTAGAGAATTACCTGTTGGACAAGATGCAACATCATGATTAAGTGTCTGTTTCATCTCCTTTTATTGTTGAAATATTCACTTCCCCACAAAGTTTTGGTAAAATGAGATGGTTTTGCACAGTAGGGGGGAAAAAAGTCAGATTTTTTTTTCTGGACTTAAAGGAGAAATAAATTCTCCTTTCTGTGGTTAAAATTATTTTCTCATTTCACCATGGATATATACAGCTGCCTACATACTTTTCATTAACCCAGGGTAGAGATGAATCATATGAAGTCTTTACTGAATATTCATATGTCCCCTGTAATTTACATCCAGCAGAACTGTGTTTGTTTTACTGTTACAAGAACAGGCTATTTTATTATATGTGTTAAGGGCTAGACAAGAATAAACAACGGAAAAATAAATTGGCTGCTTTGAAAGTCAATCTGTTTTACCCCATTAGAGGGTGCAGTCACTTAGAAAGTGGGTCAAGCAACTGAGATGGTTAGAAACACTTCAAAAAACATCTTTTCTTTAGCATCAGAGCCTTTCATGGGATTACTATTTGCTGCTTTCCTAGGACAGGGAGTGAGGAGTGATGTGGTTTGATCTGACTGGCAGCCCTCCTACAAAGGCTCTCCTTGGTGTTTCCCAGGCAGGGTGAGCCCAAACACCTCTTCACCTTGACTCCACAAGAGCAGATGCACATTCAGCAGCTGCAGCAGGGACTGTCCTGGGTGTCACCATCAAGGCAAGCAGGAGCAGCTGGTACCCAATGCTGCCATCACCAATAAATCCAACTGACTCTGGGTCTTGCGGGTTTCCAGCATCCTGGACTCACACTGACAGCAGGGCATAACAAAAGAGGTAATTCCTGCCTTTGTACACAAACACTGTGCGCACTTGGGCCACAGACAGGATGGCTCAGGGGGTGCTGCAGCAAGCTGGTGTGGTGAGTCCAACTCCTGAGCTGCTAAAGCTGCTCTAAGGTGTTTACAATGAAGCAGCTTGGGGAGAAAAATAAAGGGAAACGGCAATTTCTGTAAAAATTACACTGCTCCCGACACCTCAAGAGACACATTTTGCCAAATGCTTATGAAATAAACGCTGTATCTTATAAATACTACATGGTTTACTAGCTGGTGTCTGCTACAACCTACTGAATCAAATTAAAATCCCCAAACAACTGCACCTGAACATAACAAAAGGGGGAGGGGTGAAAATTAACACACCGTGAGTAACTAACAGACGTGGGCACTGGAGGGGAGACACAGTGCTAACTATGAAGTGTTAGGAAGCAAAAGATTCCTCACTAACACAAAATGCTCTGCGTGGCACAAGCAGATTCACCAAGAACTATCTTAGCACATAAATCATAGACCTAAAAATTGGTGTAACTTTTGCACAAGAAATTGTAACAGTGCACGCTGTTTGTTGCAAGCAGGATTAACACTCAAACCAGTGTATTTCTAGCTTTAAAATAATCCAGTTCCTCCAGAGAAAAAACATTTGAAACTGTAACACTGTAAAAAGAAAAGTGCAATAAACAAGTAATGCTAAGTAACAGTATTTCTCATGAATATGGTTTAAAAAAGCTTCCTCCTTTATTTTTCAGAAGGAATATCATATTCATTATAAAATGAAGCAAATTTAAAGTTGGCATCATATATATAAAAAAAAAGATTAATAATTAATATAAGCCAGAGGTTGAGAATGTAGGTATTTAATAATGAAAAACGGCTACAAAGAACAAGCTGTTGCCAATACCGATTGGAATAAAATGAATTTGATCTTTTCCTGAGTAAACCAAAGCTGCAGGAATTCTGGTAGTGATTCATTACTGAGGGAAATCTTGGCCTGCATAACAGTAAATTAAAAAGATCAATAAGCACTCCTGTTGTGTATCTGGGACGACAAAGATGTTTGGTTTATCTGAGACTATTAAATATTTCCATACCAAGAATAATTCAGGATGACATTGATGAATTTATACTAAGGGTTGGAATTTGATATTTGCAAATCTGTGTAATTTGTACCTAGTTATTTCAGCAGAGACGGCTGAGGGACATATATATAATTTTTTCAGTTTGTTAGAAAACAATGGCAACTTTCAGAGGACCTGAAGAAACATAAGAACATTTCTAGAACTAAATGAGATAATCCAGGTAATCATAAGCTTGTGAGTGTGATGTTGATCCAGACAAAATTAATGGCCTGGTTAATATGCATTCCAATTAATAAATATTTTAAAAGATAAATATAATTAAGGTGATCACTGTGGGCTTATGGCAAAGTTAATTTTATTTCTCTCAGGGCTGTTGACTAAAGCAGCTTAAAATCAGTTATAATGTAATAGATGCCTTTAAAATATCCCCCTTTAGTAGCATGAAATTTGAGCAAGCAGCCAGAATGATGAATAAAAACTTCTTATCAGTTGTGGAAAAATAACTCAGTCGGGAAATCAGGTGCCTGTCTTGGAAAGTACAATCCTGTTAGTAACTGAGCACAGCCTCACTGCTAATTTCTTAAGCAGTACTGTAGGTAAAAATCTAGACCCTTTTCAAGGAGGGAAAATTTATCCAATTATATCCAACAGAACAGGCAACAATGAAATTTGCAGTTTAATCCAAATCATGTAATGCCTGTATTTTATTAACTGTCAGCTGGGAGGATCAGAGTGGGGGACTAGAAGCAGGAGCTGCACATCAAGAGCCAGCAGAGTGACAGAATCTGTGTAAATAAATACATACATACATCCAGGTACATATTTGTAACAGTAGGGAAATGCTCCAGTTTTATAACTTAATAAGCAATAGTTTTGTTGCTTCAGTGATCATCACACAGAATAACACCATTTTTTGGAGGTCAGAAATACAAATAACTGCTCACTTCTTGACTGTTTTGAGTTTTTTACACGTTACTGTCTGGCTAAGGCCATCGTATTTCATGAAGTACCATGGTGACAGCTGAGCTATTAGAGCCCAGGCAGCCACTGGAAGAGATGTGCAGGACAACAGGTGATATGCTACAAGGAAGAACCTAAACCACACACAGTATTTCCTGATGTCCAGCCACAGAATACAGAGGACAGAAACACAGTCATTAGCAGTAATCTAGATAAATAATGTATCATTTATTATTGATATTAATTAAAGACTGATGGCATTTTAAAATAAAAATATTACATCTGAAGGACAGAGGGAAGGAAGATATAGTTACAGTCTCTTTTTTTTTGGTTTTTGAGTAGAATTTCAGGGCCTGGAGGCTGTTGTGATTATGTTTTCCTTCTAGTTCAGAAAACCAGCAATTAGATGCATGTAATGCACCAGTTTTCATTTTTAATGCACCATTCTAAGCTTATTTGTGGTCACTGTGGTGTTAAGGATGATGCCCATCCTTTTCCTCCTCCTTTAAGATTTGTACTCTCACACCACCTCCTCCCTTCTGCTGACAATCACAGGTATCTCTGCAGCCATCCCAGAAAGCAGACTAAAGAAATGGCTGAGGAATCACATTTTTAGAGGCTTTTTTTCATTGTTTTTCCACATCTTGTCCTTATTATCTTCTCTCACTATTTATTATTATTATTAATTATTATTATGGGAGCAGCTGCATAGCACTTAGTTGTAGGCTGGGATTAAACCATGCCACATGTCTAAACTGGAATAGAAGAAATGGTCCTCACTCCTGATTTTGCCATCTTCTCATGAATAAGGATTCTGTGCAGAATATTGCTTTCCCTCACAGACGATGCAGCCAAGCATGATCCAAAGAGAGCAACACTCAAAGGAAAGGTGCTGTAATGTTATGATCAAGGGGACCACATAAATGTATGAGCTCATTCTGCCAGATTTTACTTTCCTGTGACCTTTTAGCTCTCTGTTCCTACCTACACTGCTTTGGTTATCCTCATGGTTTTATCTGCCTTTTCTTGAAGGGAATCAGTGAATCACTGCAAAGAAAAGCTGCCAAGAGAAACAACCATTTCATGAGAGAAGATTCTGATGAAGGAATTCTTTTCCCCTGACTTTGAAGGAAAGGAAAAGTTATGTTTAGAAGAAATGTCTGAAAACAATGTACATTTTGCGTTTTTTGGTTAGTAGGAAGAATAAAAGGAGCTAGACCAAGAGAATTTATTAAACACATCAGAATTACCTCACAAGTTTTCTCTCTGCTTAGAACAGAAAATAGGGCAATTCAGGAAATAATTTAATTCCTTTTGCCTGCCATAGGATTAAGAACATCTAAGAACATTCTTAGCAGAAGTTCACTGCATTCCCACCACCAGTGGTATTCTAACCTGCTTAAGCAATTTCCTAGAGTGTTTCTCTACCCTAGAAAGGTTTCCCTATGCCAAACTTGCAGCTCCTTTGCTTTGCTTTAAGCCTTCTCTATCAGCAGTGTAGCTGGAGAATGATTTACCTGCAGTCACACTGGTTACACCTCTTTGCATCAATCTTTTAATTAATACATACAAGAAGTGCCACCATATCTTCACTCAGCCTTTTCTTAGGCTAACAGATTACACCTCTTGTAATCTTTCCTTAAAAACATCCTTGTTACACCTTCTATGCCCCCTCTTTTATCTGCCTCTGCCCTTTATAGCAAGGTTGTGCAAGCAACTTCAGCATAATTTTGTTTTCAGTGGTTTGTATTTTCTTGGTGCCCTGTAAGTCCTAATAAAAATCCCAACAGCTGCCAGTTCTTCCAAGAGAAATAAAAACACAGCATTACCAAAGTGCAGAGAGCCATGGAGCATCTGCTAATTCTCAGCTACTCAAAAGACTCACAGGGAAATCCTTATTAAACCAAGAGACGCACATCTACACAAAGACAAAACTACATGGGTAAAAAAGCATCGTGGGAGACAATGCTGGTGCACTGTGGCAGCAGTAAGGAGATGAGTAACATGACCAGAGCTCTACAGTGGTTGAGAAAGCTGTTTAAAATTAGATGCAAAAGAAAAGGCTGTGATCCAAACCTAACTTCTAGTCCAGCTCTGTTCACTTCTCATTTTAAAGAGGGCTTAAAAATGCATCCAGTATGTGCTCATGAATGGCATTACAATGAAATTACAGGCTTATTATAAAGGCAGCAATGTAACTGGCATGAAGGAAAACCTGATTATTAAGAAAACATGGTTTCACACTGCAGCAACTTCAACAAAGTGTTTATGAAAAACATACTAGGTTTCAATTGACAGTTGTCTTACTTGACAAAACCTATGAAAAGGAGCTGCTGGTAAAAATCCTTCTGGAGTATGTAGCACTAACATTACTCAGTACCTCTTTCCTAAAAATATCTCACTACACATACAGTGGAAGTTAAGCATGTATGTCTCTACCCAGCTGCAGATAAAGCCTTTGCAGTCCAGAGCTTTAGTACTGCTAAAGGTGAGTAAATGTATATTACACTACTTAGGCCACAATATTCTTCCCCCTTATTTTTTGAATTTTGTAATTTAAAACATCAACTGCTTTGTTTTATTTCACCCTACCATGTTTATTATTTCCCACTGTTGTTCTCCAAACAGTTATGAAGAGACAACATGCATGCATCCTAAAAATAAAGCTCTAAAGTACAGCCTGAATCCTATCTTGTGAACT
>VWYI01005895.1:13946-58285 GCA_013399455.1 Anthoscopus minutus
TCAAGTTGTTATTAACAGGATGGGGCCAAGAAACCTGTACACGCCACAAGTGTCAGCTGTCAAAGTGACTCATCCCTCTCCTTTTACCTCTGTTTTACCCCTTCCCCTTTTCACCAACACATATCTGGTCATTGGGAACTATCCCACAACCACATCTGGGGAGACACATCATAAACATCCAAGTTGTAAATGGGTTTTAGCAGTTCCCCCCCTAAGCACAAAGCACAGTAGAGTCTAATACAGAAGTCAATGGGTCCCTATATTATAACAGAATTAATTTTAGAGAGTCAATAGCGCATTTAGACCTTATAATCACAAAATATAACTGGGAAGAAAGTTCCACAAGAGAGCACAAACTATTTACAGCCAAATTCTACACTGTCTCCGTAGCACATCTAAAGATGTTAAGGATAATACGATAATGTAGCTGTAGTGCAAATAAGTGATTCAATACATACTTGCATTTGATAGAATAAATGTTTAATTTCCTAGATTTATTGCTGATAAAGTCAGAAAATTTTAGACTGTTGTCTGTCCTTGGCCTTTCACATTAGACCTCATTTTTCAGGAAAAATACCTAAATTACTCTGTGGAGACAGATTTGTAAAAATAATAGCTGCAATTGTGATAATTTACTGATACTAATAACTAACTTCAGCTGTAAGTTACTGGCAACTTTCTCACCTGTCATTAAGCAAGATTCATTCTGCAGCAAAGGGCTGCAGCCTTTCCTAATGCTCTGAAACCACTGAGACAAAAATATTTGTATTTTCTCATTTGCATGTACTTTATCAGCCTGAACATAGGCAACTGACAAAGGTTCTTTATAGTCATCCAGAACCCTTATTTTTAGTGAAATAACTCAGTTCAGATGTACACCTGGATTACTGTCAATTGAGGGGATTTTGTACAACCCAACATCTATGATCTGTGGGAGCTCAACCGAGAGCTTTGTTAATGAATTCATAAATCTGCCAGGATGAAACGATCAAGCTATGCATGAAAGAATCTGAGAAAACCGAATTTTCACTCTGAAATTATGAATGGTCTTGGTTTCCCATGAGTCAGGAATGATAAGGAAATATATACAGTTGTGCAATAATATTCTAAGAGTTTAAGAAAGGGATAGGATACATTTTTAAGTGATTACAAATCTCTACTGTTAATCAAATTTCCGTTTTTAAAGAAATGCAAGGCTCTTCTCTAGGGAAATTTTTGCTTGTGTTTTTTGAGTTACTTTCAGTACAGAATCAGAGCAAATGTGCTTTAATTTAAAATATTGCCAAGCCTTAAATTAATAACACAATTTCTACCAGTTTATCTGAAACAGTTTATCCAAGTAATTTCAAGGATGTTACTAAGAATAGAATAGATTCTTAATAGAATAGAATTCTTAATTCTAAGAAAAGAATGAATTTAGATGGTAAGGTTAGAGGTTTTATAACACCCAGGTTTTATAAAACTCCCAGATCTAATTCCTCACTTTACAGTATAGTGTTGGAATGGATGAAAGCTTGACAAGAAAGTCTCATGTATGCTTAGCAGAAAGATTTTTAATGTGGAAGAAGGAATAGAGATGGAAGCAAGTTTCAATACAGAAGAAAAGAATTGCTGAGACAGCCTTGCTGGATAACTAAGAAAGCAAAGGGTATGTTAGTTAGAGAGAGGTTTTTATGACTTAGAGCAAAAGATAAATCCACCTCAAACAAGATGTTTTTACCAAGCAGAAAGACAGTACAGAAAAACAAGCCAGCAGATGTTGTAAGTAGAAAAAAGGTCTCAGAATTTTCCACTGCCAGAGAACTAAAAAACAACGTCTAGCTTAAACTGTAATGTACTAACTTCTGGTGATTGCAGAACAGTAGCATGAATATGGTAATTATAGTAGTTATGATAAGCTATAGATAAAGGTAAATGTATAGATTGGTTATTCTGTATTAAGATGCTCAGCAAATAAAAGTATATAACGTATTGTATCCTAAATGAAAGGGTCTCCAGGCTGGCCTGCAGCTGAGTTGGCAGGCACAGGCTCTGTTGCCCACAACCCTAAACTGCTGTAATAAACTGCATTTGGAAGAGCCACCTGCAGTCCCACATCTCTCGTTTTGGCTCTTACAGTTTAGCTTTAAAACTTGCGAGTACATATACTGGTAAAAAGGGCAGTAAACCCAGCTAGTGTATTTTTAATATCCATTTGAGAAAAAAGAAATATATCAGCAGTCTATCCAGTGAAAAATGTGAGCACATTTTTGGTTTCCCCAGTATAATGTCAGCTGTATATATACAGACAGCATAACTACCTGTATTCTCTCTGGGAATGTCTATTGACATGTCTTCCTTTCAAAATGGCCTCTTCTGAAAAGCCTTCCAGTGCAAAGTCTGTGACATCTAAATTTTATTGCATTCTCATATTCTTCAACATCAATTATCAACATCTGTATCTAATCTGATGGGCTTCTAACCTTATTTCACTCTGGGGGTATAGACATTTTCAAATGTTATTCTGTTCAAAAGTGAAAACATATGAGGAGCAAGTTAAACAAAAATTGAAGTCAACTGAGAAAAGCATTAATTTGATCATATCAAATACAAAAGAAATCAGAATTTTCATAAATACTTCTTTCCTCTTTCCATCAGCTTTAGTTTTTACGAATACAAATTATTACTCCATTCCTTTTCAATCCAATTAAACATTTCAAAATGCAAAAAAACCCAAAACAAACAACCTTTTTTTTTCCTCACGAGAGTCATTCAACCATGCCAACTCAAAGCATAGCTTATCTGACATAGATAGATCTGCACTGTGAGTATTTTGGCAGCATTATTCCAACTTTCCTAAGGATAACACCTCAATGTGCAAAAGACAAGACTTCTTCATTTTACAATCCTGAAGCTAGTGCCTCAGGAGGAAAATAACTCTGAGCTCCTGCAAACATTTTGGTCAAATCTTCCTCACCCTCTTGTTAGAGAAAATGATGAAAAACCCACTGGAGTAAACTGAGAAACCAGAGAATCAAGATGAGAGAGATCACAAGCATCAGCAAGTTCAACTCCAAAAGAATTTGCCTCTCCTCTTAAAGCATCTGCAAGTGTTTCACATACTGAAATGTTTCTCAGTAATACCACAAATGAATGTTGTTCCTGAAGCTGACTCAAACAGGAAAAGGAGCTGTCACTGCACCAGCTAAGGAAAAAGGAAACTCTGTGGGAGCTTTAGCCAAGGACTGCTGGAAAGTAAAAAATGTGCACAGTAGACCATGGGAGCAACTTCCTTGTTCACCTATTTTTTTGCTTCATTCTGACTGAGCAACTAGCCTCACACTGCAGAAGAAAATGCCATTTTTCACTGCTGCACACATAAATACATTAAAAAGCTGTTTTTAAGGGCACTACATGGCTGTACTACTTCAACCCTCCTAGCTCACAGCTATTCTAATTAAATCCCTGAATTTTCAACTCCAAGAACAATGGATTGTTAACAAAAGCTAGATTTTGAAAGTAGCAAGGCAGGGAAACCAAGGAAAATGCTAGTGAATCCTTTGTCTCCTCCTCTTAAACAGAAATACCTGCAGGACAAAAGAAGGGACAATTTTTAGTAGTTAGAACAGCAGGTGTGGAGGTTGCCAAGCAGAAGGAGATAAAGCATGCAGAGCAACAGAAAAGTGGCTTTCAACAATTTATCTTTTTCTTCCTTTTTTAAACATGCCATTTTTGGAACTGAAAAGCCAGGTAAAACAAAACTGTGCTGCTGGTGGTGGCATCACATGGCCCCATGCTTTGTTTCACACCCTTTACTTTACAAGATGTAAAAACGACTTTTTTTTTATGGCTAGCTTGAGGTGTCTGTAGATTTTATGCAGTGCACAGAGATGGGTGCGAGAGGAGCTGCATCCAAAGGCTTGTACAGAATTCCATAGAAATTCTGATTCTTGGCCTCTCATGGATAAAGCATCAAACACCCCTCTCCCCACTGAGCCCAGTGCAGCTGATCAAAATGGAATGTACCAGAAGTATCAGCTGCAGATTGAAGCTACAGTTGTTTAATATTTATTTATATATGCTCAGTGGGCAGGTTTACATCCCTCACACAGAGCATAATCCAGAGTGTTCCAGCTATTACAATCAACACCACATTTTGGCTTCACACAGCCCCATCACTAACAGTTTCCATTTGAAACACTTCCCATTAACAGGTGCATTAACCACAGCAATACACAGAGAACAATTTACCACAACCTTCTGAAAGTGAAAAGTGACATGCATGTCCCATCTTCCTCAGAGAACAGTATCTAGAATACCCCCAGGAGAACCTCTGAAGTACAAATATTTGGTAAGTAAGGATGAAAGTATGGCATTCATCACATATGTAACACAGGAAAGCTATTTACCAGCAAGCACTACTGCAGTCATGCAGTCTGTTCCTTCTCACAGATATTGTGGAGTCCAAACAAATAGAAAAAAAAAAGACAAAGGGAGGGTGGCAATACTTCTAGTTTACAGAAAGGGTGCTAATGCTCAGAGAATTTAGTCATAAAGGAGGAATACAACAGGTTTGAGGACTGTTTGTCGACCTAATGCTTTAAACAGGAAACACTGATTTAAAAAGCCATGTGGAAAATGATCAGGGTAAAAGAGCTTCATCTACAAGAACAGAAACTCACTTGATGTTTAAAAGATTTTCATGAAGTTTATGTACAGAAGAGAGCGTGGCTTGGGAATTCTGCTGCACCCAGTTTAGTAATGGTCAACTCCAAGTCATCATAGGGTGCAGTGATGGCTTCTAGACTGGTAAAGCTGAGATGTGGCTGTCACAGGTTGATTACAACTTTCTGATAGGAACCAGATGCCAGCCACTGTATCTTTGAGATGCACTTACAAAGTCTCTGACCCAAAGAACTGAAAATTTAATTATGCCTCTGTATAATTAAATCCACACCTCAGCTTAATGATTGTGATGAAAGGTTACAGGGATACCAACATCAATTTAAACCATCCTTCCTGAAAACAAGCTTAGATATGTTTGAAGGATCACATTTAATGTCCACATTCAGATAGGGAGGAACAGCTCAAAATTAGGTAAAGAAGCAAAAATAAAAATGCAGAGTTTTAAATAACAAGAATTATTTTAAAAGTCAGATGCTTTGTTTCTGAAAATTTTAGCTGAAAAACTGCTTTTCCTCACTGCAATAATACTACATTACATGCATTATCTCACCAAAGTCGACATTAAAAAGCCCTTACTCATAGAGGGAACAGTTTCTCACATTCTCCTAATGACCCATTCATTCTTTGGGGTATTTTAGCAACATGAAATTAGTTACATTTGGTAAGCAGCAATTCTATTACCATATAACACAGATAGTTTTAGCTATTCCCCTTAAATGGGGAACACAGAAAGCTGATCATAAAACATATTAAAAAATAATAATAAAAATCTGGAAATACAGAATCCAAGGCAGGGAGGGCCCAATATGCTTGCAAATCTTATGAGCAGAGTGATATTTTAATCCTGGTATCTCAAGGCATTTTCAAGGTCTGTTCCCAATACATTATGCTTATTGTAACAACACTACTTTTAGCCTCTTATCTAATAAAAATCTAATCATTTTGGCAGCTGCCACAAATGCTCATTCTGCAATCACTTTCTTTTCACCAACCATAAGGCCTTTGATGCCCACTTTGTAATATATTTAGCAGTATGGATGAAGTCACATAGCCCAGACAATCAATTTTGTGTCTTGGTACAGTAAACTACATCCCAAATACATTGAATGGTGAAGTCCTTAGACTTTCAGTGTAGCTGAACAGAATCTAATGGAGTCTGTAAAGAGCAGAGAGGCGTTTTAAATTTAAAATTAATTCATTTCAGTTAGAGGTAACAAATCAGAATCCCTCAGGTAAAGAGGCCTAATATGGAGAAAGAAGGATTGAAATCTGCCTTATTTTACTTGGAATGAAAACTCACAGAGGCATCTGTGGACAACTCTGGGGTAAAGACAGCTATTATTTTAAGAGGCAAATTATAGAAGTATTTGATTTCTGTCTCATATAAATGAGACAAAAACTGAATGACAGCATAATGGGAAACAGAGATGTCCAAGTAAGGGAATGGTAGCCAGACAACCCGATTCCATTCCTTCCCATCTTCTACTGCTTTCAGCTGCTTAAATCATTACTTAGTTCCTCCAGCAAAAATGGTGTGAATAGAAATGATCAGATCTGAAAACCCCTTTCCCTTCTTGAATTTTATTCAGAATAATTATTTTACTAAAAATCAAAGTCAGCAGTCCATTCCTCAACTTCCTTGGTAATCAATTATCTTCTACACTAATAAACATAATGCTCTGGTTTGTAGCATTTCAGCAAAGGTCATATGTCACTCTCTTTTCTCTTTGTTCTATTTTTTTTTCTCTTCAAACAGATCCTTATATTGGGTAAACTGCTTAACCGTGAATCCTCATGTTTTAATATCTGGGCTTCAACATCAGTTAAAAGGGTAGGCACAGACTACAGTATGGTTTGGTGTAGTTTCCATCATGTAATAACCAGCTAGGATTACTGTCCTTTTCAGGAACACTGGCAAAGGAGGCTTTTCCAAAGGCTCTTGAAGAGTCAGTGCCTCAGCTGTTGGAGCTACTGTAGATCCTTAGGGTAATCTCAAGTCGAAGTTCTGCATACATTGTCAGTAAAGTCTACTTTAGGAACATAATCTGGATTTGTAGTTACAGCAAAATGTAGCAAATAAACACAGCCCTCCTAAAAAGGCCTAACCAATCCAAGGTCTTTCATGCAGAGATGTAATTAATTTTTATTTAGCATCGTATCCATTCTTTACTAATACAATGCAGAAATTTGATTGTCCTGGCCAGAGCAGTGAAAAAGCACGTAAGCTTACCAATTAAAGGAAGTTATCTGCCCAAAAATGGTTTACATAGTTTTCAAAGGCAAGAATAGCACCTGATTCCATGTGCACATGACTCAAAGCATTAGATTAATCACTGGTAGCGCAGCAGGGCTTTTTGTTTGGCAGAAATACACCTTACAACTGCTAGAACTTTAGTTTATCATCCCAGTTTTCTGCTGACTGGTAGATCTATCATTTGATTGGCTGTACTCTAGTTCAGTAGGTTAGAAGACAATATTAGTCCAGTCTTCTTCCTGCAGGAAGGAGGTACTTCCAGGTATGTGGGCATGAGAAGTTTGTCTTAGAGATTAATTTCTTCTATATTCCTCTTACAAGGCTAAAAATGTTTTGAAGGAAAAATTAATCCCTGAAAAATCTTCATGTAATTATCACAGCAATAAATTGTTTCATTGTTTGTATAAATGTCTACCTTTCTTCAGAGCTCTTATCAGTATGGATATCTTTTACTTCAATGACTCCTACTGATCAGCTGTAAATAAATAGTAAATGACACTGGACCAGATTAATATTCTCTTATTCTTGCTTTACAAAAGGGATGATTTTCCCTCATTGTATCACTACTTTTGCATCCCATTTCCCAAAAAAGTTCCATTTCTCAGTATCCTCCTCTTTGGGACAAGTTCTTACATCACACTTCCTGTAAGAAACTGAACAGTCTTTGATAAGGAAAGTAAGCTTGGATCATAATCCTTATTTCAAAGAAGGACTTAGAAAATGAAATATTGAAACACCAATCAATTTGAAGAATAAGGAAATGTTTCACATTAAACTGATATTTATGCATAGGTTAAAAATAGTGTTTTCTTTGAGAAGGTACATCACACTAGGTCAGAAACCTTTTCAACTAGAAATACCATCCAGTGAGTAAGAAATTCAATTAAAAGGAGGCCTTGTTCTTAACCTGATGGATTCCTAGCTAAGAAATCTCACACCACGCTTCTCTGTCATACCTTTCACCCCACCACAGCTGCTGTCTTTACCTCAGTTGTGTACTCAAAATGCTAAACCAAATGGAAAACCTGCAATTTCATCATTCTCATAAGCTCTAAGCATAGCAACTTCTGAAGGTCATTTTGAACAATGAATTTCCAAAGCAAGACATGCAATTAATCATCTTCTTTGTATTACAATATAATTAACAGTAATGGGGAAAGCCATCCTAAATTACAGAAATATCTCTCAGTCTAAGAAGAAAACTCACCTTGAAGCACAGCACTGATTACAAAAGAATTCAAGAAAAATCACACTTAGGGAAACACTTCTCAATTAATCTGACCTTTAGCTTGAAACTGCAACATTGTGTGCACCCAGTTCCACGTCACCCCCCCCCGCCAAAGCAAGATTCATAATCAGGCTTGGCATCTGCGCTGTGCCTGCCTTCCAAACTCTCTCCTTGTCAAAAAGGGGCTCTTCAAATGAAGAGGGCTGTAAAATATGCTCAGAGAGGAGTGCAAGATTCATGTAGAGAAGTGGTAACCTTCCTCAGGGAAGTCAAGAGGCAGCAACCAGAGCTGAAACATTACAGTGTGCTAAGAATCCCTGCTGTATATGAAAGAACAAGCCTGTTTGTCTCTTTAATGTGAAAACACCTGGAATCTTCAAACAGATGAAGCAAACCATCAAGAAATCCAGAAGGCATAGTTTCTTAAAGCAATTAGAAAGGAAAACTGGCTAGGAATGAAAGCAAATAAAACAATTAAAGGTGACTTGGTTGGTGCTGCTGGGCAGGGCTGGCACAGCATCCAACGTTCCCCCGGCAGTGGGTTGGAGATGGGCAAGGTCCCACCAGGGTACACAGCCAGGCCAGTGACCCAAGCTGACCAAAGGGATATTCCAAACCATTGATTCATACAAAACCTAAGAAATGGAGGAGGAAGGGGGAGCATTGCTTATTTTTCATGTCTGCCTCCACGAGCAACACTGGAGCCCTGCTTCCCTTGGATGTTGCTTGCTGATTAGGAGTAGAGAATAAAATCCTCAGGCTTTTTCCTTTGCTTGTGCACATCCCATATTGGCTTTTGCTTTCTCTCATCCTCCTTGTTGTCCATCACATTTTCTCTACCCTGTCCAGCTGAGGAGTGATAGAGCAGCTTGGTGAGTATCCATCATACAGATATTGAATTTGCCTGGCAGAGTTCTGGTAGTGGGAGGGCTACAGGAGTGGCTTCCCTGAGAAGCTCCCAGATTCCTCCCCATGTCCAGCAGAGCCAGTGCCAGCCCAAGCTCCAGGACAGACCTGCCAATGGTCAAGGTCGAGGCCTGCAGAGGGTGATGATGCCTTGGGGATAATGGATTTAAGAAAAAAAAAAGTTATTGCACAGCTGTAACTGGGTACAGAGAAGAGTGGGGTGTGATGAACAGCTCTTAACCCCACCTCCCTGTGCTGTTGGGAGGGGAGAGGGGAGAAAATCAGGATTAATCCTGGGAAGGAGGGAGCAGTGTGGGGCAGATGCTTTCAAGATTGGTTTTACTTTTCATTATCCTGTTCTTTGTTCATAAAGTCAATCAATCTCCCCAAATTAAGTCTGGTTTTCCCATGACAGTGATGGGGGAGGGAGCTTGCCTTGCCCCTATCTGAACTCCAGAGCCTTTTTCGCTCCTCTGTCCAGCTAAGAAAGGCAGTGATAGAGAGGCTTTGATGGGTGCCTGGCATCCAGACAAGGAAAACTGACCACACACACCATTGGACAGCAATATATCGACTTTTGAAGGTCTCTGACTGGCTACTAAATGCCTGAAGTACAAGAAAAAGAGATGCACTTAAGAAGAAACCTGTGGGGATATCAGCCCGATGAACTAGAAACAAGCAGTTTCAATTGAACCGTCTCAATTGCAGCCATGTAACGCAGTCAGTTCTGGAGAATGTCCATGTGAAGGACAAACAAAGCATCTGCAAACAAATACTAATTTTAAACATTCAGGGCAGTCATATCGGTCTGACCACCTGCAGACATCTTCAAACTTTCCATGGAAAGAGAATGATCAGCATGTTTTTGAAAGCAAATAATGCTATTAATAGGGAGAATCTCCCAAAGAAGGAAAGATTTCAAAGTGTATCAGTGCTTGAAGTGGTACAAGCTAACCTGAGTAAAGTGTTTATTTTGTTGTTTGTCTTAGAGGTGGAAGGGAACAAGAGCCAGCCTCCCTCCAAACAGGAGCACATCAGTGGCTCTCTGAGGCTAATCACACGGAGCAAAGACCAGAACCACCAGCAACACTTCAGTGGAAACTTCCATTTTGATCTCACAACTAGGGAAAAGCATCTAGATTATCCAGCTTTTCTCCAGTCAGGAAGGCAGTTGCATTGTATTTCAATTTGCCTTTGTATTGGGAGCATGAAAAACATTCTGGAGAGGTTTGTTGTGCCCAAAGGGGAAGAAGTAATCACAAGCACTAAGTATTTATATTGCGCTGTCTATATATATATTAATGTCACCTATATTTAGCACTAAAAGTCAGACTAAAGCTTTCTTGCTTTTAATAATATTTCTTATTGCGAATAAAAACTTTGTACATTCTGTAGAATTTATATTGTTCTACCATGCAAACATATGGCTCAGATTGCTCATTCGTATGAAGATAAATATGTTTATTCTTCCACTGACTCAGTGTTATGAGAAACTTAATTTCACTCGAAAGTCATCCATAATATAATTAAAAAAAAATGAGTATTTAAATCCTTCACAACCTCCTTACTGGGAGAAGGTAATCCAATAATTAAACAGAGCTGCTTTTCATCAGGAAAATCAGCAGTTTTACAGCAAAAAATAACTACTGATGCAAACATTAGTATTTCCTTCACTGTTACAAATATGATTCAATTTGAGCATGTGCACACAGGTAATTTCCACATATTTAAGCCCAGTCTGCAGACAGCACCCAACAGCCTGGAGTAGTACTTTATTATTCAGCTGTGCACTGGCTAAAAAATTCTATGTAGTTGCTCAGAATGCCAAAAGCAACCAACAAATTTGGTCTAAAGTGTGCTAATCAGTGTAACAGATTTATCAAATAACCACCACAGTGCTGACATGCCACTGCAGGCACACCCTCCTCCTCTGTACAAGCACAGCTCTGGCATAGGATTGTAATCCTTGAGCATTAACATAATCCCCTCTGTTCTTTCCAGAGTAAGAGCCAGGATGCAAAAAAATCGAAGATCCTCCTTCTTTTAATGGACTTGGATCTCTATGATGTCTCACTTTTCTAAGGTGAAGCTTTTAAAGATAAAAATTACTGTCAGTAATTATGAGCAGTATGACTTGTGCTCAAATGCAACTTTTACTTCTGGAGAATGAAAGTGACTGCCTTTGTTATTTGAAAGATTTCTGTAGTGTCTCCAGGTAATGTATTTTCAGGCATTCATCTTAAGCAACAAGAAATATTCTTGGATATATTTTTTTTCCCAAGAAGTATTTCTGAAGGGTTTTTAAAACTGGCAGGTAAATTCAGAGTGCCTTAACAAAAAGGCTCCCCATGTACAGCAGCTTAACTTTCACCCTCTGGATTTTGCAAAGTCATCACTGGTTAGTCCTTTTGGTCAACCCACAAGGATTCTGTATTGGACAAAGGTAGAATACTTCATGGAAGCAACACCTGGGAACAGAAACTGATTGCAAAGATTTTGAAACATTCCTGGCTTTAACTGAATTACAGAAAACTTGCCCCTGAAAGTTTCTTCCTCCCCTGTACTTCACACTAAAGAGGGAATGTCAGTTTAGACTTTTCTGCTTTAACTATCCTCAGCTGTTTGTCCAAAATGATTGAAAAGGATATGATATATGTGGTAAATGTGACATAGGATAAATGTGATACATAGGATTTGTTACCTGTGACATGCATCACATGACACATATCACATCACATGAGGTGATACATGACATCTTAGATATGACAATATGATTTAAAAAATTATATCATTATTCATGGCAAATACAACATGCACTACATATACATGTGATAAACATGAAACATTACTGTTAATGGCACATATATATGATATATGGCATGATGAAAATTTTATTTTTTTGAGATCCCCATAGGAACAGACTAAGGTCACCTGTTTTCTGGATTTTTTATGTATTTGAAGAAGAAGCAGGTTTAGAAAAAAAGATGAGTCACAACCTTGTGCAGTCCTGAACAATCAGGAAAACAATGATTTTCATTACTACAATACTCCCTGTTCAGTGAAAACTTTAAATTCTCCACTTAATACCTGGATTTTCTGCAATCTGCCTGGATTAGGCTACATTGTCTCAAGACATTAAATGTGACAAATCTCATTCTTAAACCTACTGCAATATGTTTTAAAAGCTATTCCAAAAGCCCTTGTACTGCCTTTCAGTAAAAATCACCTATTAACTATGCTGAATCATGGCACACTCTATAAATGGAAGAAAGACTCTAATAAAAGATAGGTTATTAATAAAAATGAGGAGTGGGAAGATGGATCAAAAACTGAGAAAGCTGCTTAGCAACGATAAGGGTGCAGGAATGAAAAGGATGCTGCACACAGGAAGCTAATTTATGCAAAACACAGGCTGGAGTACAAATTAACAAGCCTTTGAGTAACCAAAGAGCATTTCTTTCAAATATTTAGGAAAATGTTCTTAGTTAAAAAACCCTAGCACTTACTACTGGTAACTGGACTGCCAGGTATGGGGCAGGTACTTTTGTACACTGCCACAGTTAAAAAGAGTTTTCTGTCCTAAATGCACTTTGAAATCAAAACTAGTCTTGCTGAATGAAAATTCAAAGCCTATTCTAATTATTTGAAGACTCACTGTTGCTAAGGACGAACATAACTGAAAACAGAAGTAAGGGTGGTATTTTTTATTTCCATAGTAATCCTCATATAATAGTTCATAATTCAGAAAAGTTTTAAGTTGCTTTACAAATGGCTTGGAAAGAATTCCTTGAGCACTTGGAACAGTGTCAGTTTTGCTGCCCAGTGTTTCAGATCCAAACAACTGATGTCTGCTTTGTTTTAGCCCACATCTGTTCCATGGGTATCACACAACAGGCACTTTTGTGTGATTTTTACCAATATATCCCCTCTCCCCAGTCTCTCATCTCCAGAGAATTCAAAGGTTAAACAACCATGACCAATCAACGGCAACAAGTTACAGATCTTAAGAAACTTAAGGAAACAAATTATTCATATACTTAATGAATTACTAGTTAAACAATGCTGCACATACCTGTGAAGGGCCTTATTCAAAATGTCAGCCTTGCTGTTGTTAGGCAGCAGTAAATATACAAGACTCGAGTTTTCTGGGCACTAGAGCTCTGTTGTCTCATTTTCTTTCCTTGTCCAAGATAAGCTTCATCAAAAGGATGGGCTGTGTATTTCTCCAATAATTGACACTAATAAGAGAGGGATGGTGGAAACAAAACTTCTGGATTAGCTCACATTACCTAAAGCAGAAGCTGCTTACTGGCCCATGCTGATGGATTGATCACATGTGGTCACTCTTGTTTCCCATCTCTAGACACAGCCCTGTGAATGGCCCAGCTCTGGGGCACAGACTTCTGTGCCCTGATCTTCACTTCAAAAATCAAGCACAGGATGGTATTCTAGGAATAGAAACACACCACAATTACACCAGGACAAGGAATCTGCTGTTCACACAATGCCTCTTGTAGAATTGGGGTGAGTTAAGGGTCCCTAAGCAGAATTCCCCTGGCAGATATTCAGACATTCCTGGGACACCTCTCACCTATCTTTAGGAACCTCCTGCAGCACACAGATCTGTATCTATACTCAGTTCACTGGAGAGGGGCTTTCCACATGCAAATCAATATGAACACTCCATTAGGAAAACAAAGAAGGTGCTGCTGGATCCACTGAGTGGAGAGAATTCCATTGTGCATGAAAACATTGAGTTCAAAGAGTCATATCTTATCTACTAGCACTGGGCAGCAGCTAAGGGTGAGACAGCTTTAGGAAACCTTGTTTCTGGCAGCAGTTGATGATCTTACAGTCAAATGTGGCAGAGAGGGCCAACTACAGGTTGGCCTCATCATTAAATAAGGAATACTGCACTGACAAGAGACCAGAGAAACACAAAAAGACTACTGTCTGGAAGATGCAGCCTTGAACTTTCTTCAGGAAATGAGGATGTGCCAAGTAAAGAAAATCCAGCTATACACAGTGGACAGCAACTATGCAAACTTGCAAAGAACCCACACTACTAGAAGCAAAAGAAATCTGATGCTGAATGTTGCCCATGGACCTCTGGCAAACCAAGAGCGCAATAACTTCCTGCCACGTGAAGGAGAGATGCAGGGACTGCAAGAGGATTAATTTACTTAACAAGAGCACGTAAGAACCAGAGCTTACATAACGTGGCTGAGAACCATGTCAGTGGGAGAATTAATTCAAAAGTATTCTACTTCAGAGTTACGTACAAGGTTTTAGGAGAAGATAAGCAAGACTATCAGCCTGAAATTAAACAGGCTGCTTATTACATTTGTGTTTGGCATACCCAGGACAGCACAGTTAGCCAAATCATGACCTCCAAACTTAAAGAAAAGGCACTTCACAGAAGGAAGTTAAACTAAGGACCAAAAGCACTTTGCCTTTGCCATGGCAGAAGACAGAATAAAACACTTCAGTAAATGAACTGAGAAAGGTGTAGCACATAATGGAGGAGGAATTACCCATCACTGAGATTAACCACTTGCTCACTACCCAGGTCATTCCTGCTTATGTCAAATCACTGACCCCAAGGACAATATTAACACGATAACAACAGACCTCAAAAATTCAAGCACTCAGCAGCCTGTGCCTTAGGACACAGAGCAGAGGTTTTTTTAATCATACAGCTGTTGGAATCATCAGCAGAAAAGCAGAGAGAGAATATCCCTACAGCACAAAAGGAGGTAGAACTTAGATACTGACTGAAATGAACTAGTCAAAATGTAAAAAGAGAATGAGGGGGGAAAACCTGGAGAGATAAATGACTCCATGTAATCCCTGTATCTTAAGACAGCACAAGGTTATGTATAAAGCTGTTGGAAACTCAGAAACCTTTATGGTACCCATTAAGGGAATATATTCTGTAGATTACTTTCCCATCAAAGAAGGCAAATAAAGGAAAAGCATAGATATTTTGATGATATAAAAGGAGGTGCTGATTACCTGTCCTCTAGCCAAGGTAAGGAGGGAGAATCCCTCAACTGACTCACTGAAAACATGGCTAGTTTTCACATGGACTAAACTTACTGTTTATAGGGGAAGGAAGATTTGACAGTCTCAAAGGTTTTTCTTCTTGTTTGGTGAGGAGACACATCTTAAGAATCCTTTATATGAGGAACCCAACTACTGCACCCCTGAGAACACACAGTTTTAAAGCAGTCTGAATAAACACTGGGAACCTGATCATGTTGAAGGTCCCTTCTCTCATTACCAAGGAGACCAATTCCTACTGCTGACCAAAACACTGCATAGGTAGCAAACACCAAGAGTGTCTGTCACAGACACTTTAACCCTGTACAAGAAACACAGCACAATGCCACAGTGGAAAAGAGCTTTAGTGCTGCCATCTGAGAAAAACCAAACATCTACAGAATGATGATCAGAGTGCATGTAGGATATCAATGTCTCTGCTGTCAGTGGATCACATGTCACAGGTGCTATCCTGCCATCAAGATGTTTTTTCTAAGTTAAGGGATTTCTAGTGAAGACCAACCTCTATCTCTTCTTTTGTGATTCCAGGTCACTTTTCCTGTCCCATGGCTTTCCTTGATGCTGAAAACCAGTAAAGCATAGCTTCCACATTCCCCCTGTTACTGTCAAGTTTTGCCCTTTCAGTCCTTCAAAGACTCTGCACCAGCAGAAGGCAAAGAATTGCACAGGCTTAACAGAATTTCTTGACCAAATATATTTCAGAGAATATAGGACTTCCAATTCCTCAAAACGACAAGACAGACATTCCCTTACACTGAGCTGACTCCCTCCTCAAAGCATCCACAGCTTGGAGAACACTTCCTTGGCTTCACCCAGAAATCATTCTAGCAGGATCCATCACTCACTAAGGAACTGGGAGATAGAACAGTAAACTAAATTCATGCCGGTAAACGCAAAGTAATGCAGGGAGGGAATCTCCCTCAGCAATGGGTGGGCTACTGCATCTTAGAGAGATAGCAAAGCTATAATGAAATGATGCACATCAATTCTACGCAGATAGTGATTTAGTATTCAGTAGCAGATAGCATTTCAGAAGCTGATGAGAAAAAAAAAAGGAAGGGGAAAGAAAAGCTCATTATATTATGGTATGATTTTTCTCCATCTCTAGAGCTGGAAAGGAATTAGGCATGACAAGGGGTAAGAGCTGTGAGATGTTTTCTGTATGCAAAGCATTTGAACAGATCGGGAAGGCTCAGCTGGGATGGAATTTGATAAAAATCTACAAAAATTTACAAGCAGCATTGACAAACTGAACAGATAGCAATCCTGCATCACTTCTCATAATACAAGAATTATCAGATACCACTCTGAAAAACAACAAAAGGAGGTGGTTTTCCCACACAGTATGCAGTTTAACTGTTTTGTTTTTGACAGAAGCTTGTTTATCTTTCAAGAACAATTTGGAAAATTCTATGGATAAGAACTCCCACCAACAGCTATTAAACACAAAACTGGGACTGCTGCCAGACAGAATGTACCTGTGAGGCAGCCAGCCATAAGCTGAGAGGGTATATTTGGAGAAACACAATTTCCCTATACTTAGATAAAAAAATACCTAGTCCAGGCAATAACAAGCTGGAAGGATGCTTAACCTGACCCAAAGATCCACTTGTACACCCTTCTCCTGGGTCATATGCCCAATCCAAGAGTCACACCAGTCATTGTTTCTAGGAAAGCAGCTACTCCCTTTTGCTGTCACAATGAAACAGAAATGAGATCTCACTTTTCTTTTCAAAGAACTTAATGTTGTATAGATATTTATGCCTTACTGCATTCTGCTGATCACTTGTGTTTTGACAGCTTTACTTGCTTGCATTGTGCTTTATATGGTGCAAAGCAACTAAGGGTTTGTGTTCTGGTGACCTTTAGCTTTTACCTAAAGCAACCACATCACACCACTATAAAATCCAGACCAGGCAGAAGAATTTATTTTTTAAATTTTAAGCGGCATTTACTGCTTCTGTCTTAAAGCAATATGTTCTTCAGACATTATTTTATCCTTCTTATGTACCAGAACTGCTCCTAACTACTCATATCATTACATTTGCAGTGATCATTCACTCTTGTGACAGAAAAAACTTCAGGTTTAGGTACTGGTTTTTGTATTTTAAGGCATTGGTCTTTCTGCTTAGCCTTGCTGGAAATTCCAGGTCCCATTCACAGGGGAAGGAAGGCCAGAGAAACCGCCATCCCAATTAATTCCAATTGCATCCATTGTCATTTGTTACCTCAAAATTCAGGCTTTGAATTTTTGAATTCTTGCTCGGTCACTGTGTTTGTTTTTGGTGTGCCAATACATCTGTCAGAAGTAGCAAGCAGCAGAGCACACAGCTCGCTTTACTACTCATAGCTAAAAACTCAGTTTGGCTATATCCTTCTTCCTGTTGCCCCAAGTGAATAAAACCATCCTTCTGATGGACTGTACTCAGCTTGGATACAGAAACAACATGCAAGATAATTCCACTTTACAGACCAAGAAGTATTTATCACAAAATACTCCTTACACTTACAGAAAGAGGATTTAAAAAATTGTGATTCTATCATAAGCAGAGCCATTATGGGCTTAAGAACTGAAGATACCAAATTCCTCAAGGACCATGTCTCAGCTTTGTTTTCAAGAAAAGGACATAGATAATCTATTTCCTTCAACAAAGCTTTGGGGTTTTTTAGTGGTATCTTAAACTCTTCAAAGTCTAAATCTCTGGCTGTTCAATCATGGAAAACGCTCCTGTGCAAGAGGATAGGGTATCTGAGGGCTTGCAACCATGATGGCTCTGGAAACAAACTGATAATATCTATGCTCAGCATCTCAATTCACAGGAGAAAGCATGTTCTTGTGGAGGGCTACTCTGTGCCAGATACAAATTCTCCATAAGGGCTATGCAAGTGATAGGCTCTCTTTTGTTGTTTTGGCAGCTGAATTGGAAGAAAATTAGAGAAGAAATTAATGTTTAAATGGGCTAAACATTTGCTTGGTTTTGATGCTTGAAACTAAAATACCAGAACATTTACTTCATACCAGGCAGAAAGGAAAAGGAAAGGAAAAAGCAAAGGAAAGAGGAATTAGGCTCATGAAACAGGAAAATGATTTTCCAAGTTCTGATCAGTACTGCCTGAAACAAAACTACTGCCACTGGCCCCAGCACCACTTTCCATGGAACACACAAAGAGGAAGGAGACCCCAACAAATACTTTTGAGAGAGCAGCCTGACTCATTTCAGAAGTTTGTTGGCAGCTGCTAGGCAGCCAGCCCATGCCAGCAGTAAACTGAAAAACACAAAGTCAATCCCAACCTTGGTAACTAAAGCAGAATACAAGATTTCCATTTCCCTGCCTAAGCCCACCCAGAAAAGGATACAGGGCTGACAACACAGAACTGGAAAGGCAGAGCAAATTCAGACACTAAGGAGAAACCTTAGCTTTGGTCATGGTGAGTGACTGCACTACAGTTTCATTTGCATTATTTATTTCATACAGGGTTTTTAATTGTTTGTTATAATATGCAGGAAGTAGCAAAAACAATGTTTGCGTTCTGTGCTTAATTATCAAAAAAGACAGTAACATAGACATATCCTGCTTAAGAAAAGCGTTGACTTCCTTGAGAATATTGCTTCCCTTTTGTCTTTCCTTGGAAAGCAGCTGGCATCAAGAGCTGCTTGGTGGCAGAAAGACTGCGGCTTCTATGGCACAGACACTGTACAGGGCGCTCCTGAAAACCACAGTGGGAGCTCTGGCTTGAGGCTTTAAGGTTGCTCCATAATTTCCCACTGGTTTAAGACTACTGGATTAAATGTCACTGATCAAAAGTGAAAAAAATGCCTTAAATGTTTCAAACTATGAAGCCTTGTGAACATGTTCATTCTGTATCTCATTTCCATCTCTGCAGTAAGTTTGGAGCAATGTTACCTATGTTCAACACAAAGGAATAAATTATATTCTTAACAGTTCTCAGTCACTTGAATTCATGTTCATGCTGCTGAAAATTTCTTACTGCAGTCCAAACTCAGAAGGTTTAGGGAGAAGTTAGGTGGAGTTAGGGAATAGTAAAAAAGGTTAAAAACTGAACGAAAATTTGCCATAAGCATTAACCTTCTTGCAGCTCTAATCACAGAGAGAGCAGACCAATAGAGATGCACAAAATAAACACACGTCATGCAAATTAATTTTAAGGAGAGCTAGGTGTGCATGTAGACCCATATTTACTTCTCTCTGGTCCAGTAGATTCTAGGGGAAAACAAATTTTTAAAAAGCAGCAAACTTCAGATTCTGGCCTTAGGGCTCAAATGACTAATGATGGATAGAGTTTTCCTGCTATTAACATGTTACTGTGAGAATGGTCTAACGAAGACTGAATGAATGGACTGCATGGCACAAAAGTGTGGAAATCTAATCACAGAAACAGGGAGTGGATGGGGCTGGCAGGAACCTCTGGAGATCATCCAGCTCAATCCTCCTGCTCAAGGGTCACTGGGAGCGAGTTGCACAGGACTGCAGCCAGGTTGGTTTGGAATGTCTCCAGAAAAGGAGACTGCACAGCCTCTCTGTGAAGTTAGTTCCAGTGCTCTGTCACCCTCACAACCTCTTGACTCGTTCTTCACCCACTCCTTGGCAGAACTCAACACATTCCAGTTGCTCTCTCACATAAACAGCAGCTCCATCACCTTGTCTTGCTGCCCTGGCTTTCCTAGAAGGAATGTAGCCATCCGTGACTGTATTCCCACCATGTCTTTGTGGCTGCAATGAAATCATGACCCCAGTGATAAAGACCAGAAAGGCAAAAGTAGTACCAATGCTGCCAATTCCCCTCCTCTTTAGTTTCTCATTGTTATATTTAGCTTAGTGCCCAGGAGTGCATCCCGATTCCAAGAGATGGGACTCAGCATGGGTTTACTTTCACAACAGCAGCCCTCAGGCACATGGGGCTTGACCCTGCTCCCATTCAAATAAACAGGAATTTGCCCATGGACTTGTAAAAGTAGGATACCTGTCTTGAAAATACTTATTTCATATTAAAGAAATATTTGAGTAATTTTTGGTAATTTGTTTGGTAATTCCTCACTTTGTTTGGTAATTCCTCACTTGTGCCCTTCTGCTCCAAAATAAAGGCAAACTCTTGCAAGACAAACTTGTAGTTTAACAATATAGTACTGTGTGAGGCCTCTAAACAGTGATTATCACCAGCAATGTACAACATGAGCTGGTTTCTTATGTAAAATTTGTTTCTGAGGTAAAACCTCTGGAGTTTCAAGGAGCTGCCTTTGACCAACCCCAGCTGGGAGATGAATGCTGAAAAGGAAGGGAAATGGCAAGAAGAGTTACAGGGTCTGATCTTCGCAGCAGAGATGATCACTTTGTGCACCCTGCTGCTCTTCCAGCAGTAGAACTACTTGCCAAAAACCAAAGGGAAGAAGCAGAACAGCACCAAGGCCATGGGACCTTTTCTATTTGCCACCTGCCCTGATGGGGCTGGAGGACATGATGGGCCTCAGTGCCACTGCCCTGGCCAGTGGTCCCTGCACTACAGCAATTCCTCTGCCACCCCTCACATGATTTCCAACAAGAATTCACAGGCTTGCCCAAACAGGGATGAGAGGGACTATCACATAAAGCAATAATTAACAAATCTCCAACGTGTGTTTAAGGAATCTCCTTGCAGAGCTGCCTCCCGTGACTGTTCACTTCCTGGATGGAGTCCAGGCTTCTAAATCCCTGCCAATAGTATATCTAAAGATGAATTTCCAGCAATATCTTAATCAACAAAATGTTGCCACATCACATCACTTTACAGCCAAATCACAATGAATTACTCTTAAAACACCACACAACTGAAAAGGGTAATAAGCATTATACCGAACTTGCCTCTGAAAAATTGTTTCAGTACTGAGAGTGGCCACTCACTGATTTCTGCCATAACTTTTTGCATTCCTGTCCTGTCTATCAGTGATCCTGTCTGTCACCCAAGATGTCAGATACTGCACCAGTGTTTCATTCAGGTCAAGGCTCCATCATTACTAATCTATAATAAGGGGAATTTAACTGACAAAATTAATGTTAGAAGAATGAATGTTTTGTTTCCTTGACAAAATAAAACACATCCTGTGACGAGGTTCAGTTTCCCATCCTGTGAAGACATTCAGTTTCCATTCATACATGCCTGACAACTCCCCTTTGGGATAAAAAGTTCTTCAGGACTATGAAATTTTGGGCTACAGTTTTCAAGTAAATAATTTGAGCAGTTTTGTGTTCAAGCTCTGCTTTTTGGGACATTTCTTTAGAAATAGAAACTTTTTGTACCTTCAGGATAGGAAGCTTGGTCCATTATCTTGGCAGACTTCTGTCCAATGATATGCAATGGTCATACTGAAAATAACAAGACATGAACAAAGAACCCAAACTTAACTCTGAATTTTAATGTGTATCAAACACTTATATTTGCCATTCAAGGTAAAGCGTCTGAAGTGGATGCAATCTCCCTTGAAAAGTTTCTCTCTCAAGACTTTTGCCTATATTTTCAAATGTTAAAATAGTAATTACCTGGAAAGTGACATAAGGGGAAAGCATGTATGCTACAGGCTTTACAAGGCAAACCTTTTTAAAAATTTTAATACATATGCTAACTATTGGGCAGGCAAGTGAAGAATAAATCAACAAATGTTGATGCTGTTAAGACACCAAAGGGGAAAAAAATACATTTTACCAAATGTTCACCACAAAAAATACCCAAAAAACAAAACAACCCCCCAAAACAAAACAAAAAAAACCCCACAGTCCAAGATGGGAGATAACCAGAGAAAATTATACTCTGACAAGCTAAAAATTGTGTGAAAAAGGAGCCCTGAGGCTGTCATGTATGGGAATGCAACACAAATGGCAAAAGCACTAATTATATTGTCCCACCACTTCCTTGCATCCTGACAGCTCTATTTGAACAGAACAGTGCCTTTCCAGTGGCAAAATGAATGAAATACATGGATTTGGGAAAGAAAGAATTGTAGATATCTATGGGTTACATTTGGAAACCCTTGCCTCCAACAAGCTTTAGGCGATTCATTTTAACCCCTCTTAAAGAAAAAGCCTGTAACTGCAAAAGACTCACTGTTGTGAAACAGCAACACAGGAATGTCAGTAAAATGAGGGCTGGAATATCTCCACCTTAAAAAAAATAACATCCAAATAAAGAAGAAGAAAAAAAGAGTTTTAGTTAGGAACCAGTCTGGCTAGAATATGACAACTCAGAGCAGCAGAATTGCATTCCAAAGTTTCCCTTGGTAACTTCCAAGAGTGTCCCACATCAGTGTGGGAGAAGGCATTTTGCTTCTTCAGGAAAATTGAAATCCCACTGCGTTTTCTGCTTAACATAGAAAATTGTTTGTACAACAGCTATGACATCACACCTCACTGCTCCTTGATTTCCACTCCTGATAGGACCTAAGGGGCTCAAAATGGCATCCATCAGAGTAAATAAGATTTTATCAGTAACATGCTAAATCCTCAGTTGTTTCTCTGGGCAGAATGAGAGCGGATAATCCTTGACAGTGCTGTCAGGAATGCCCTGAGATTTGCTGCTTACCCTGCTTGGTCTGCAGACATGTTACTGCTAGGAGCTCTAAAGCTCAGAACAATGCTTCATGTTCTGTGAGTCTGGTTCTTTATTGGGAAGTTTCTTTCTAGCTACTTAAGTATGTTTAGGAATACAACTTGTTCCTATGGAAATCGGTGAGAATTCTGCCCTCGCCTCCAAATAGAGCAGGAACAGACTCCCTGTCTGAAAGATTAGACATTTTGGCATAATGTGTGAAAATTGGGAGAGCCTGCTAAGTTTCACTAGTGTGGAAAGGTTAGCCTACAAATCAAGACACTCCCACAGGAGAAGCAACCGGGCTCCACCACATGCAGAGGGGAGGCCTCTCCCTGCCTTATCCACAGGGAAAATCCTGAGTCCACTCCTTGGCTCCTACTGCCCGAGTGCCCATCGCAGCAGCTGAAAGGAAAAGGCAGCTCAGCAGCAGCATCTCATGGCTGAGGCGCTGCTGAAACCCCTCTGAGCAATACAGGTATGGGAGGAACTTGAATTTCAAAGTAATTTGAGCTGACATCTCTATTTTACAAGTAGGAAACACACCTGGGTCCAAAACAGCTTGGGAGTTTGAGCATGTGAATTTGCACTTGTGTGATCAGGCATCTCAGAGACAGGGAAGAGGTATCCCTCCAGAATGCATTTTTTAAAACATAGATTTCTTTGGGTTGTTTCAAACATGTGCATTAAAAGCCTAAGTTGTTTTGAAATTATTATACATGGCTCATTAAAAATATGGTACATGAAAGGTCAGAAAAGAGCTTTTCTACATCTTCACCTTTAAGAAGCTTCACTTTTTACAAGAACAAAATGACAAAAACGGGAGAGTTTTACATTACCGCTCGTATGTAAAAATATAGTCTTTGTTTTATCTAAATTTCGCCATTAAATTCTGATGCAAAGCAGAAGTAAGTCTACCATGTATAAGAGACATCACTTTAAAAGTCAGTTTTTCATCTGAAAACCTTTCATACAAAACGATCCTGCCTCAATCTAAAACACTGGTTTAGCAGAAATATTGATTATTAGGGTGATTTTGAATTGAAGACCAAACTAAAAACCCCTATAGCTAAATCAAGTACACCACCATTTGAAGTATAAACACTTTACAGTAGCTTATGAAGAACATAATTGAGCTCCCAACTGGAATAACAGAAACATCTTTAATAACTTCCTAACACTGTTACTCGCTCCTGTCAAATGACGTTGTGCATTTTATAAGCTCAAAAAGTATACACAGAAACTCCCCTGCCCAACTCTCTCCTAAAACATAGAAAAAAAATTATAAAATTTCACTTTGAATATTTTGTGCTGGTCTCTGCTCTTCACGAGCCCCTTGCTGCCAATATGCCTGTTTTAAATTCATAATGGCCTTATTTGTCCATCCAGAAAACCAGTACTTTCAACCTGACAGCAAACAGGAAAACCAGTGATGAGCCATTCTTTATTTTCAAGTCCTTGGAGTACAGATCAGTGAACTTTTTCTCTGAAATCTGTTTCCTTGACATCTATTCAGCAAAAATGTTAAAGAACTAGCACTGGAAGCAGTTGCTCTACAACATCTTCACACGGATCTCCAACAATCTCACTGGTGTACTGATGACAGTGACCAAGGACCATGACAGGCAAAATGATGGCTACTCTTTGTTATTGTGCTGCACTAACATTTTGCTGCTTCTCCAGAGATCTCTCTAGGCACAATAAATGCACACAGCAAAATTCTACACTCCAAATAAGCAACACTGGATGATAATGATGATTAATGGGGGTAGGGAAAAGTTAAAGAGGTAAAGCGACTTGTCCAGAGTGGATCAGTTACAGAGAAAGGAGCTGAACAACCTCCTCTAAATACTGGTTCAGTATCTTATTCAGCCCATTCATCAGTTGTGGGACTTCCAGCACCATGCTGCCAAAGAATATTAAGTCTATTTCCACATGACAGCAAAGTTTGAGCAATAGGCTGGTTGAGCCATTTAAGTTATCTTGAATATGAACACCATTAGAAGCATTTTTGTTTATAAAACCAGTGTACGTTATATCCGAGTTACTTTGGTATAATGTTGAGCAAAACACAATGCAAACCAATATCGTTACCCATATTTACAGACTTAGCCTTCACATCTATGTACTTTTTTCTCACTCCCTCAAACAAAACCCCTTTACCAGTGACCGCTTTACATATTCAGATGCCTTCTCAGAAACTGATTATTGTTCTGAAAATATCTATTAAAATAACAAGGGCTTGTTACAAATTATCCTTCTTGCTGTCTGTTACCAGTCTTAAAAAAATAAAGCTAAGAATTGTTTGCGCCTCCCTTACGGTATCTAGGATCTGAAAAATGAACTGGAATATCTGTTGCTCTTACTACCACCAACAATAAAAGGCCGAGCTTTACAGAGGATGTAAAGCACAGAGTAAAACCTGTATCACTTTCTCTCTACTTGTACTGACTATATAGCACTAAGTAGTAAAAATTTAATTATTCTGCATGGAAATTTAGGTCTATGACATTCGAAGGGATGACAACTAAGGTTTCTGTTCTTTCATTTCTTTCTATTAATGGGATTGTCATAAAGTTATTTCACTGGTAACAAGGGGCTAGTGATAGTCCTCAACTTGCAAGAAATATTTTCAGACAGCTATCTCACTACAGAGTTACTAAAAGACAGAATACAAAAGTCAAGGTCACAAGGGTTAGGGGTATTTCAGTAAAAATACCCTTAGGGTATTTCAGTAAAAGCTTGAAGTGTGATTTTTCTACTCTAATGCACTTGGAACGAAGCAGATGTTTTAGCACTTTGCCGGAATGAGCTGAGCATAGACTCTTTCTCACAACGTTAAAGATACAATTATAACAGTTTATTCACTCAGGAGTGTTTCAAGAATGAAGAAAGAAAGCACACTTCATACAGAAGTTCCCCCCACTATTATAACTTCCTACTCCTGCAATCTGAAAGTCACAACTGAACATCTCTTGGGCAGTATTTCAAAACCGAATATTCTAAAACATTCCTTACACACTCACAATGCTTCTCAACATAACACTATATATTAAACTGTCTCTTGCAACAACATTAAAATTTGCAGGAGTTTCAGATGTTTAACCTAACATATAGTTAAAAGTGTGTGTTTCCTCATTCTCTCTAAAAAGAGCTCTTAAGTCCCTCTCAGGCTGCAATGCTAAGGAAAGTGAGCAAGACTGTTATTCAGTTTCACAGCATTTTCTTTCCTTACTCTTACATCTTCTCACCAGAGGTGTACTCTTTGTAACAGTGGATACTTCTACAATTTCAGAACACTAAAGACTCTCATTTTTACCTGGTTCTGATTAAGTTAATGCAGGAAAACAGTTAAAAATGGCATTAGAACCACTGTTTTCAACTGGATGATAACATTTCACCTCTTTTGAAGGCCAGCAGGACTGTGCTATGTCAAATAAAGACTGGAGTTTAAAAGGAGGATTTTCACCTCTACCATTAGGGAAAAGGAACATATAATATATGTTCACTCCCTGTAACAGAGGAGTGAACTCATATACTCGGTTTTAACAGTACTCCATCTTAGATAAAGTGTTTTGCTTGATTTGCTCAGGTGCAAACAAGTGACATTTCCTTTTGTTGAGCAGAGTGGGGTAGGAAGAAGTTAAAAGAGACCTGCCAAGGTCACACCACAGTGTGATGACAAACTTACAGGGGAAGTCACCACTGATTCCCAGCTCAGCTGTAGCAGAGACTGCAAAACGAAGCTCCTCAAAGGGCTCTGTGCTGCCAAATGGCACACAAACAAAAAGATCAGTAACTTCACAATTTTGAGCCCTAACACACCTCAAGAGTACTTTGAACACGAGACAAGTCAGACCACGTCTTAGTTTGAACTTTATAGCTAAATGAGGTAATGCAGCAGAACAAGTACTCAGAAAACCTTGTATAACTCTCACAGTTGCTTAATTACATCCGCGTATCTTTAATTAAGTCCAGGGAAATCGCTGAGCGTTGGAAGAAAAGCAAAGAGGAGCTAAAGGATCATTCAGGGTTTATTTGCTTGTTTTTATCCCCAGTGACAAAACACGGTGCTAGTATAAATGTGAAAAGAGAGAAAATCAGGCAAATAGATAACCCCGAAGGCTCCGAGGGGTCCCGTTGTCATGGAAACAAGTCGCCGCTAATGAGCTTTCCACGGCACGAGTGATTAATACTCGAGCCCTGTAAATAAACATTGATTCCGAGCCCAAACAGACACACAGGCAGCCGCTGGACCGGGGCGAGCAGTAGCGCAGCGCGCACATTGCGCACAAAGGGGACGGAACAAAGTTTCCCGAGCGCTGCTGCCACCGCGCTGCGCGGGGGAGCGACGGCGGCCACAGCGCAGCACAACGCGGGCCGGGCCGGGCCGGGCCAGGGGCTCTGTCCCGCTCCTGGAACCAGGCACGGTACCCACAGGTCTCCGGCAGCGCATGGAGCAGCGCAGTCCGCGACCGACAGCCGCCTGGCTCCGCACAGACACACAGACACGCCATCCCTCACCTTGCCCTAAGTCGCTGCCCGCGCACAGCCGCTTTTCCCGACAGCTGCACGGCGAATCCACGAAGGAGAGCGCGGCTCCGGCGTGTAGCCGGGGATGGCAGCGGCGGCACCTCCGACCTCGGGGAGCAGAGCACAGTGCTTCAGCCGGCTAGCGAGGGGACGAGGCACTGATGCACAGAAGCTACCGCTGCTGCTGCTGCTGCCACCTCCTTCCCCGTATTCCCGCTCCCCTGTCCCCTCCTGTCCCCGCCCGCTTCTCCACCTTCTCTCGTCCTCCCCCCGCCCCTGCTCCAACCAGCTGCTCTTGCTCCACCTGGGCGGGCTTGCCAGGTGCCTCCCTGCTCCCACACGCGTCCCTACAGCAGCTGGAGCTGCGGGGCTGCTGCTCCGCCTCTCGCCGCGCCGGCTCCGATGTCCCGCACGGAAACTTCCCCGCCCACGGCGCTCCTGTCCCGTACGGAGCGGACTGCTCGCCTCGGCCAGAGACATCACAGCGCGGGGCCCTGTCCCGGCTCGGGGACAGGCAGAGCCGCCTGGAGGTGGCCACTCACTTCAGGAAAGCCCGGCAGCGTCCTCTGGGGATGGGGGTGAACGCGGCGGTGGTAGCATCACCGATGGAGGTGAAACCTGGCGGGGGCGCGGGGCGCTCCCCCTGCCGCCTCCCTGTCCTGCTCCTCCTGCGGGGCTTCGCAGGGAGGGACGCGCTGCCAGCAGTGCCGGGCCGCCTCTGCGGTGGCCGCCGCCCGCCCTCCTGAGCCGGGGGAGGATGGATGAGAGAGGCTGCGCTGGCAGGGCGGGTGCGGCCGGAGCGGAGCCGTGCGGTGCCGCTCTGCGGTGCACAAAGATCGGCTAGGAAGCCGGAGGACCGGGCAGGCTGGGCTCTGGGCTCTGTCAGCAGCGAGCGGGCGGCCGGACTAGGAGGGGACAGCGCTGCGGCTTCACCAGGGCTCCCAGCCAGGCGCTGGTCCCTGCCCGGCTGCGACCCGCGCCCGTTCCCCTCTTCCTCTTCTTCCCCCTCCCGCACGCCGCCCTCCCTCCCAGTCGTTGTGAGAGCACCCGGGATTAGGTGTACTTTCAATTTTAAGAGCATTATATTCATAAATAGCGATTCGGTGGTTTTAAATTACTCTGCGAGCATCCATCCGGCAGCCTGTTAAGAAGCAATCCCCTCCAGGCACGGTTTAATCGGAGGGATAAGAGCGCGGGCGCCGCGTCCTCCCGTGCCTCTGGCGGGGCTTGCCTGGGGAGCCGCAGCTGAACGCCCCCCTGATGAGGGGTTCCTTAAGAAAATTCCTTACGAGAGAGCCCTGTCCGGCCCGAAAAGGCGGTGTGCACACAGCGGCCGGAGGAAGGACGGAGGGAGCACCGGGAGAACCCCGGCCTCCGCCTGGGAACAGCCCCAGAGTTTGTCCCACGTCTCACTAGAGACTAAACCAGCACGGGCTAGGCAATGGCTGGCCGTGCAGCCGGAGTTTAAACGCTGGAGGAAGTGCACGCCTTTAGAGCCGTGGAAATCTGGCTTTTATATGGCGTGACGCCAGCGGACATATGGATAGGCAGCGCAGTGAGCCCTGCTGGCTCCCAGAGTGATCCTCGAGCTCACCTGCGCACCCGGCGACCCTCGCTGCTGGAGCAGCGGACCCGCGGCTCCAAGACAAAGACTAAAGCAACTCCGAGATGGGAAGAAGAGGATGAACACTGATTTGAGGGCTCAACTTTCAAAAAATGGCTAATGCTTCCTCTTCTCCCCCTCCTTCCTTTTGTATCTCGCCTCCAAAGCCCAACAGGTGGTTGTGACCTCAGAGAAATTCTAAGCTAATCTAAGAAATGTCTATAAATGACCTCTCTCATGAATTCACGTTATAAGAAAAAAATATTTTTAATTTACATTTTAATGCATAAGTCATGCAAAATAGGGAGCTCCAGACACTGTTGCAAGAGTGATGACTCATGCCCACTACATGTATATTGTTTATGGTCTGAGGATGTGACCTTGCTTAAATTAAGCTGCTTGATAACCTAATCTGAATCTTCTGAACTGCTTCCCTATAATTATGTTCTGGAGAAAGTAAAGCATCATTTCTTAACCCTAGTCTCTCTCCCTGTCACATTATGAGTCTTGTGTGGAACTATATGTTTTGTATTTCCTAACAGGTGGAGTGCTCTTTCTGCACAGGCACTGCACATGGAAAGGAATGATCACAGATGTACCTCTCAGATCAGGCAGGAATGTAAACTATGGCTTTCTGCCCATTAGCAGATAAAAACTATAAGTTCAACAGTTTCAAACAGAAATGAATGTCAGCTTGTGCCAGTTTCTCATACTGGACTGTCTCATTACATGGCTGTGTTAAACTAGGCTTCACCATCCCATTGGGACTAATTCTGTTCCAGACACCAAAAAACCCCCTTATGGCTAGGTGGGCTGCTGGTATTTTTTCATAAAATAATTATAGAGCAAAGAAATGGTGAACCACCAGTTCATCTGTTTGTTTCCTTCTTGCAGTCCTGTACTATTGCTGATTCCTCCATTTCACCAAACCTTGAGAGTACAAGGTCAATAAGCTGTTCTGTTCCCTGTTCTTCATTTCTTTTTAAATTTTTCTTTTCAAGCAGATGGTATCAAGGAAGCTCTTCCCACACATACACAAAGATTCAAAGCCATTCCTGTGAGGAACTTGGGCTTCAGCTACTCCTTTTTTTCTGTGCTTCTTCTGTGAGAGTGACACACTCTCACCTCACCCATTTCATTGTTGTGAGTGACCAAAGGAGAAGCTATGGCCAGTCTTCTCAAAATATCACACAAACAATTCTGTGGTACTGATTCCTACTTTGTGAAAAGCAGACATTTTCTGGTGGATAAATGTATGAGGGGAAAGATCAGGATGGAGGGTGTTTCTTTTTGCTCAGTATTTTGGAGGAAAGAGAAAAATGCTGGACTTTTAACAGTTTGGGCTTTTAATTGGCTTTTTGTCAGCTCCCAAACCTACAGGGCTGAAATGCAGCAAACAGTAATAGGGAAACCAAATTAGGGCAAGAAATTAAAATTAAATCCTGATCAATGATTGCCATCCCATGCTAGTGCCAGATGCAGCAACCAAATGCTTGTGTCCCAACAGCCTCATCATCATCTGCTTGATGTTCTTTGGCTCTTTTTGCAGTAAATATGAAATAAAACCAATCTTATATTTTAATGAGTTGGTAGACACTTTCTATTTTTTAAAAATATCTACAAGTCTTCCCACTCTAGCACTCCTGTCTCATAAAATAAAAGCTGTTCAAAGTCATGACTTCTTCCACAGTATAAGCTTCAAGTACCTGTGTTGGTGTGGAAGGTGACACCAAACAGAAGATGAGTGATTTAGGTCACTCTTGCCCAAATCAGTGCTGGAATTGGTGTTAGGACTCAATGCTACTGAGTATGAATGTGTTCCCAGTCCAGCCTATACTGCTTCAAGATTTCAAAGTTAAAGCTCTATATAAAAATACAGTAGATGGTTAGAATCCAAGAAGAGGTAATTTGCTTAATGTGGTATAAAGAAACCTTAAATGGGAACCTTGTTTGGGCCTTGGGACAGTATCATGGTAAATACTAAAATAATGAAAAATAGCATAAAGCTGTTATTCAAAGAATCTTTTTCTCTCTCTTCTGAAGTTAGAGAAAGGCATTATTTTAAAGTTCACAACATATGAGCCCTTACAGACCAGCTCTACTGATTCACATAAACTAACTTTGCTCCCAGGAAACGTCCTACTGACTGCAGCAAAGGCAAGTTCACACCCCAGGCTTTACAGTACAGATTCTGTGCTGAAACAACAGTGTCAGGGGCCAAATGCTGCAGTGATGTGCAGGCATGAGTTATACATAAGATAAGCATGTGTCTAAACCTTTGTGAGTCTTGCCCCAGATTTCTCAGGTATTCTTCACTAAAGATGAAAAGCTAAAAGCCTTATTGTTCCGTCCTGGGAATCCTATGCACTTTCACCTTCTGTATGAGGATGAAAAACTTAATGTTTAACATAAAGTTTTTCCTTGGCAACATCAGGAAATCTTGATAATGCATTGTATGCACAGAAGTACAGCATGTCAGTATCAGATTAATTTCTGAAAAGGCTAATTCACCTTCTAGCATTCCTAATAGTTTTCACTGGACTATTATGACATCAAATGCACTGTTTCCATGCAGTGTTTGGAAAATACTATAAGCAAGACAGTGTTTCAAGTATTGTTTCAGTCATCTTTCGTGACTCATCTTTAAAGATCACTTAGGGGGAACTTGCATGGGTTTTCTTTTGTGAGGGACTTGCATGCTGCCAAGGTGCATTAGATCCTTCCAGATGAGGAGTGTTGGCATCTGGAGTGAATTAACAATCAAAGTGCTGACTGCAAAAAGGGCAGTCAAAAGTCAGATGGTTTGGACATGGCCCTGGCTACCACATGGTCATTGAAGTTTGCCAAATAAGGTTTTTCAAAGCTAAATGTCAAAGGAATTACTTGGGAACAGGCCTTACTGTTGTTGTCCAGGCTGTATATGTGTATAGAAATGGATGTATGTTTCATTTTCAGGAAAAAGATTATGTTTAGAAAGTGGATCAGAACCAAGAACCCTTGCACATACTTCTGTAAGTATTCTTGAAGCTGTGAGTTTGAAAAGGACTACCTCTAACATAAATACTTGGGTATCGTTTCGATTAGCTGGAGTTTTCAAAAAAAAAAAAAAAAGGAAAATTGAACAGAGGCAAAGCAATAGTTAATTATAATAGTGTAAGAACATTTATCTGTGTGGTTTGTGCACACATATAGGCACGTATACATAAATACACACTTTCAAGCCCACATACAGGGAAATAGAGTGGGTCACAACATTGCACAGTGTACATGCCAGTCCATGCTAGCTGGTGTTAAGGGCTGGTACTGGTGGATCCATCCCAGGGCACACACAAATGTCTGGAATTGGCATTATTCCTATTATCCCAGAGGGAAGGACATTCATTCCTACTCCCACAGAGAAGCCTACTGTGAATTCACTATACTTTTTCCTCCCCTTGACTCTTAAGCCAGCCAGGCTGCAGCACCTCTCTCCCCCGGATATGCACTCCAGGCAGCTGCTGCTCAGAAGGGCAGGAGGGGAAGGGAGCTGTTTTTGTGGCAGCAAATAAAAAATACTGTTTGCTTCTGTGTATAGACAGCGGGTTCTGCTACAGTGGCCGATATTGAAAACACATTCATATTTGTCACAGAAATATTACACATCGTGTGGATTGTCCCTCCCTGGCTCAGCAAGGCCACCCCTCTCCCCACTCTCCTTTAGATGTTTTTTGCTCCTTGATTGCCAAGGTGAAAATGTGTGATCCCAGAAGGCTAACAGACCTGTGCTGTTAGGCCGTGTTACCATGCACTTGTAAAGCAGAGAGGGGAGAGCTGGAGTGGCCTTCCAGGCTGACATTAAAAGCAAAGATGCCTCTGAAGTTCTCTGTGAAAAGACAAACCATCCTTCTGAGTCATTCTGTGCACAGCAGAGGAGATACCAGCTCCAAAAGAGTCTCCAAAAGTTGGATGGAGCTGGATAACTTTGTGTTGGTGAAGAGAGGAGAGAAAAAGAAAAAAAAAGAAAAAAAAAGAAAAAAAAAGAGAAGAGAAGAGAAGAGAAGAGAAGAAAAGAAAAGAAAAGAAAAGAAAAGAAAAGAAAAGAAAAGAAAAGAAAAGAAAAGAAAAGAAAAGAAAAGAAAAGAAAAGAAAAGAAAAGAAAAAAGAAAAGAAAAGAAAAGAAAAAAGAAAAGAGAAAAGAAAAGGAGAAAAGGAAAAGAGAAAAGGGAGGGAGGGAGGCAAGAAAGAGGATTTGGCTTTACAAGATGCAAGTAGATCTTTGTGACCACAGTGTCCAGCCAAAGCCTCCAGTTATGAAAGAGAGAGATGCAGCTCGATGCATTACTTCGACTTGAATGTGGAATCCTTAATAAGAGAAAAAAGTAGTGGAAGAACAATTGCAGTATAAGTAGATTTATACAAACCAAATGGTAAGTGTGAATAGAAAAGAGAGCAATTTCTGGGGCAAATTTTATGTTCTCCACAATTTACGGTTTAGATTATTTTACAATACATATCAGCTAATAGTTTTTCCTCAAGTCAGTTTTGTCACTGTTCACTTTCTGTCAGAGATTATTAACACAGGGTTGGATTGTTGAACAGCGGCTATATTTCATTCCAAATATGGCTGCAGTTTGGGGAGGGATTGTAATTGCTGAAATGTGTCAATTTTTAAATGAGTCTGAGATCCTTGACATGGAAAAACTATGCAGACATGCAATGACAATATTTTACAGGAAGATACTAACCAAAGCAGGGAGGAGAGCCAGCAGGGTGGACTTTCATGTACTTATAACACATAAAGGTTCCCAAGGTTCTTGAGAATATTTTTTCTTTTTTTCCTTCCTGGAACTTTGACAAGTAGAACATGTTTTGGTTTAGCTATCCACAACATAAACATAAAAATATCTGATCTTCCAGATGTGCTGCAGAACATATTGTTTGTGAAGCATTTTAAGGTTCTCCAAATGAGCAGGAATTTGTACTGTGTTTTCCTCACTAGAAACCAGTAGGAACTTTTCCATGGCCAACTCTGTCACCATCAGCAAACATCGAGGGGTTTTAGCAGGGTAGTACACGAGAGACACATGGGATTGACTCATGCTTATGTTTGTCAGCATAAATGACCTTTTCAGGACAGATTGGTTTGGTTTGTATGCTTGGTATGGTTTGACAGCTGGAAGTTTACTGGGAATATAGGTTAGCTTCGGGTTCTCTGGTCTCTTTCAGTCCTCTTACAGGATATTTCAGGATGTGGTGTAATGAGGGAGAAAAGGCAGGCTGCTTTTCAACGAGTCGGAAAAGGTTTTATTTTGATGGGTGCACGAAATGAGATTTCTCTCTAATCATCCGTGTAATTCATTGGCGTAATCTCTTTTTAGGCACATCATATTAATCCTTGTTATTACAGAGAGGACCTCAAACATGGAAAGTTTCAAAACATGCTGCTGTTTGCAAAAGGCTGAGATGTTGGATCTCTCTACTCTTTATACTATAATAGATGTCATTTATGCCTTAGCAGTTCACTGAAAATAGTCCTTGAAGTTAGTATGCACAGAAAAGAAAGGAAAAAGGAATAAAAATGAGAGAAAGTACTTGAATTGAGAAACATGCCATGTAACATTGAGCCATTCCAGCACAGGGATTTTTCTTCTGTGTGGGAATGAAGAGCAAAAGTCCAGTGAAAAGGGTTTTAATGTCAATGGAACCCAGAGCCTGAAACATAGTTTGCAGACTTGCTTATGATTTCCTTTATATTCAACTGCACGGGTTCTGTCAGTGCAGAACAGACACACAAGAGAAAATAACCTATAAAACCATACTGTAAATAGGTCTCTCTTTCACAATATTCTGTGGCCACAGATTTTAGATTGCTACCCTTGGGCTAGGATTTGCAGACAGTAAATGTGTCTTTATTGTTGCATTGGTATGGCTTATAATCAAAATTCCTTGTGTATTAATAAGTGATTACACTCAGAGCAGTATTCCATCCTCCTGCTTAGGATTTCTTCCTGATGGACTAGAAAAGGAAATTTTTAACTCCACTGGAAAATTCTTCTCCTGCCTGAAATGGGAGCTGAGATAGCCACTTCCCCTATGATGGCATGTTCCTCCCTCACTGTACTGCTGTATTCTCCCTTCTACATTTCATTTGGGTATTTTCTCCTTTGCAAAAACCAACAGACCAACCACAGGCAGATTGGAGGTGACAAATTTAAATGTCCTCTTAAACCATCTCTGTCCATGCCCATAAAGTTATTTAAGCATCCGAGTAACACTGCTCCATATCTTTGAAGATTTGGGTCAGAGATGTATTAGAAAATGTTATCTTCCATTTGAAGTCCAACTTCAATACAAACCTGCTTGCTTCGTGCTGGTCCTTTACTTCCTGTTTATTTATATCAGAAACATTTTTGCTAGTGAAAGAAACAGAAATAGGTTACTTGGTATCTCAGTCCATTAACCATGAATTCTTGGGCCGCTCTTTATGCTATTTTTAGGGCTGGCATACCAATGTTAAGACACCACAAATTACTGACAGAGAATGAAGGGATTTGTGAGTGAGACTTCTAAAATGAAGGTATTTTTCTGTTCAACACAAACCTAATAGGGTGTTGCAGTTCTGCTGTGCCTTGCTAAAGGATGGTTGCAAACCCATGGTGTTCTGTGAGCCATGGCTGGTGAAATGCCTTATCAGGATGAAATACATTAAACAATATCACTGTCTGCAAGTAGTAGGCAGGCACCAGCCATTTTATGTCATAATATTAAGCTTGCAATGCTATACATAAAAATAGAAGACTGTTCTGCACGCTACTTCTTGGGAAAATTTTGCTTACTCTTGGATAAAGTATTTCTTTTTCCTTTTCAACAAGTAACATACATGGAATTGTAAGGGATGAAACAGAAACAGTGGTTCGTGGAATCACAAGACCCTTTAAGTTGGAAAATACCTCAAAGATCATTGGGTCCCACCTTGTGTCATGTGAAAAAGGGGTATTTCCTCGATCCTTGGTGTTTAATTTGTCTGTCAGCACCCAGGAAAGCTGAGATCTTTTGTGCCTGACCAGTCCTGTCCACTGGGGACGTGTTGCGGTTGATTTGGGAATTTATTCCAATTTCTATAATAATTTATAATGGTTTTGTCCTGTTCCTCCTCCCATGTTGAATCTACCTTTTGTAGATTTGCTGTTCTACCTTTCCAGAAAATTCTGTATATCTATACACACAGTCATCATTTTTCCCAGACCATGCCCCTTTCCCTGTCACATCACCCATAACTCAACTCCTATTTCAAGAGAATTCCCTATCCATCACCCAAATCACTCCCTTACCCACTCCCCCCTCTCTGGAAATCACCTAAATACCCTAATCCCTTTGGTCCTTTCCCATGTCTAACATCTAAACCCACCTCCTTACCTGGGTCAGATTGGTTCTCTAGAGAACCACTCCTTCCCTTTATAATTAAGCTCTGTATTCCATGCTCCTGAGCNACCACTCCTTCCCTTTATAATTAAGCTCTGTATTCGATGCTCCTGAGCGCAGCACCCTTCAGGGCTGTTACGTTGTTATTAAAGCTGTTTTCCCTGGAGCTGCTGGCACAGAAGTCCTCCTTAACCCTTTGCCCTGAGGACTGCTCTTCTGGGAGGACCCTCAAGTCCTGCTCACTTCTCCCAACACCCCCGAGCTGAGGAGCTTCCCAGCCCGAGGCTTTGCCTCTGCTTGGGAGGAAGCTCCCAGGAGGTCGAGGTTGGCTGGGGTTGGCCCGTAAAGCTAACCAGAACCGGGGAGCAGAGGCAGGGACCTTTTCCCTGAAGAGTGCTGCTGGATCAGAGGGTGCTTGGATTGACTTATTCAAGGATACACACCAACAGCATCCCCTTCAGCAGGTGCTGTGGATGCAGTTTGTGGCTGTGGGAATAATCGTGGAATAGCTTTTGAGCATTCCAACCACATTCCGTCCAGAAGGCAGTAGCTTTATTTTATGCTATAATTTCTGAACTGTTACAGGCTCTGTTAGGATGTGAATAGTTTCTCAGCTTCCTCTGATTTTACCTCCTGCCATCTTTTCCCACCTCATCAACCAGCCCAGAGCACTGAGTGCCCTGTCCAGTTGTTCCTTGAACACCTCCGGGGATGAGGACCCAAACACCTCCCTGGGCAGCCTCTGCCGGTACTTTACAGTTTTTTCAGTGAAGAAATTCCTCCCAATGCCCAGCCTGGACCTCCCCTGGCACAGCTTGAGGCTGTGTTCTCCTGTCCTGTTCCAGTTGTAAGGATCTCACAGTTCCTGTGTACTGTATGTGCATAACTAGAGGGCTGGAAGTCCTTTATACAGATCATGGTGACAGTGACCGTGGTTGCCTCTTACCCAAATGCTTGGTGGCATTTATACATCAGGGCTTCCAAATCCCATTGCACAGACACTCACACTGAAGACTTTTCAGGGCAGCCAGTGAGTGCTACCAGACCTACTGGTCATTCCTGCAGGAATTCTGGACATTCTCTTGGGACAAAAACATTTGCAAAGAAAATGACTAAATAAAAAGAAGTCACAAGTGTTTTCACAGCTATTTCTCAGTGCTGAAGGTAATGTCCAAGAATATTTCCTCTGTCCCTTTCCCACATGCCAGGGCCTTGTCCTAGCCTCCTGAGGATCAGAAATTAAAGTGGGAGGAATTACAGAGTATTGCAGGTGGAACATAATATTAATATAATTATTAAAAACTACTACTACTTATTATTAGCCTTATCATTATTATTATTTTTGTATTTGTTTTACACAGTTCAAATAATTTTTCTGACTCCTGTATTTTTCTAGTACTCCTATATTTAAAAGGATATTGTTTAATCAGAAGCTGTCACTACTTTCATTATAATAGCAATGTTTGCTCTACAAAGCTATGTAAATAAGGCATACTCACATTCTAATCTAGTGTTTCCACATCCTGTTTATTTGCAGTATTCTTAAGAATCTTGTAAGAGCTGTTTAAACTATCTCTGGCCTCCTCTGCAGAAGAATCACATTGGCTGGATTTCTGCTGCAATGGAAGCCAGCCTGGTCACCTTCTCTTGGGCTCTTCTCTTTGTTTAGAGATGGAAACTGTTCATTTTTGCTTCACAACGGTAGGTTAAAAAATAATCACACGTAATTTTTTTGCTTTTTCTTTCAAAGCAAAGACTTGCCTAGAGTTTGAATGGAGTGGGCAGAGCTGCTAATAGAAATACAGACTCACTTGGCAATGCCTGCTGTGGTTGGAATCAGCCAGGGAAGGGCCTGAATTTGTTCAAGTGGTAAACAAGAAGATAAGCCTTAACAGCAGATTCTAAGAAACCTGCACATGACCAGAAACCATGTCCACCTGTTGTCACCTTTTAGGCACATGCAGTCGTGGCAAATCTTGCAGTCTTCCCACAGAGAAAATTCCCACTAGATTTAACAGGAATTTGTGTGAACAAGGATTGAATAAGTGCAGACTCGCAGCCCAGCCTGACAAGTTCTTCCTCATGACAGCATCCAATTAAAATTAATGAAGTAACTTGTTCAAGGATCACCCAGGGAAATGATGGGAGAGGCAGGGGTAGAACACAGATTACATGTGTCACCGCCAAGTTCTCTGCTGTTAAAAAGTCAAGAATACTTACAAGACAGAAATGCTGAAGAATACTGAGAAATGAGAGCCATTAGTTGAAGTGGCTTCAAGGTGATCTGTCTGGGGTGATCAATTTACATATTTATCCCTACCAGATATAAATTCTGCAATATTTCTCACCTCTCTCCCATCTAATTGGGTATTATAGTCAAAATGTGAGAGTATCTTATCTTTTGTAAAGGAAAATAATTTTGTCTTAATTTCACTGGTGGACTTCATCTCTGTTTCCTCAACTACCCAAATTTCAGCTCACCCTTGACTTTTCAGAGCAGCCCAGACATTTCAAATACAGCTGGCTCTGCCTGATTCTGCCTTTTATCCACCTCAAGCCAGAAAGTTATATTCTTCAGCATTTTTTTTTCTGATTTTACCCCTTAGCCAGCTCAAACCAGAAAATTATATTCTGTGACCACCCCTCCTCCTTTAGCTTACCCTCTTCACTGGAAGCAGCTGAAGGGAAGTTACATCCCTTTGCAGGCTGGCTGAGAAAGCAGCTCTTAAATCAATTTATCATCACCTATGATGTGAGATTGGCAGGAGGGGAGTGAGAAGAGTATAAGGATTTGGCCTGCTACTTATAAAATAAACAAGTTTGCTTGCTTGTGTTACAAGTGCCACATGGGAGCCAGTAGAAACAGGCAGAGTTTCAGAAATCTAATTTGCTTTTTATTGTGTAATGCTGTTTGATTACCTTATACCGTTCTTTCTGTTTGCAATAAAAACAGTGACTTCCCAGTCATTTTCATTTTGGGTCTCTCCCTGGCACTCACGCACCAATTCAACATTTGAATTGCAAATACTGGAAGAATTTATTAAAGATAGTCACTTCCTCTGGATTTTATGTGTATATGTGTCTACATCTTTCTAACATTTTCAGTCACCGTGAATGCTTATTCTGTTTCTCAGGTGCCTTTTAACTAGCTCCGTGTCCATTAGTGAGGAAGAAAGGACGGAGCAGTATATTTAATGTACTTCCCTGGAAAACTGTTGAATCTTTTGGAAGAAACATCTGAATATTGTGCAAGAACTCCAGTGTGTTCTTAAAGAAAGTTCCCCTTGACTGGGCACTTAGAGCAGCCTTGTCTGACACCCATGCAATTTAAATTATTAAGTGAATTCAAGAGGAAGATTCTATAATGAAATTGCATCCTATCCCATTTTTCCAGCTGCCTGCCCTTCTCCCAGCATACCTGACTCAAAATGGGGAGATTGCCTGCTGTGGTCCATTACACTCCAAAAGGAACGGGTGTCTGAATGAGAAGCATAAACCATGTCAACAGAAGTCCACAAACACCATCCAAGTTCCTGAACCCCGGAATGCAATATCCTTTCTCCAGCTTCCAGCTGCTCATGGGAACAGTAGAAAAGGAGCAAAGCAAAAATGAAAACCTCCCCAACATGCAGAGAAGGAATTAACACAGGCCACTGATAAAGGTGAAAAATGGATAAGTCCCACATGTGAAAAACAGTTTTCCCAAGCTTCTTCCAGGGAGAATGTGAAGCATTTTCCCATTGGTGCAAGCCCTGTTAGCCTTTCTGGAAAAGGAACAAAGGCCACATTGGGATTTCAGTCCCTTGGGCTCAAGTTGCAGAAGCCTGGGTGGCTGTACAGATGCTAAAGGAAAAGGTCCCTAGATGATATTGAAACCACATGTTACAGAAGTAAGACCTGATGGTCTTAGCTTTCTGCTCAGCTTTCTGACCAGCATTTTAAAGCAACCTGATACCATGAATCATGTTCTTTAATTGTTTTCCATTTCTGTATTTTCCCTCTACTCCTTTGATAAACAAGGAGGTTCCAGCTACGTTTTTTTTCCTTAAGTTAGTTGGTAAGAATATTGGTACCTTATGCTTGGTGAGCTGTAAACTTAAGATGGAAGGTGTCAAGAATCCAGATTTTGCCTTAATATGTCTAGATCTGTGTGTCTGAGTGATATAACATGACCAGAGCTGCAGATTGAAGTGAGCAGATTACACTGCTGTCATAAAGTCAATGCATGCAGCACATGCTACATTGCATTTTTGAATGCCTCTGGCTCTGTTTAGGGGATGTGCATGATAGTGCATGGATCATGAAGCCAAACCAAATTTCAGATTCCTCAATTTCCTGACAAGTGGTATTTTAGCAGTAGGATTCCCCCATTCTCCCATTCTCTCATTGCATTTGTAAACTGAAATCAGTGTTTTGATTTCAGACTCAATTATGATAGATGTTTTAATTTTGAGGTTTCTGTATTGAATTGAGTCACTACTAGGATTTCCTTTGTTCTTTGTCTCCCCTAAATGATGTTCCTGTTTTCCCTTCATTATAAGTTCTCCTAACTACATTTTCAATAGTACCAGAAAGAAGGAGGCTTCTATCCTGTATTACAGAATATATTTTTAAGGTTCATTTCTTTCCTTTTTATAGAAGATACACATACAAAGCTGTTTCAGAGCAGCACCAGTTGAAATGCTGTTTGAGTTTGGAAACATCCAATTACCAATGTAGAAGCAGCAGGAAGACCTAGAGGCTATGCAAAATCATTATTTTTCGTAAGTCGTGCTCATAGTTCAGTGAGTCTGGTGTTTATCTCTAGGAGGGACTTAAACCATGTGCTTCATCTAGAGGCAAATCTTCTTACTGATCTCATTCCTCTTGCTCTTGGCAATAGCTTAAATTGGCATTACAATGAAAACTGAGATGGGAATTCAACAAAAAGCCATGGCTAGTGCTGGACCTTACTTGGGCTACCCATGGCAAAAACCTGCTACAGTGTACAATTCCTTCATCAGGAAAAAAACAGTTGCTTTGCCAAGATGTCAAACCTAGTACCTAGTTTCCCCCTAGTGGGAGAAAAGTATTGGCAGGCAAACAGAAACCTCAGTGTCGGTCAAAGGAGAGGGAATGGAGAGACGTGGGGGTTTTGTGAGAACACAAGGTGGGCAGAAAACTCCATTTTCATTGTCCCACATTGTGCTGCTCAGCGAAGAGAGGGACAGTGGTTGGGCTGGTGATGTTTCAGTGAGAACAGAGTGACTTCCCTTCCTCTTAGAGGCAAAATAACCTCCTTCCCTTTCATTTATGTAAGATGCAGGTGCATAGTTGCTCAGACTCTGTCAGCAACGGGACAGTTTATGCTGAGAGAGAATCTTTGGCGTGTCATTGTCACGGCACAGAGAAGGCATTGCTTTAAGCCACACAAAATGAGGCCTTTATTCTTGTTTGGGAAATAAGATACCAGAAAGGTGTCCTGGGAGAGTCATCCCTTTGGTCTTCCTTCCTTCTCTACAGCCTTCCTGCAATTTCTGCTGACCAGCATTCAGTCCGTCTCCTACCTGAGGATCAGTACAAGCCACCAACATATGTGAGATATGTTTGGCAGTAGAAATGGTTTGTTTTTGGGCAAAAGTGAGCCAAATCTGCTGATTTTGCCTCAATGACCTGAAACACCAGGCACTGTCAAAAATAATTAAGGACTCAGAAAGAGAAGTACTGAATAAAATAGGAATGTGAAAATATGCTGTTATTGCCATATTGTCTAAGGAGCATGATAATCCAATTCATCTTTGATACAAAAGAAAAAAAAGTTGAAATCCTCTACTGAGTTAGAAATGTTGACAGTAACACAGCTCCTTATACATCTTGAGACGCTCTGTTGTTTATTTGAGAAAATTGACTCTGTTCTTGACATTTGTTCTTATATTCAAGCACTAAAGCTCTGGAAGTCTGGAGACACAGTTTCTTAGTAGTTTGGCTTATGAAAAAAATACATGGACATCCAGCCAGCTGTACAGTCCAGACAAGAAACAAAGCCAAATTTATTGCTAATTGCCTGGTCTAAGCCAGATGAGCTCAATATCTGCTACCTCACATTTTCACTGGGCTAAACTCAACTTTTTTTATATTTTCCATTTTTTCATTAGTGCAGGTTGTAAAAGGAATAATTTAGAATTACTGAAAGTTTTTGCTGGCCAGAAGAAAAGTGCTGTCTTTAATTTCTTAATCCCCTCTGTTTCTTAAAAAAAAAAAAAAAAGCTGGCAACTTCAAACTGATTTTGAAGGTGAAAGTTGAAAAATCTTGTTTGAATGCAGCATATTTATATTTATAACATAGTTTACATTTTGAAATCATCAGCCAAATCAGTGAACAATTCTGACTGTCCAACAAATGCATTTTTGGTAAGTAAATAATTAGTAAAATTTTTGAGTCTGATTCACTCCATTCTAGATATTTGTCACAATTTTCTAAGCTCATTCTTTGTTTAGAAATATGGCTGACTTTCATCTCTTTGAAAAGCCCTCAATTACATATTTAACCTTGAATTACATAAGCAATCAATGAATAGTCGCTAATATTTCCATAACTGCTGCTACAATACATCCCCACTACTATGAGCTGGATTAAATTCTGGGCAAATAAAGCTAATCTCCCTGTCTAGAATCCCTAGTAATAGGAGTGCTTTAAAAAGATGGGAGTAAAAGAGGAAGCCATCAAAATCTGCTTTGTCAGAAGTTTAGTGCTGAAACAGAGTGAATGATTTTCTCACATTTTGCAAGAAATCTTTAAAGATCAGATCTGTAAATTGAACCAGCATCTCCCAAGGCCCTCTGTAGTGGCTCTCTAACAGGACAATCCTTCCTAGCAAGGAAAGGCAAATCACACTTGTCATTCCATCCTTTCCCAGCTCCCAGAGTGGGGAAGCTGCTGGGACAAGGATCACCCCTGTCCCATGGGTGCTGATTTTGGAGGCTGCTGCAGGACAGGGCAGAACAACCCAAATGAAACAGCACTTTGAAGAAAGAGTTCAAGATTTCGGCACTGCTGGTGCCTCCCTAGAGTGTTTAAATTGCAGCTGAAATCAGGAGTGTATAGCAATGACACATCATTATTTTTATAAATAATGACAGGCTTAGACACATATGGGAATCTGAGTTATAATATTCTGATGAAAGGGTCTGTATTTATATTCTCATAAAAAAAGAAATCTCTTTGGAGGGCATTTATCATAATAAGTTCCTTTTTTTTCTTTTTTTTTTTCTTTCTTATTTGGAATGTTATGTTCTTTGGGAGATTTCAAGTATTGATGTACTATAAGAAGAAAGTCACAAAGGGAGAAAAAATAATTTTCAAAAAGAAAAATTACATGGAAATATGAGAGAAAGATAATTTAGTTTTCTTCTAGCTGGCCTGCAAATAGAATAGATATTGTTGTTTTTAAGAATACTTATTTGATAAAAGTAATCCAGCTGATTATGAGAAAAGAAAAAATGAGAGATCATGAGGAAAAAGTAAGGGAAGGAGATTTAGCCAAACTTACCTTTTATTTTAATTAACAAGAAAATAATCTGGTAAGATAATGGCCTTTGGCTGGCAGATCCAAGAACTGTGTCCCCTTCCCTCTAAAATGTGTCTGAAATTTCTGCTGTCTGAACAGATTGTGTATAAATCAATTTTAACTACAACATGTTGCTCTCTTTCTTAAGTAAGCTTTTACTCTCTGTACTAACTTTTACTCTGTATTTATGGTCTTTGGTTGATGATAACGAGCTGAGCCATATCACATAGAGAGTGACACAGAGAAAGTGTGTTAAAAGCTGTTTCAAGGAGGCAGATAATGCTCTTTTAGGCAGCATCTCACACATTATGCAGTAATTTACTCATGCACCGCACTAACAAAACCAGACCTGCAGTATGAGACACATTTCAAGAGCCTTTTCTCAAGAAGAAGCAGGAGTCTGGTCTGGTTAATTAATATTTGATACTACTGATCAATTTTGCTTCTAGTATTTTCAATGCTTTGTGCAAGGTTTCATATCCATTGAGTATTACAACAGTAGTAGAACCTTAGGAAATGGTCAGGAAAACTCCCCCTAACTCCCCCTTCCCTTCCCTTCCCTT
>VWYI01005896.1:6966-78405 GCA_013399455.1 Anthoscopus minutus
TTGCCGGCGGCCGGCGCTGCGGATCTTGCTCCTTTCCCGCCGCTGCCTGGCCCTTCCCGTCCCTCGGGAGAACGCAACTCCAAGTAAGGGCGCGCGGAGGCCCCGCTGTCCCGGCCGAGGCCGGTGGGTGCTGGAGGCGCTGGGAAGGGGGCGGCGGGGAGCGCCGTGACGGGGCGAGCCCTTGGTGTCCCGGGGGAGCCGCGGGGCAGCGGGATCGGCTCCCGAGAGAGACAACTTCCTGCGGACTTGGGCTCCGAGCGCTCCGTCCCGCGGCCGGGGCGCCGCGGATAAGCCCGAAAGTTTGGGAAGGCGAAGGGCGGGCGGGGAGCCGGGCGCGATCGGCAGGAGGGAGCCGCCGCCGGGCCACGCTGCCGGAGCTGGGTGGCAGCCCCCGGGAAGCTCCGCTGAGAGGCTAGCGAGGAAAATAACCGCTCCAAAAACTCGCAGAAGACTTTCGGGGTTTGTGTGTTGTTGCTTTTTTTTTTTTTTTATCCACTTAATTTCGATTCCCGGTCGCGAGTACACTTGTGCCGGGAAACGACCGAGAACTGTGTTTAAGCAGCCTATGGAAAAAAAATAAATCTCAGGAAAGCATTAAATGTGACCCAAGAAAGAAAGAAAACATTCTGTTCTGAATGTAAAAACGTGGGGTTGTCTCTATTTTAAAGCATCGTGCTTCTGTTGGTGTGTGTTTTGACCCTGTGATGAGCTGTCATGAGTTCGGTGCGTAGTTTTGTGACTCTCCTTATTGTTGGTTACCTTAAATTTTTTTTTTCTGATATGTTTCTGAACCGATTATTGTTCAAACCTTTCTCTTATTTTCTCGACTGTTTCAAATGTTCTATTTTCAGAGTGATTTCTATTCCATGCTCCCTATCCTGCTTGAAATTTGCATGATATTTTCATCGGTCTGTGGGGTGGTGCCACCCTGAGTCGAACCTCTGGGGGTTTCCGTATTTCTCTCAGTTTTGAAAATTTGATTGTCGGCTATTTTTAGCTTCGTTCAGAATTTCCTCCTTGAAATGAACTAGAAGTCTTACAGGAATTCCCCGATGCCCTGTTGAAAAAAAGTTAAGTGAGTTTCTTGTTGGTACATTTTTAATAACTTTTTGTTCTCCCTCTCTCTCTTAATTGCCTTTTAGTGGCCTATTTATAACATACAGACCTCCTAAGATGAAGCTAAGAAGAAAACGGTTCTCAGCCTTTCTTGATTTCACTGATTTTTATCAGATAAATGATCTGCTCCTTGCACAGAAATTTTAGATGCTGGTTTCCCTCATGCTTTGTGTAGGAAATGTAGAAGGGACATCTGCCAACAGGAATTTTAGGTGAAGCTATTAAATACTGCCCAATATTTTGGGAGAACTAGGAACTACCTGTTTCTTTTAGTGCATTTTCCAGCCTGGACTTGCATAGGTCGCTGTTCTGCTCCTTGAGAGGGTTTTGGCAGAGCTGTTGGCCACAAATGCAGGGCAGCACAGACAAGCATGGATAGCACAGGCATACTTACAGAGATAAAGACAAGAGGTTTGCAGAGCTGGGCAGCTTCAGATGCTGGCAGGGTGGACACTGGAAAGCTCTTCTAGGGAGTCCTGTCACACATTACACCTCTTTGGGATATGAGTGGTGTTCATGAGTCTGATGGGTCTGGTTTGTGTGAGACATCAAATGTTCAGCAGTGACTGCATGCCTACACCACTTGTCTGTGGAACACCATCTGAGCTTTGTAGCTACCCCCAGAGTGTGGGGTGGAAATGGACCTGTGTGAGGTGACAACCCTCAGTAATGCTCCCTAGCTGATCACTGGCTCATTGCTGCTTGTTTGCAGAGGGGTGTGGGTGCAGTAGCAGGGAGTGAGTGGACTGTGTGCTCACTGGTTGCTGCTAGATCTGTACGCTAGCAAAATAATCTCAATATTTAAAAAAAATCGAATCATGTTTTTCTATGCATTAAATAAACACAGAAATGCTGTTGCATGTATATATATGTAAAAGATATATGTACTGATTAGGTGATAAGACCTGTCATATTGGATGGTAGATATCTTTGTTGATGTGTTATGTGCAATGTAATGTAGTTTCCTTGTTCGTTTTCACACATTTTACTTCTCCATCATCTTTCTCTCTTTCCTGTTACTTTGAAGACCAGCAAGACTTGTCCCAATGGTGGTGTTACACCAAGAAGCAGTGGTGAGGAGAAGCTGAATGAACTCCTCCATGAAGTCACGGGAGATGGGTTCTGCAGGCAGCGCTGCTGTCATGGGGACTGTGCTCAGAGAGATAGATTGATCTTTTGCAGTGCTGTCGAGATTTGAGGGAACTAACCATGAATTCTTCTGCTGAATTGGACTGGGCTTTGCTTTTACTGCTACAGATGTGCTTCAGCTGTTCCCAAAGTCATCTGAGCCCTTTCAGAATGGATCTGGCACCTCATACAGGTTCAGGTGCCTCAGAATAAAATGATCTCTGTCTCCATATTAATCTCTCCATCATTCATTGGAGGAAGCGTCCCTGGGTGGATTGACATCCATGACATGCAGTTGCAATTTGTGTTACATGCCAATATAGATTTCTCTAGTTTTTGAATCATTATGGAAATGTTGTCATGCTTGGAGAAATTGTCCTTTGAAGGTGAAATTGTTTTTTAGAGGGTGAAGGATCCTGAGGTGTCCATGCTGCCATTTTGGATTGCCTTTTTTTGTTTGTTTGTTTGGGTTTTGTTTTTTTTTTTAATTTTTAAAATTACAGCAGTAAGAGCTTCCCAGTAAGTCCTGCATACAGTTGACAAGTTACCTTCCTTTCTACTCATTATGGGAAAGAGTTATGTTGGCAGACATGGCCTGTGTGAGGATTTGCTGAGCTCTTAATCCTGTTTGTGGCTGATAGGTCATGCAAATATGGAAGGGCATCACCTTCAGTATATTCAGATCTTAACTGCTTGCCACTTTAGGGAAATGTGCTGTTAAAATGCTGTAATTGTTTTATCAGAAGCTACAGGCCATGAAGCTGTCGGTGTAAAGTCCTGCAACAGTGCAGACCACCTCCCCCAGCTTGTTTTTTTGGTTCCCCCCCACCTCCCCTTATTTTTTTCTTTTCTTTTCCCTTCTGGTTCCTTGTTTGGGTTTCTTTAGAGAACTATTTTTACTTAAGACAAATCATAAAATAATTTCTGTAGGTAATACAGGAACCAGGCTTTGTATGTTGAAGGAGGGAAGCAGCCAGAGATGAGATGCTTGTGAGCCCTTTGAGCACATGTGTTATCTTGAGGGAATGTGAATGGGTGATAATATTCTCTCTGTTGTCTTTTGCCCTGTCACTGGTTTAGTTTCAGTATGGGGGTTTTTTGGGTCTTCTTTATCCTTCTTTGCTGTATTGTACACCCATTTTCGATACAAAGAAGTTAGTCCTGCTTTCTACTTAATACTTTCTTAAGAGTGTGAGTTTTTGGGTGTGTATGTACCTAGAAGTTTCTGTTGTCATTAAAAATCTTGTAGAATTTCACAGAAGGTAGGGCATGCCCCAATCAAATTACACTGCATTAAAGCTGTGAAAGTACAAGCGTAATTTTAAGTATATGTGTGACTTGTCAGAGGGGTTCTCTTTCTTGCCCATCAGTATGCTGGTCAAAACTTAATGTAAACGAAATAGAATGCCGTGCAGGGAACTTTCCACTGCAGTTTCCAGTGAGTGTAGAAAACACCATTTTTTTGCAATTTAAGTAGCTTCTTCATTGATGGGGGCTGGATTCTTGGGGCCGGAGGAGTTACACTGTTTAGTTTTGTGGTGACATTCTTTGGGGATAAAATGCTGCTGAGCTAAGAACTTGCCTGCCTTCCCGTTTGCTCATACGCTGTGGTAAGGGCATGGGCACGATAGGGACCTTACTTCCATGTGAACCAGGGTTCAGTGGGAGATGTTGATAAAACCAGAAACTGGAGGTGGATTAGTAGGTGGGAGATGGAGGGTGTGTGTTTTGTGATACTGACTTTTGCAGTATGCACTGCACTTGATTGTTAGGTTTGTCTTGAGTGGAGGTTGCTACCAGTGCCACGCTTGTATTTTCCCCTGTCTGTAAGAACTGCTTCTGTAACCATAATGCAGTCTTTAACTGACTTATAAAAATGAGACACAGTAATATGGAAATCCAGTGAAAGTGCCAGTCTTGAGTGTTTGGATTTTTTTTTTCTTTAAATAGGTAGTAACAATAATGCTGGGTTTTTGCCAGCCCTCTGCGGGTGCCTGTTGACCTGAAGGTAAAAGGACATAGCAGAGGAGTCTGACTGCATGCAGAGTGGGTGAGTTCTCATCTGCTCAGGTGGATATTGACTTTCTGTGTTATGGCAGAGGGTCAGAGGAGACAGGTTTCCAAGGTTTTGTGAAATGGCCTGATGTGTGGAAGCAGGAATGCTGAAACTCGTTACAGGACTTACCAAAGCCTGTGAACCAAGCTAGAATGTGAACTCGTGACTGGTGCCCTAAGTCTTAGTGCCAGCTAACCTCTTTTCTGATCCCTTTCATGATTTATATTTAATCTTGTTTGGTTTGCACATGTTTTCCATTAGACTTTCTCTCGTGGTCCTTTTATTTGCACTGGTATTTTTCTTTCCTATTTACCCCCAGCTGTTCTTTGACAGTTTGTCTGATTTTTTTTTTAATTGCATTGTTAGATTTTTCTCCTGTGCACGACCTATGTTGTTTACATTTATTCTTCCTTTATTCATCTTCTTACATTTTTTCTCCTTTTAACTCTTATCCTTAGAGGAACCAGTTATACTCTTAGAGACCAGCCCTTTCTTATTGATTGCCAGCTGCTTTTATTGAAACTAATTTGCATTCTCTGCTCTTATTTTGCTAGACAGAGGACTAGTGATTTTGAGTAAAGCTCTTTCCTGAAAGGCTTTGCTCAGAAATTGTCTCTGTATTTCATAAAAGAGTGGAAAATAAGGAGTAACATCAGTGCAAACGCTGCTTCTGCCCAAACCAATGTGTTTGTGTCTTTGTCACATGAAGAGTAGGAATGTGGCCTGCCCTGCTGCAGGCACTAATGACTTTTTCAGGCTGAAATGAGCTGGTGTGGTGAGGGGGAGTACAGAATTATGTGGCCTTATGTGTGCTTACATGGGTGCTCCTTAGACTCTGGCAGTAGCAAACCCAATCCATTTTGATTGTGACTGTGTTCTGCCTTGTTACTACTGTGGTTTTTTGTTGTGGTTTTTTTTTTTTCACCATAGACTGGTCTAAAAATATTATGACTAATAAACATGTACTACAATTAAGGAATTGGGGAGCTGTGTTTGCATGATGGTAAACTTGAGGAAAAAAATTTGAAATGAGAGAAGGTGGCTGGGTAGGCTTTATCACTCTATTTACCATCTGCCTTCAAATAGGCTTTTTTGAGAAGGGTCTCCAATAAGGCTCCTCAAGCCTTATTAGTTGCTAGGCATAAAGTCCTTGTGTTCAGGCCATGACGATCTTGGACTTTCTATCTTGCTAGAGGTATGGATAATCAGGGTTTGGACATACTAGACCTTAGGGTGTATATCCCATCTCCTTCTCAGATTGCTTTTGGTTTATAAATTGGTCTCACTGCTTTTTCACCAAATGTCAGTTTGGTTTGGCACCTTGGCTTTGCTTGTATATTTGGAAAGGAGTTCTCTGACCATGGTACAGTGCTAAGTGTCAGGTCTGGAAGGGGAGGTGTATCATATCAATTTGTTACTAAAACTCAGTGTAGTGCTTTGCCTCTCAAATGTTCTTAGCGTGGCTTCTTACTGCTAATAAGATGTCAGTAGCATCACTGCAATCAGGATAGATCTTTTACTTGACTTTGACATCCAGCTTCTAGAAGCATAACAAAAAGAAGGAAGCTGCAGGGTGGAGTTTTTAGTAATAAAAGTGTGCCCTCAAACACAGATTAGGTACATGGCTGTCATGATATGAATAAGATATGAGATCCTAGAGTGTTTTATTAGACTTACTGGTGCCAGTGTAAAATATGGCTCTGAACCTGCACATGCCACAGAAAGGCTCAGGAAGTTCATCTGTGGTTAGTTGTCTTTGCAAATTTAGGTCTGCTTAGAAACCTGTGTACTTACTGTGCTGGATCTGGCCATCAATTCAACCTTCACAGCCTGCTTTGAATGGAAAAACATACAGTTAAACCAGCATAGTTTAGAACAAAAACTGCATGATAAATGTGTATGAAGTGGCTTGAGGGGTTGAGGTGTTCATGCTGCACAGCATTAAAAAAACTTGAGTTTTCTGAATTCATAACTGTTACAGGAGATGCTTGCATTTATACTGTTAAAACTTGTGAAATATGTTTGAAGGCTTGGAATCTTAGAGTTACTTGTGATGAAGTACTTTAGAATAGAGGAAAAGGCTGCATGCCAAGTTTTTGCCTTAATGTTAGGGTTTGATACCATTACTCAAAAGTCTTGATGCTGGTTCTTGCTGCTGAATTATTCAGTCTGCAGAGCAAGCAGTTTCCCTCAATTGTTCAAGTCTTTCCCACAGTTTAAAGAGAAATACTGAGTACAGGAAATGGTGTCTGTAAAAGTAAGATTTCATCTGAAATCTGATTGCCTGAACTATTGCTAAGTCTTTTACACTTCTTTGAAGGTCTCTCTGTTGATAATTTACTTAGCATGTTAAACTCATTGTACAGTAATCACCATCAAGCAGACTTTTGCTTTTCTTTTAAATTGCATTCTAAATTGAGGATGAGAAACAGAAATATTTGTATACAAACATTTTATTGTTTTTTTCCCATGTCTACCAGCTATAACACTGCCTTTCACTTTCCTGGGAGAAAGTGAAACCTTTCTGTTCTGTGTCCAAACAGAACAAAATGCAGAAGCCAGTAGTAGAAGTAGGAGTGAGAATCCATTTGACTTTTTAAATTCTTGCCTTTAATAATAACAGGATGAGTTGCTATTATTTGATATGATGTTGTATCTTAACAAAAAAAAAGCTGTTGACTTTAGCATGTGCTTAAGGGAGGAGCAGGGGGAGTTTTCAAACACCCCAAAAGAGCTGTAGGAATAAACCTTTGGAGTAAATTCAGTAACAAGTAGAAATATTCCTGTTGGTTTGTGCAACTTAGCATTGATCTCCCCTGAACTAATCACACCCCTCCTGATACACACATGGTGTAGCTACACAGTGCCTCGCAGTCTGACCTAGGGTGACTTTTCTGCACACCCTTCCAAGTAATTAGACAGAAGCAAGATCTTCTGTGCAAGCTTTTGAGCTTTGTTATTTCTGTGCTGTGCTCAGTGTAAAATGCAGTGCTGAGAGACTGACCTCTTTGGCTTAGGTACAGCATCTGGAGCTGCTTTGCATCTCCTCCCCTCTGAACAGGAGTGAGGAGGACTGGTCTGCCTATGGTGTAGCACTCTGTCATGCCCCATGTCTGGTTCTGGTAAATCAAAGCTGTTGACAGCTGGCTTAGCTGTTTTTCTTATGTTCTCTTTGGAACAAGGTGATCTTTAAGGTCCCTTCCCAAACCATTTTATGATTATCTGTATATGTTCCTGAAATGCCCAAATGCCTGTGGGAGGTTAGTCCCAGCTATCCTGTTTGACTGGCAAAATTTCTGTATGGTTTGGGGAGGGATGTGATTTCTTTGGGGTGGGCTTTTTAGATTTTTTGTTCCATAGTTTATTGTTTTGGTTTTTTTTGGTTGATTGTTTTGAGGTGTTTTGGGAAGAAGGTACCTGTGCAATTGCTGCTAAACTTTTAACTTCTGGATATGTTTTGGCAAAAATTGTTCTGGTTTCTTTTTTCCAATGCCTCACAGAACAGTAAAAAAAGAAGCCCTGACCCCTAAAGCTTTTCTGCTTAATGTAGTTCCTTGACCTTTTCAAGCACTTTGTGCTTTTGCAAGGATGTAAACCTGGATATGTTATATATTCTGTGTTGCTGAACTGACTGGAAAATTTGGGAGTTTAAGAGATAGGAGCTTTGATGATAAATGCATTTTCCCCTTGTAATACTTTATTTGTATTCTCTGTGCTGGGCACTCCTGAAGGAGAAATACAGTGTGAAGAGAGGTCTTGTGACAGTTCTGCCCTTAGCAACCCTTAGAAGCACAGGAGAGGAAGAATTAAAGGAAAGAGCTGCCGTGTGCAAAGTCCCTTCTTCATACAGTGGAAAGAAAAGAGTTGACTGGAGGAAGAAATCGTTCCTGTGGTACTGGTAGAGATGTACAGACAATATTTGGAACCCAGTTAGGGCCTCACAAGCAGCAGGAGTATATCACACTGCAGAAGCTTTTTGGGTTGTGATCAGTGTTGTAAAATACAATTTAGGAAACAGTCAACAATATATGGTATTCAGTTAGTTCATCTGCAAACTTCAAATGTGTTTGATAACCCCCATATAGTTAATTTCAAAAGTATTCTTGAGCTTAACCTTATTTTAATTAAAAAGAGTCATCAATACCACATTGCATGTTCACTGAACAGCATATATTATCTGCATAGATGACTGAAAACTTTGCCACATGGCATTTATTTGCTCCTTTATGCCAAATTTTTTTTAGTGGTTTTTTTTCTTTTGAAATGAGTGGATACAAACCTTTTGCTGTCTATTTCCATCCATGTTTTTATTCATTTGTGTGGAAATATGATACTCTGTTACCAATGCCAAAAAAACCCCCCAGGTTGTAGGCATATATTGTAATATTGTCAGCAGTTTTTTTCCTGTAGGAATGATAGTGGATGCAAAGGTGTGTTTAGCTTGAGGAGGGATATAGTTGCTTTCCAAACTAAATGCTGTTTATGAAAGTTTATTACATATTGTCTACAGGAGAGTGAACATTCAAGGATCAAGGGATATAATGTTTTCTTTGGAACATACCTTTGGTAAATATATTTTTAATGGTTGCTAATCTGTTTCCTGCCTAGGAAACCAAGGAAGTCAAAGTGAAAAGGAGATTATGGGCATATTTGTTATTCAATGCTGTGTTGTTTCTCTGACTTCCATCTCCTATGCAGTTAGAAACTCTGCAGGAAAGGGATATGTGACTTGTGTTGAAAACTCTCAGATTTCCTGTTTCTCTGGGCATGTAGGTTTCTGGCTGAGCAGGTTAACCTTTACTGCTGGGCCATATCTCTCCATATTTTTCTTTGCCCTGGAAAATTTTGGTCTGCACTGTTCCTGACCACCCTGGACAGTTGGCAATCTCTCCCTTCCAGTTTCACAATACCAGCAGTGCAGTGGCACCAGCTATGTGTGTGCAAGTCCCTTTGAATTCTGCTGTCAGTTATATTTCTTGTGAATAAAGTGTTTCAGAATTCCAGGGAGCCCGGAGTATAAAGGTATCAATTATGTGTCAACACAACAGCATCTGTCGTTGAAATTGGTATCGTTTATTTGGCATCAGCCTCGCAAAGATTTGGCTGACAGCCAGAGTGAAATATTCCAGCAGAAGCTGCTGCAGCAGGAGCCATCTCAGAAGTAATTTGCTGAAATTCAGGTGCTCTAACATAATCTTTTAATAAATTCTTCAGACATAAGGGACCTTAAGCAAAAAGCCTTACATGTTACACATTCTTGCCCACTGTTATTTCTTTTTCATGTCCAATTTTTTTTCATTATTCCTCTCTTGGAAGAGATACAAGGTTCCAGGATGTATCTATCTCTTGATTCAATATCCTTTTTTGGCTTTCTACTTCTTACTTCAACATTGTTTATATAAAAGTTCCAGGTTAAGGCAATTGGTGATGCCTGCTTTGGGGAAACTTTGCTCAAGTTTGAAAGAGGCCAGGCTTTCAAAACAGGAGAGTAAGAAACTGCCCCTTGTAAAAGATGTGTGTTCTGGAGGTTTTGCATATTTTTTCTTTTCTGAATAACTTTGTCTCTTCCTTGCTTTATCTTAGATGTTTTTTCTTAGATTTAAGTAAGTTTTGCATTCCCAAAGATGTGAGTAAGTTGAAAGAGTAATTTCAGAAAGTTAGGAAACCCCAAGTCTGTAACACACACCAATTGTCATGGACATAACTGCCATGGTTGAGTAAGCATTCTAGCGTACCTGTGGGAAATGGGAAACTCAGATGACTTTGTTCTTATGGATGATCTTTATAATATTTGAAGCAGGTAAAGAAGCTCTTTGATTTAATGATATAGCTTGTAATTGTCACCTGGTTGATTCTGATACCTGTTTAAAAATGAAAGAAGGAAGACCAGAGTTAGAGGGGAGAAAATATAGCAGAAAGGCTCGGCATCCTGTAGCATATCCCAATGTTTACCTCATGGCTTTTTACTGACTCTGAGCTCAAAACAGTCCCCATCCCTTCATCAAGTTAAAAGTTTTTCACTTGGGTGCTAAAAAACTATCTTTTCTAGGAAAGCATTAAGAACAATACAGGGATAAAACTAGTTGGGAGAAAATGCACATTAGGAAAAGCTTGTAGAATAAAGATGATCTGGGTTTTTTTAAAGGTTTTTGGGTTTGGTTTTTTTTGTGGCTTCCTCCCCTCCTCCTAGAGGTTTGAAGTCCTATGAAGCTGAGTTTCTCTCAGAGGGGAGAGAACAGTGAAAGGGAGGGAGATCTATCATATTGTCTGCATTTTAAATGGGCTGGTTTCTAAATAGTAAATAAAGAGTAAATAATAAATAAATAAGAAATTTGGATTGGCTCTCAAAAGAAATCACAAATCTAGAGTTAAGGAATGAAACCTCTTTAGGAAAATCAATGTAGCCTGTATCCAAGCTCAATTTATTCAAGAAGTCAGCTTTGTTGCTGCCCTGGCATAACTTGAATTTAATGATTAACCTCTTAATGACTATTCATGTAACTTCTATGTGGTATTTTATGTGAGTGTAAGCCAAGATTATAACCGAATACTGTAGTAAATCAGTATGTGCTATTCAGGGAAAAATCTTTTTCCAAATCCTGTATGCAGCATGCATCAGCCCCAGTGAAACTGAGAGAAGCCCATTAAGAAATCCGATTAGCTGTGTGCTCTCTAGGTGAGTTAAAATCTCTGTCCAGTGTGGTAATCAGTGATGTCTAACTGTGGCTTATCTGGTAATAGTGCTGTCACCTTTTATAGAGGCACCTCTCTTGCAGTTCTGCCTGGCTTGTGTATTCATTTCAGCCACGTAGAACACTGAGCTGCCAAGTGAGACCCTGTTATAAATTTTAAAATCCTCTTCAGAGCTGAGGCCTGCACTGTCGTGTTCTGTTGTGTTGCCCTTTGTTCCAGCAGGTTTCCCTGTGAGATCTCCAGGTGCCATGTAAGCAGTGGCACACAGGAAGGGGGAGAGTGTGCTTTGTGTGAAAGCAGTGTGAAAACGTGCAGCATTAGGTTCAAGTTTCAAAGCAAAGTAATGTCAAGTACTAGTTAGTGTGCTTGTTCCATTGGTAGTTTTCTACAGGTCAGAAGAAAAATCAATGTATAATTTCGGGAAGAAATAATGGAAAATATTTCAAAAATAACTTCACAGGCTACTACATTAACTTTAGTTAATGTAGTAGCCTGTAAAGTCTAAACTGATTTCCTGTTAAAGTGCAGAATGTGAAAAAGAGCAATTCTAATGTCTGCAGTCTTTGATGTATTTTTCTCTGGGAAATGCAGATCTGGTGTCCCTTCCATATCCATAGATGTTTGTGTCCATGGAGGGACCTGGCTGAATGAAACCTGTGGAGCACTGCAGTAGCAATCAAGATTAGTTGCCACGTGGGAACTGAATTTTTCATCAGCCACATAAATACATCTACTGAAGGTGTCATCTGTTGGTAGTTGTTTCCCATCAGTGTTTGTTCATCTCAGATTCCTTTTACTGAGAGGAGGTGAATTTAGACTGCAGTTGTCTTGATAGTTGGGAGTTTCTTCATTATTGTATGCTCTTTGCTTGTGGCTTCCATCAAGTTACTGTGATCTCAGCCATGCTTTGTACCTTATTTTGTATTTCATTCTACACTTGCTGTTGTGAAGTATATTAATACTGTGTCATTTCTGTTTAGGTTTATGAACAATTTTGAACTGTTTTTAGCATCCTCAGCTGACTGAAACTTCAGTGTGCCCTCAGGGAAAGCGAGATGATACCCATGGTACAGCACAGTAGATAAGAGGTTATGCTTCTCTCTTCCCCTTCTCAGAATTCTAGTTTCAAATCTTGCTTAATTCATGAAAAGAAATTTCACTTCTCTATGGAAAAGAGGGGTAAGCAGTGGCTAATGGCATGTGTCATAGGAGAATTAAGCAGATCTGGTGCCTCCAGCCCTCTGCAGGAAAAAGATGGTTCTCAGAATCCGACTGGAGATGATGTTTACCGTCCTTACCTCAAAGTGTACAGAATGTGCTTGTTGATTCTCTTGGGTTTTACAGACCCATGCTCAGGAGTATGGGTACAGTACACTTGGTATTATTTAGAATATTTAGGTTTTGGTCTGTTCAGTAAGAGACTATTAAACCTGGCTGGCTTTCTTCTCAGATATTTAGTTTATTTCCCCGCCCTGTGTTGAACCTCCATTCCTTTTCTTAGTCTTCTCTCTTCTTCCCAGTTCAAATTAGTTACAGTTTTGGAGGAAATGAACATCTTCCTTTCCTTTACACTTACACCAGAAATTCAAAGGACAAAATTCACCTTCTTCATTCTCAGGAGTGAAGTGCTATTTGGCATTTAATCTGAGTACCCTCAGATTAAATATTGAGGTTGCTAATCTACTTCTTGCACCACACTTCTTGTATAGAGGAACAGCTTGTTTGGAGCAGTTTTTACAGAATCATTTCACTTGCTGTTTTCAAGTTAGTACTGCAACCTTATGTAAGCCAGTCTCCATCCACTTAACTCCAGGACAAATGTGGTGATTAATATTTATATAAAAGCTTTCATGTTTCCACAGTGAAATTGTCTCACTTTGACAAGAAAAGGTGTCTTTTTCCCTGTTGACTTGGTGTGAAAAAGCTTGCAAAGTCTTCCAGCAGCACTGCATCTGAGACAGGCATCAGCAGAAGAACTGAGGTCATCTTTAATTCGGTATTTCATTTTGTGAAATTGCCTACTCCAAGAGAAATAAAACATTTACATGTATATTAACCAATGTTTGCCAGCTCTTGGAATAAAGCCAGTTCTCTCAGGGCCAAACAAATGCTCTGAGTGAATGAGTAATAATCTGCAATTGTCACTCCTAATTTATGGATGAGTAGATAGAGCAATGTTTGCCATTTTAAGTTGTCCTATTCGCTTGAAAGACTAGAAATCATGATTAGCTGTTGGCTTGGAGTATCAATAGCATGTCTGTTTATAGCTGATTTACTCAGTATAGCTGTTGCAAAAGTTCAAGACCTCCCCACATGATAAGAAGTAATTGTGAAAGAAGATGAGAACACATGAAGGTTACAGATGTTTTGGGAAAGTAATTTGGAATCCACAGGCAGAAGATGAAGGATACATGGCATCTCTGCTTTATAAATTACATGCAAGGTCTTCCAGTGCCTCATTTATTTTCTGAGGAAATCTCTATTGTCATCTTCTCATGTTAAGAGAAAATTTAAAAATCCATAGATTCCCAAGATAATGTCAGAATTGGCTTTTGTTATTGATAAGTAAGAGGAAGGCATACTACTGATTATATTACAATGATGTTTTCTGTCTCCGAGCCTTTCCATTTGCTTAATTTTCCAACAAATGCAGTTAAAAACAGTTTTGGAAACTTTATTTTACACATTCATGAGCATGCTTTTGTCGTGAAGTTAACAGCAATCTTGCCATGATTGGAGTGAATAAAAACAGCAATCAGACTCTCTTTTGTTGAGAAAGAGGTGTGTTTTTAATGGGAGTACTTAAAATCCTACTTTATAAAACCGGTGTTATATACTGCAGGGAGTCAAATAGCACAGCCCCCTCTGGAGTAGGAGTTTATGGGAATGAGAGTCACTCTTGAGATTAAATTGTCTGCAGAATATCCTGTGAAGTCTTCCATAAGGTCTCCTGACTGGTTGTGGAGGAGGCTGCTCCATCACAGCTAAATTTGTAGGCGAGATATAGATGAGAAGTACGAACCTCAGCTGTCAGCCACTAAAAGCAAATACACACAGTGCAGAGGTGAGACCTATCACTGATGTCTGTCTTCTCTGATGGATGGACTCTTCCATCCACTTTTTTCAGTCTTTATTTTACTTCCATGCATCTTTGCTTCTGCCTTGGTTTGTCTTTGTTTTCATTTTGTTTCTTGTTTTTTCTGCACACTAAGAGGGCTCTCCTGCACTTTCTGTCTGGGTTTCATTATCTTGCTCACCTACTTGCGCTGCATCATAACTTTTTTCTTCCTTTCCTCCCACTACATTAAACTTCCTATCTGTCATCTTGTCAAATGAAATGACAGTAAGAGCGGTTTAGGTTGTAGATACCAGGATGTCCACAGCCCAGGGTGCAGCCATTAATATTCTCTCTGTAAGCTGTGGAAGAGCAGACTCTGAAGAGGTGCCTAAGGACATGATTCCTCAGCCCCTCTTGAAAGGTCAGATGTAGGACTTAACTTCTCTACTGTGTAGCCTTAGCTGTCACTTGATGTTTGCAAGCACTTGTGTAAGATTAAAAACTAATATATCCCTCTTTAGAGAGAAGGTCAAATAATATATGATTCAGACCCTACAGCTACTGGATCATGGCAGGAACCTTTAAACACACATTCCCTGCACATGCACAGCTCCCAAACTATCCATGAGCTCCAGTGCTGACTTGACTTTCAGTGTTGGGGTTTCAGGAGCAACTTGATTTGATTGTTGAGTGTCTGCTGTTGAATTGACAAGAGGGATCTACTGAACACTCCAGTACAATGATATAATACACATATCACATGTGGCTGGTTTAAACAAGGAAGCAAAATGAGTTGTATTTTTAAGAGCTGGTCAGCAGTATCTTAATGAAAATAGAGGGATGGGGAGAACTAACTGTGCTACAATACAAACAAAAAAAACCCAAATAAAACACTGAAGGAAAAAAACCCAAACCCCTAAGAGAAAAAAGCCCTACAACCAATTCACCCAGCAGCTTGGAGCAATATTTCTTGAAATTGCTTTAAAATATGAAACTATTAAGATTAATCGGAATCAGTCTATGCAGAGTAAGATAGATAGATATGTGCTTAGATCTCAGCAGCAGCAGCAGGTGCTTGCAGTATTATAAATAGAAAGCAATACAAATTGAGGTGCTTATTAAATTTGCCTTTATGATGCTTTGAAGAATTGCCCTGTAACAGAAAAGAAAAATTACCAGAGGCTCAGGATTAGAGGGATGACTTAAATAGCTGTGCTGCCAAAGGAAACAGAACATAAACTAGAATAAGTGATAGACTTGTTCAGAAAAGGTTATCTAACCATGATTTGTCTCTAGCATGGAGTGGTTGGCCAAGAGCTTTGGAGCAATGTGATTGAACACAGGAGGGCTTAATTTTTTTCATCAGCTTTAATATGGTATTGAGTTTTAATATATTTTCCAGGAGATTGCACTGTAATCCTTTCTAGCACTTACATTTCTCAGGTTTTTCCTTGTTTCCCTCTTCCTCTTCCCCCAGCTGACAAGACCTAATTCTGCAGGAAATGTTCATGTTTGTGAAATGAGCTTGTTCAGAATTTTTGTGGCCCTTTTGCATAAGGCTATGGTGAGGGTCCTGTATCTTATTCAGAACTTTCTAATATTCTTGAAACACTATAGGCCCTCCATAGAGGCTATATGCTATGCTGAGCATAGCTACTATGCTCAGCAAATGGCTGAGCATAGTAGCTAAGGAATAGTCAAGTAAATGAGATCAGAGCAACAAGCTCAACTGGCAGACTAATAAAAATAGATCAAAATCTGTAATGTTTTTTTCTTTCATGAGATACTCAAATTGATTTAATTTGGCAGGGAGCATACTAGGAAATCTTAGCATGGGAAAATAAGTGTGTTGAGGAGGAGCGGATAGCTTTGTGTAAGATCTGCTATCCTAGTTTTTAATGAAAAAAAAAAGCACAGGCATCCTTGATAGTAGGGAGAAGGACTGCAGTGGCACAGTGTTGTTCCTGCACCCTTTCTCCTTGGGTCACTGTCTTGGAAAATGCCTGTCACAGAAACAGCAACGGCATCTAGGCTGGAAGTGGTGATAACATGTGGATAAGCAGAACAAGTCATTATCACTGAGTGAAGGGGGAGAGGGAATACTTGTAGACAACTGGACTTCTGGCATCCATACCCAGATCTCTCTGGCCCTGCATGCCTGGGCTTATACAAAGGGCTAGTATGCCATAGCAAGCATTCAGTATATTTTAGCTATCATTAGGAAATCAGTTGCAACCATGTCCTTAGGAGTTGCAGGAAAAGAACAGCTAAGGCAGTGCACAAGCATGACTACCCTTGGAAAAATGCAGCAGGGAGTAAAGCTTAGTCTTGCACTGAGCTTACTGGGGTTAATGCAACATCCTGTATCACTGGTAACTTCTGAGAGTGCTGTGAATGCATGAGATTGCTTTAAAAACAACTCGAGTGAAAAAGGAGGCTGTTTAGGACTAAATGAGAGGGGTGAATGTGACTAGTGTTGCATGGGGGAGGTGATGTTTTGGTCTTGGTAAGCGCTTTGAAAGGAGGTCACTTGTACTGTACTGTGTTGAACTGTGGTCCTGATCAGTAGTTGTTTGCTGAGTGTTGTAGAGGAACTTCTGAGACATCCTTCTCTGACTACCTGGGCTTGCTCACAATGGACTCTGTTACACCCATGGCTCTGCAGCATTTGCTTTTCTTCCAAGTTTTTAAGCTGAGGGAAAGTCTTGGCAGTAGAACTGTAAATAAGAATTATAAATAGGTGATGCAAGAACCAGTGTTGCAGAGCTGATGAGGCAAAACAGGTTTGTGTTTATAGAGTGGCTTTGCTGAGCAATTCCCTTTGGTTAGACTGTGCAAAACTTTATTCTTTTTGTTTGTAATTTTATTAAGTCTTAATTAAACTTTCTGCATTTAAATTAGTTTACATTAATGTCACACTGTCTTATTGACAGACACTAACAGGGATTTGATCAGACTAATCCAGCTGTATGTAATTATGTGCCTTCCCCTTAAATAATTGTGAAGAGTCTATCAATCATGGCAGGAAAGCCGACTGCTTTATTATAATGTAGGATTGTTTAGTGAAATGTAATAAGACTTCAAGTTTAAGCTGGGGAGTAAACAGAATGAGATTTTACTGAGACCAGTAGTAGCAAGAAAAACTTCCCCACCCATCCTGTGTTGCAAATCTCAGTTCTTATCTTCTCTTCCCCCAACCCCCTTCAACAAAAAGGTGTCCTGATTGTATTGTTTTCACACTGATGCTGAGAACATTTCCGTAACTGAAAGGAATTTGGGAAAGGTCATTTCTGGCTGCTGGACGAAAAGCTCTAGCATAAACCTGTAGCAGTCTTCCAATGTAAGGTGGAGGCTTTTTCATTTCATTCACTGATAACTTGATTATCCAGATCAAATGAGAGTGTGTAGAAAGCAGCAGAGGTGGGAATGAAATCCGCCAAATGGCAGCACTGCATAAGCTCTAAAATAAAGCTTGGAAAGCGAGTAAAGAGGGGAGGGGAGTAAGAGGTGCCCACTTCATCGATTGTATTTGGATCGATTTCTCTGTGATTTAGTTACTCTCCAGTGTCATGTAGTCCTTCCCTGGCACATGTAGAAGCAGAGAGAGACAGGCATGTTGCCAGCAGTCTTTCCTCAGCCTCCTACTGGAAAACGATCTGTGCCAAGAAAAGCTTGAAAAACCAGAACTTCAGACAAGCCTCAAAGGGGATGAGTTTGAGATCTGAAACTTTCATTCAATGTGTTCTGACATTGCTTGAAATCTGTGAATACCTCTAAGATACTGTATAGAATAAAATGGTATGTGCTGTTGTCAGTGCAGTGCTGTCCATTTTCCCTTGTGGGGACTGTTAGGGTGCACATCCATCTTGCTTACTCCTGTGCCAGACAGTTCTATATGTTTGAGCTAAAAGAGCAAGATTGCCCTTTGTTCCTTCTGAAGAAACTGTTTCACAAATAGTTTTGATCCGGCATACCCGGATTGTCTTGTGGTCAAGAAGTACACATTTCTGGATATTCTAGTTTTGTGCTATCTTGGGACTATTTTACCACCTTTTTTCTCTTCTGTCAGTCATTGTGCATCCTACCCCTCTCCAGTGCACACACAGGTGAACACACACACACCTGTTTCCCAGGCTCAGCTCTTGCCTCTGTGGTTTCTGTGGTTTTAGATTTTGCATTCCATCCTTGCTTGCTGTGGGCAAGGTTTTTCTTCCTGCCAGTCTTTAGCCTGGACTGAATTTTCAGTGCCAAAATTTTAAAGACAGTAGAATTGTAATGAAAAGCAGTGACAATCCCTCAACTCTCCTGTTTGCTTTACAAAACTGTAACATCAGGCTTTGGACTTGTTGGCATTGTGCCTGGCACCTGCCTGGGGGATCTACCCCAAAGGCGTTTAAAGTGATGCTGTCTCAGAGAGTGACTGTGTTGGGAACCCCTTAGTTTGAACAGGGGAAGCAACAACAAGACCTCATGTAGGAAAACTGTTTCCCATCCACGTCGTCATCATTTCAGAAGATGCGTGCTGCTACCCTCTGGTGACAGTTCAGCTTGAGGTGTGAGCAGTGACACTTGAGATCTTGATGCAGCTGGACTGGGAAACAGAAACGCTGTTTTCACACCGGATTCCTGTTGCTGCCCCTTCTGGCAGATGCCAAAGGTTAGTCTGGAAAAGCAGCGCTTAAATTTTGAGGAGCTCTGACACCAGTGACTAGTTTATTATTTATTTAGTGTAGCTGTTTAGAAACTGACTGAATTTCTGTAAATACACTGGAAAGATAAATGGTTTGTATCCAAAGGAGCCTTGTCAGGAGCAGCTGAGAAAATTACCTTTTATGAAAACAGCTGAGCAAACACATAATATCAAGCCATATGCTAGGCGTTGTGGTTTACTGCATTTATGTGCAAGATCATCTGTAGCTGTAGAGATGCAGAATGGCAAGCTCTTCTTTTACAGCCTCCCCTAGGAATTTAATTCATGCAGTGGCAGAAATTACATGTTTGTTTTTCTTGTGTTTTCAGTAAACATTAGTTGTTTTTTCTTCATTGGACTGCCTGTTGGAAAAGTTGTCTTGATGCTGGTTCTCTACCAGGAAAAATACTGGTTATTTATCCACCTGTTCATGGAGCAAAAGAACTTGCCTTTTTAGTTATTTTGTTTTAATTGCATGCTGCTCGGTTTCTTTGCTGCGTTCAGGGCAGATAGGATGGCACTGCACATTGCCTAGGCTCTGTGTAACAATGCCTCCCCCAATGCAGAGATCCGTGGCTCTTTGTTTCTAGTGGAGATTACTTGCTATACCCAAGTCCTTAGAATTGTGGGAGTCATATGGAAATAGCTTTCTGCTTTGGTGGCCTTGCTCTCTCTGACTTTCTGGCAGCATTCAGTGATGGCTTTCATTTTCCAAATGCTGTGAGTAGTTTGGAGACTCTCAAAGCTGCATTTACAGTAAATGTGATGTTGCAGTAATGATGGGTCAATTCAGCTTTAGAAAAAAAGCCACCATCTCTCACTAAAAAATAATGTTAAACTGACTTCAAACAGAATCTTAATAGTTCCATATTGCTACGTGTATAATTAAAAGCTTTCACCCTTGAAAACAGGTTCTTTTTATTTGCTAATTGTAATTCCTTGCTACAGTCAAATAGACTGAGGTAATTTTTTATGATATTAAGAATTGGCCTCGTGCTGTAACGTGCAAATCCATTTTTCACAGAGCAAAAATTTTTCTCATAACGCTTTTCTTCATTTTTAGCAGACTCTGAAATCATGATAGTATCACTGAAAGATTTCAAATTTAACATTGGAAGCATTATCTTCAGGTATGCATCAATTCTGCTGTGCAGCTTCAGTTTAAAAGGAACGGGTGATCCAGAGCATTTTGATCATGGCAAAGGAAAGATATTTTTATGGCTACTGCTTTAGTCGTTGCTCGTTTTGTTAGGGAATGCCTTGTACAAATTAAAAATTGGGATTTTTTTTTTAAACAATTGATAATACGTTCCTCTCTTTAGGGGTTGCACAGAACTGTGTGCCAGTACCATAAGAAGCTCTCCTGTACCTGGAATAGTCACTTCAACATGGAGCTGCTTTTGTGTTGCTCAGACTGTGTTGTCTAGGGAGGTTTGGGAGAGGGATGGAGAATGTGACTAGGATTGAAGTGTTTTGCTAATCCTTTGGGCAGGCTGAGTCTTTAGGGTTCAGAATTCATAGTCAAATTGGCAAATATTTGCTCTGTCTCTCACACAAGTGATTACATAGAAGCATTCAAAGAACGAAGATTTTTTAAACTATGATTCTACATTTAGTGTTAAAAGTGAAGGGTAATAATTGTGCTTGAATGTGATGGAAATCCTGCTGGACATTTACTACTGCAGTTGCCTAAAAACTGTTAAAGTCAAGCTTTTTTGCCTCTTTTTCTCTCCCAAAAGCTTCCGGCATAAAGCCAGGCTTGCAAGGCATTGGGTGCCTAATGGGTCTGACACAAACACAGGGGCAGGTTTATCTTCTGTCTCTGCATGAGAGATGGGTGCAAACTGGTCCAAGTGCTGCTGCACGTTCTACCTGGCTAATAGCCACACAAAGTGATGAAAATGTTCTCCAGAGAAGATGTAATGGTTGCTATTTTTTTCTTATCTACCAGAACTAAAATGTGAGGTAAAATAGAGTTGGACCTTGGTGGATGAAAAGGCTGTGTACAGAACTGCACACTCTGGAGACCTCATCTAGAGTTCCATGCACCAGTATTCCTGCTTGTACATCTGTTCCAGACTTCTACTAAAATACTTTTCAAAATTCTCATCTAGCTGCATGTCTAATCTGGCCAAACCACCTTAGAAATTGGTGGCCTTGCTGATGCTATTCCAGCAATGGCCAGACCTTACGGTTTCTGTAAGGAAAGTTACCCATCCAAAATGTGCTCTGTCACCTCAAGGTAAAATCAGTTAATGAAGTAATGACAAAAAAAATAAATCTGTTTTCCATGGAGAAGAACTCTGGAGAAGATAAGGCTCAGGGGTGACCATATCACTCTCTACAACTACCTGAAAAGAGGTTGTAGCCAGGTGGGGGTTGGTCTCCTCCTAGACAACCAGTGACAGGACAAGAGGACACAGTGTTCAGCTGAACTAGGGGAGGTTCAGCTTGAACAGTAGGAAGAATTTCTTCACAGGATTGTCTAATAAATAAATGTCTAATAAACCTCCTGTGCCCAGGGATGTAGAGTCACAGTCCCTGGAGGTGTTTAAGATAAAAATGGATGTGGCACTTAGTGCTATGGTCTGTTTGACATGGTGATTGATGTCTGGTCACAGGTTGGACTTGATGATCTTAGAGGTCTTTTCCGATCCAGCTGATTGTGTAATTCTCTGATTCTGTAGGGTAGCCTAAAATAAGACTTGTTCTTTACTAAATAGTACCAATGGTTTGTGTAACAGTATTAAATATGGTTCAGTCATTCATTAAAAAAACCCAAAACATTTGCCTGGTTTCAAAGCTAGGAAATAAAGCATCCCTGTTGCTTAGATCCCACTTTTATTGAGGATGGAAATAAGAATGATATTACTTCAGCTAACTTGAGGGTTTTGGGCTTCTTGTGCTGGCTGGGACAGCATGCCATGGTTCCTTCTGCCATGTCAGGAGCTGCCACCTCCTGGCAGGAGTCACCTCCTCAACTGCAGAGACCTGAAGTTCCATGAGGTAGGGCGGATTAAAGCTTTGTGTGTAGGAGGCCCTGCACTGCTGCTCTGGCTGTGCAGAGCCCCTGTGTCCATTCTGCTGGGACTGTGGAAGGAGAGGACGCCGTGCCATGGCCTGGGGCTTCAGCAGCACTCAAGGAACAATCCTGTTTCACTGCTGGGAAGGTTGGTCTTTGTCACGAGGGTGGGGAGTGCTCCTGTTTTAATGCCCACACAGTGCTCAGCAGTGGTTCCCTGCTGGCCAGGCTTTCTCTTGCCCTTTGGGTCTCTACCTCCTCTTTCCAGCTCTTGGGCCCAATGGCTCTTCCAGCCTCCATGCAGCAGCTCTGGCTGCATGACCCTGAAGTAATCAGCCCATCAACAAAAATAAGTAACAAGCTGGTAAGTTTGTTGGTTTGGGTTCTTCTCAACTCTCATGCTGCTGTGTAGAGAGAAATGGCTACGTGAACAAAGCCATGTAGACATGGAGAAGCTGTGCTAAAACAGTATGTCCTTGAGCAGAGTAGTCAGAGATAACAGAATGCTTGTAGTTAGAGGAACAGAGGCTAGGAATGAAAAACAGAGTGTATGCTAATCCAGCTTCTAGAGTAAGCCAATTAGGTAATGCCAGTTGTGCCTGTTTATGAGTAGTTGTCTGTAAGAGTATAAATGTAACCTATCTGAAAGAATAAATGGAGCTTGTGTATCCACTATGTTAGTGGTGTGAAAGTCTTCCCTCCCAGCGGAAAATAGCAACACTGCTGGCTGTGTCTTGGTGATTGGGAACTACTGATTTGGAGGCTTTTTAATGATCAAATAATCTGAAGAGTATTGTCTGCTTAGATATCTTGTGTGCTTTTTTCCAACTGCTGGCAGGCCGTCTGAATACTGTGTGTCCAGATTGTCTGCTGGTTTGTTGTTTGATTTTATTTTTAATGTCTCACTAACATCCATATCCCTAAGGAAAAATTTAAATTAGAAAAATTAATTCCTGTCAGATTGTTTGTTTGAATTTCAAGTTGTTTTGCTGTTCCAGGAATGTTGCAGTGTCAGTAGGAGGATCATGAAGCCAGGTTGAGCCAAATTGGCTTGCATACACTTGTAATTTTGGATTTGGAGAAAAATTAGCCAGTTTAACATGGTTAATACATTCATGCTGTAAGATTGGTGATAATACGTTCTTTAGACATTGAGACATGCAATTACCCTAAGTGTAGATAAACAAAATCTTTTGTGCATGTGTTGCATGTGGAAGGATAGGCAAATTTGCAATACTCCATGAGCAGTGGTATAGCCTGAGTCAAGGCTGCCATTCAAGACTTGCAGGAATAGCCTTGTGTGGTGTGAGGAGCTTTTAACTGCAGATTACTGAAGGTCAGGGTTAATTTTACCAAAAAGAGGAAATGACAGACTGGCACAGATAATGTTAGAAGATTGTTGATGTAATGTGAAGGATATTAGTCCCTACAGGTTCCACTACAGCCTTCTGGTATAAAATTATCCCTGCTTAGCCACAGTTGTTTTGGTCTAAGATGCTGGCAAATACTTCAGCATTGAACAGTCAGTTTGATGTTAGCTCTGCAGAAACAGTTCAGAGTAACTTAACCCAGAAGACAGAATGAAGAACACTTTTGTATACAAAAAACAGTGCTGATGATGGGCAAAGGGGAATGTAATTGTTCTAGTAGGCAACCCAGAATACTAAATTAGTGAATTTGTGTTACATTGAAAAATGATGTTTCTCCTCAGTAGCCTGATTTTTTTTACTGTTTTTTTCTCCTGGAATCCTTATTTCTTCAGTATAAAGCTGGGGTAGGCTTTGTGAGATGGGCATTTCAAACAACTTTAACAAGTCCACACTCATTTTCTTGAATTGGCAATCAAGATTATTTCTTTCTAGCCAGCAGGCTTCTGTTTTGGGGGAACTTTTGCTATAGTGAACTTAAAAATAATGTCATCATCCCATGCAGTTTTATTACCGACTTTTAAATTTCAAAATTGATAAAAGTTAAGGTGAAGTTACCGTGTCTGGCTAGTGCCAGGCTGCTGTCATAGTGTTGTGGACTACATGTATGAAATTTGCTAGAGTGTTAATCCCTTCTGTTGGTGTTCTACTTGTGTCCTGGTTGAGGAAGTTGCTGGCTTTCCAGTTAAGGCAGTAGCTGAACCAGTTTGGTGATCTCTTTCCCCCTTGGCAGATGTTTGGGCCAGTTGAGCAGTTAATACCCAGGGGAAGTAGCCTTAGGAGGATGGGATGTGTGCAGCCTCTGGCAGTGAGCCCTGCCCTGCTCAGGGGAGACTGGTATGGAAAGGAGACTCAGCTTCTGTCTGAGGAGGAAAGATGAGCTTCCAGTTCTTCAGCGGCTGGTCCAGAGTTTGAGTTCACACAAGACTGAAGTCCCTGCAGGACATCACTTTCTCATTGACCTTTTGATAGTGGCTTGCTCTGAGATGGTTTAAATGAGCAGTGCTAATGAGACTGCTAATTACACCCATCCCAATGCTGTATTACTTCCTTCCTCTCTTCACTGACATTCAGCCTTCCCAGAGCACAAGGAGGGTGGTTGCTGGCTCAGGGAGGATGTAGCTCAGCAATGTCAGATAACTTGTTCTCATGGACTGTGCACGCCACAGGGAACAAGACCCTAATGTTGTAATCCTGCCCCTGTCACTGTGCTGATGTGCTTTATGGATCTGTTTCTTTCTTTCCATAATTTTTAGTAGTCAGTGAAGTCCACAGGGGCTGGTAAGAGACTTGGCAGTGCGACGCTCTCAGAATGTGCTTGTACAACATGGGCTGTAGAGTTAACTCGTATCCAGCTGAGCACTGGTTTTGCAGGGCTGTTTTATTTCAGGATGAACACAGCAGAATCTACAACATCCTGGACTTTTCCTGTGGGAAAGTGTTTCTTGCAGCAACTGTCCAGTCCTGGCAGTCACAGCTGGGCACCTGGTGGCAGCAGGACCCTGGCAGCAACTTGCAGAGATTCACCACTTCCATTTTATGGTTCAGTTAAGATGAACCCTAAGGCCCATTTCTCTGAAAACTGTGGGTCAGTTTCTGTGCAAGTCCATTTCTGCCAGTAGCAAAGCCAAATAACGCAGTCTACTGGAAATGTATTTGGAGATTGATGCCAGATTCCCAAACTGGAGAGTGTCAGCTTGCAATTCAAGTGATGCTGACGTTTGTGGGAAGGCTTTCTGTTCTAAGCTGTCAGATATTAGCCAGTCTGTGTAATTAACTTGGTATAATTCTGCTTCAGAATGAAATATCCATACAAAAGAGACTTAAAAAAAATATCCTGATGTTTTTAATGTCTGGGTAGTAAGTGATGCTGCACAGAGCAAGGCATACATTTATTGTTAGGGAGATTGGTTTCATGACAGCTCCTCTTTGTTACTGTGGTACACAGAAACTCCCAGAGGCTTTTACTGTCCATCACTTCTTGGGTCTTGTGGGTGATCCAGATACAAAACCCACAGACCTTCATTAACAGTGGAAACAGAAAATAATACCAAAATACAGCCTGAAATACTTTAGTTGGCTAATTATCCCAAAGGAAAAATATAAAACTTTATTTTGCATAGTAGTTTTTCTGGAGTTTGGTAATAAATCTTGTGAGCAGAGCAGCAGAGAGAATGGAAGAGGTAAAACATTTGGTTTGCCCCAGAGGAAATTCAGGAGTTAGTGAAGTGATAACACCAAACCAGAAACCCATGGCTTGCAGGTGGTGTAACACCAAAAGCTCCACCACGAGTCAGGGAGAGTTGAGGATTTGCTGAGAAGAAAGTTATGGAAGTTTAGAAATTACATAGCCCATTTGATGAAAAGATGGGAACAGGGTATTGTGTGTATTTGCTCCATCCAATTCATATTTACTTCCCCATCATTAAGTTCATTGACCACTTCTGGTCTCTAAATCTGTTACATATTTTGATTCTAATGCTGTACCATCCAGAAAGAATTGATTCTTTTTAAGACTTGAATTTTATTGTTTCCTCTTTTGAAAAATATCCTAGGCACCAAAGTTCCCATTTTGTGCTTTATCAAAACCGAAGCATTTGCCTCAGAATGCAAGCTAAATTTGCAAAGCTTGTAATCAGAAAACAACTTCCTGAAAGATGTGTAGGGAGGGGATAAAGAACTGCTGAATTTAGCTGAACACTGAGATCTTGTCTCTTGCGTGAGACTTTTTTTTTGTTGGGAGTGGAGTTTTTTATTGTTGTTTTAGTCTTGTTTATTTGTTTAGATTGCATCCAGGATGGACCATACAAAGCCATAAGTATTGATTCTTTGCCTTGTTGCTGGTTTTCTAGTGCCACAGGCTTGCTATGATAGTCTGGTCGCTTCCATCAGTTCAAGTTTAGCAGAGTTATTCCACATTGTACTTTAAATGTTGCAAAATAATTGCCTGGATGAGATTCACAGCAGGCAGGTTGAGAGAAAGGATGTGAGAAAGGATGAAAAGTCCTTTGTAGCTGCCCATAACCTCTAGGTGAGGATTCTTGTATTCTATGTGTTTTTAGTTCTGTTTTGCTTTTTTAATCAGGCTGATGAATGAGATTGAGTGGTAATACCAAAATAAAGCATCTCACTCTCAGTGAAATCTCTTCTTGTTTTTTAAAAAAAGTAGTCATAAGACAACTTGTAGAATCAACCAGAGATGACACATCAAGAGGAAATTGTGTCTGGGGTGAACTGAGCTTTGCAGCTTTTCTTGTTGGCATATGCTCCTCACCTACAGCAGCACATTAAAATCATCTTTACATTTTGATACAAAGAAGAGGGAAAGAAAAGAGGAAGTTGCAGTAACCCATTAATTGCTACATACATTTTATTCTGAGTATATTAGACTGATGGAAAAACCCGAGTTCATAATTTACTTCAATTCAACTCAGTATCTGATACCAGTAATTATTACCCACCAAATCTGTGTTTATTTACTTGTGGCCTGTGTCCAGCTGTTGTGCCATGGCAGAACAGGGGGATATGGTGGAGAAGAATGACTGGCATCCACTCTCACTGTGCAGCCAGAGAATTGCACAGCTCCAGGCAGCTCAGGGTGTGGAAATACTAAGCTGCTACTAACTCTCATTTCAGAGAGGCTTTCATATCATGTTGTATTTTTGTTACTCTCACTTTGTAGATACTTCTGTATTTTAAAATTGTCTAGGAGATGCTTTAGAACAACTACCTTCTGCTTCATTGATGACTGCTTGTCTACACTAGTGGTTGGGCTTCTTTTCTGTTGTCAATGACAGCTGCAATAAGAGTGACAGCACTTAGTCATGTTATGATTTAGACTTCATTGTGCAGCAGCAGAACCATAAGTATTAAATTAAGCAGCTCTTTCTCCCCATTTTTCCTGTTGGAGTACCCTTTATGCTAATAATTATCTGGTGTGGATGATAAATGCTTGTGGCAGGATTTGTGCTTGCCCCTCCTTGTTCTGCAGGTTTGTGGGAGCCACAGCCCCAAAGCAGGGAGCCTTCTGCTGTTTCAAGAAGGGGCAGCTGGAACCCTGTGTTGATGTGAGACTAATTCAGGTTTTTTTTCATTAAGTCTTTAGCTGTTTGCCTTGGAGGATAAAATGTATGGTGCCAGGCTTTGTTTCTGGATTAACAGAGTACAAGTTCAGGGTTCTTAGACTGGTAAATACACACTATTATGAACTGCTCTGCTTTTTATGGGGAAAGGGTTATATGGATGAGCTCAACTCCATGATTCTGTTTCCATGAAAGAAGCTGCACTGGTGTCCATTGGATGAAAGATTTAGTGGAGCTGCAAATGTTTTTAAGGACTGGAATACGTGTAGATCTTGCTCAGAATTGTTTTCTTTCTTTTACAGTTTCTTGCACAGCCAACCACTCAACGGAAAAGGAATTCTTCAGTGTCTTGTTTCAAAAGACCTTGGACAATCTTCTGTTCCACTTCATTAGGTCCCACATTTCAGGAAAAAAAAAGATCCAAAGAGGAGGATGAGGCAGCTTAGAGGAAAACCCAAAAAGGAGACCTCCAAAGATAAAAAGGAGAGAAAACAGGCAATGCAAGAGGCCCGGCAACAGATCACCACAGTGGTGCTCCCCACGCTGGCTGTCGTAGTACTGCTGATTGTTGTGTTTGTTTATGTAGCAACTCGTCCAAATACAACTGAGTGATGCAGCTTTTCAGACTCTCTAGCTTTGGGATATTAATTTTACCAAGAGCCAAAAGGAACTCTCTACCACTCTTTTAGTACTTTGTAAAGGATCTTGCTGGTATTTTCAGTCTTTCTCTTGGCTAGAGTCCCATGGATTCTCTTTAGGAATGTAACATAAAACGTATTAGTGAATGTGCCAGTACGTTTTATGGTTGAGTTATGTGCCTTTCAGACTTTTAAAAATGGTGTTTTTCTTAAAGCTGTTTGAAGCTCTATATTGTAAAAGGAAATCGTGTTCTGCTATAAATTTGTAAAAAATCAGCTTTCAGCTTTTATCACTGTTATGGATAATGTTGCTCCCATGAGCTCTTGTATCTCTATTTCAGAACTTCCAAAGAAGTACGTTTCTTCTTTGTACTTAATGTCATATGAAGTGCTTTGATTCAGAAAGGATATATTTATTTTTTTAATAAGAGAAGTCTTACCTGGAATCTTCAAATTATTTTGCAGAAAAATGTGACATTGTGAAAGCCTACATTGTGTAATAGTTTTTTCAGCAACCACTATATAGTTCACTCAAAAAGAATTTCTTTTTGGTGCGAGATGCCAACATGCAAAGCGAATATGTCAGGATCTGCTGGATAGAATCTTATAGAATTTAGACAGGGAGATTCTGCCAGGTTATGGTGTTACATAAACACAGATAATTGCTTTTCTGAATGTTCAATATTTGAAACTGTGTAAGTGACAATAAAAAGGTGGTTTTGCATACAGCTTGTGATTATTTATTAAGAAGGGAAAAGTAACAGTGTAACTTTGATTTATGATCTGTTTGCTGAAGAGAGCTGCTGTCCTGTGGCATTCCCCATCCCCTCATTGGAAGGAAGCTGTGAGCAGAACTTGGGCAGTTTAATTCTGGGAAATTAAGCTACAAATTCTCATCAAAATGCCTCAATGACCCTGTGTTCTAGTACAGCCCTTTCTCATCCAAGTATTTAAGGCACTGAATAGGCATTAACCTTCAGCAGATTTTGGGGAAAGAGATTGAAAACTCTTCATTGCTGCTTAAATGCAGGCCAAGCAAGGAAGAACGCAATGCTACAGTGCACTGGTGCATGGCAGGAAATATTTCTGTGCTGGAAGTTAAAGACCCCTTGAATTTTTCCTTCATGTGTAGTCTTTTGGCTCAGGGATAATGCCAGTGAAGTCAGTGGGACTCTTCACTGAGGTGCCAGTGAAAGAGAGGGCTGTGTTTCCTGCATCACCCCCATCTACTGTTCCTGTGCAGAATGCTGCTGTCAGCCAGATTTGCTTTATGAGCAAATGCAGGTCCCTGCAGTGTACTTTGCCCTAAGGCCTATGTTCCCTTAGCAGGGTGAGCCTATGGCTGGCTAGAAACCAGCTCCACTGGGAATGATGCAGATACCTGATGGTGTGAGCATGGCCATGGCTCCTGATGCAGTGCTAAAACTGGCCCTGAAGACTGAGATGTTTTTGAAATAAAAAGTTTACTAAAAAAAGAAAGTGTTTGGATGAACTGTGGGGTTGTTCCTCCCCTGCAGCTTGCACTGTAGTTGGGATATCTGCACAAGGAACTGCACAGACAGCATGGCCAGTGTGGTCTGACTGCAAGAGCACTTACCCACTGAGTGACCAGCGGGAAGTCTGCTGGCAAACCCCTGTGCTCAGCCAGCCGTGTGCTGACACTGGAATTATCTGTGCTTTGCACTGACAACTGCTTCCTTCAGCTGGGGAGCTCTGAAATGATGAATCTGTAAAGGTAATTGCTTAGTCTGTCATCTCCCAGCTGTTTCTGTTCTCCCAGGCACCAAATCCTTGTCCTATTTTTATTTTATCGTCAATCAGGGATGGCTGCAATGGAACTCTGGTAGTTTGCACCTTTTTCAACGGCATTATTCAGCTTGAATAAAATTTGTGCCTGAGCAAGTGACCAGAAGTGTGTGCAATTTAAATATGTGTGTCCTGCAGGGTATTTGGTGTCTTGGGTGTCTAAATAGAAGTGCAGCTTCTGGTAACCTTTTACACAGATTCCTCCTCAATGTCCTCTTCCACAGATTCTTAACCAGGGTTTTTCTGACCCCTCTTGTCCTGTAATACTTTGTGATGGCTCTAATGAAGTTCCTGTGACTTCCCAATCTCTGAGTAGTAGCTTGTTTCAGTACCTTTTACCTGCAGGGCTTTTTTATGAGCCCAGGCAATGATTTTATAATTCAGAGAGCCTTCCCTGAAATTGTTCAAAGTCCTTATGTGCTTTTGCCCTACCTTCATTTTCTGCAAGAGTTGAGTCTGTGACATAAGAGCAATGAACTGATGAACTGGCTGATAACAACTAAATAGGTAAAAGGTCAGTTGGCTTAGATAACATGTATGATTACTCTTCTAATGAGATATTACATTTCTGCTGTTTTTCTTATGCCCTTCCTTTATCTCTTGTCATGGGTAAATTTTTTGGGTCACAATAATAATCTTTTCAGGGACAAATGTCTATTAATATAAACCTATAGCTAATTAGACATGTATTTCAATTCTCTGAAATGTGCAGTTCTACTGAGTGCTAGTTGAGAGAAAAAGTGTTACACTTTCTGAATGGTTCTTTACGTAGAAGCAGCTGAAATAGATTTCACAGTTCAACTTTAAAAAAAACCAAATTTTTTTTCTCTCTAGTAAACAATGAAGTTGGATTCTGACATTTTCTACCAAATTCCCTTTTAGTAGTATTGAATATGAGAATGTGGATTTGGAAAAAAGGTATAAGGCCTCTGCGGACTTAAACTGTCAAAGATCACTGAGTTATAATGGGAAAGTAAATTACTGGTGGTTGCTCAAATGTCAACTTGTGTGAGCTTCTCAGCCAAAGGTGTAACTGTGCCTCTGGTTTTTTAACTGTATGTATTACTCCAACTGTCAGTTGCCTTCAAAAATGTTTTAGAAATAGGGTTTCAAACCTTTTTCTAGCATACAGTAGCTTGTGGGCAAAATTGAATGATTTATTACAAGCATTTTCCAGAAAACTCATGCTGAGATACTTCTTCAGCAGTGTCTTATGGTTTCCAAGAGTGCTTATTATCATGTGAAGTCATTAAAAACCTACCATTGCCTTAAAAACTTAATAAATTAAGTTTTAGAACAGTTTTTTAAACATGATTTTTCAAAGCATAAATCAAATCTGAGTCAAATACTTAAACATTAGGGTTTGAATGGAGTTTTATAAAAGTCGGTGAGGTCCTAAGTAAACAAAGCTATTGTGTCAAGTATTCTTGCAGTGGGTGAATGCCCAGCTGTGTTACACATGGCCCCAGCTCCCCAAAGCCAAGTGAGAGAAGCCAGCGGCACTGTCTGTGGTCTGAAGGAAGAGCTACACATATTTTAAGAGCTCAGAGAGATTGGCTCTTGGTCTCATGTTTCAATCCATCTACAAGAAAATATTTACTTACTCACTGATGTTCAGTTTAAATGCACACACCAGAGAAAATGCACTGTTCTTTTTTCAGACCATTTATGTTCAGTGCCCAGATGGTTCATGTACAGCTTTGAACAGTTCTGTAGCTGTGGAAGAGGTGAAGGAAACAGATTGATCTGTTGGTTTAGGAAGGGACACAGGAATGCAGCATATCACAGTCTAGGGGCATTGCTCAACTCCCTAGCAGAAACTTAGGTGCAGTACATTAATTACAGCTTATTTATGGATTTGAGGGTGTCCATATGATTAAATAGTAACTTCAACACTGTGAACTTTGAGATCTGATCCCCACAGTGAGGGAAAAACAACACACAGTTCCCACATTGGTTTGGCCAGCTCCAATGAACTCTGCTTAACCTACCATTTTCTCAGCAGAAGCTGTGTGTGACAAGAAAAAAACCAGATTTCCCTAGCACAAAGTAGTTTGTGTGTAAAAAGGGCGGTTTGTGTGTAAAATCTAGTGGATAGCTATTTTGAATAGAATTAAATGGAAGGAAAAAAAGATGGTGCATGATATAATTGGCTGTTGTAGACTGTAAAGCCAGAGGGGAATGATACAAGGACCTTTTCCCCAGTGCAGTCTCCCAGCTGTGGAGTCTGTGGGAGACGCAGGAGCAGAGAGCAGCAGGAGTGAGTGGAGTTCAGCACATACCTGAGCTGGCTGTGTAATCCAGGCTTTGATGACTGGCATGACAGACCACAGATGTGCAGTCACCTGGGACTCATGCATTCAGCAGTCTCTGGTGATGGCTTCCTTCTCATTCCCACTGGTGGTGTTTAGTTGAGCTTTGAATTACTAAGTGCTGGTGGGCTGGATTCTGTGTGCTGTTGTACTGCTGTTAAACTGGGAATTAGAACCAGTTCCACTACAATGAAGCCAGAACAGTGACACTGCAGGGTTAGGCACTTCCTGTACTATCTCTGATCACAGCAGAGATTTAATGGCGTTGTTTAAGTTTATCCCTTGGAAAAGCAAGAGAGCTGTGCCTGTGATTGTTCGTTTTTGTGTTCATTTGGCACTGTGTTTTGCTGCTGCAGTTTGCATTCCTCTCTGCATTGGCTCAGAGTACCCACTGTCACTCTTCCATTCTTGTAGTCCTAAATTTCCCATATGTAAAAGGAGAGAGTAAGAAATGGAAGAAAATGTGCTAAATATCTGACTTTCATGGGAGCCACTTTGAAATGGCTACTTAGTACTCATTAACTACTGTTTCAACCCCCTCAGAGTAAGTTTTGGGGAGGGAATTGGACAGCAATGCTCTGGCTGCTCTTATGCCACCAACTATTTCAAAATTACATCTTGATGAAACATGTTGGCAACTGCGTGCATTTGACCTCTGTTTTTCCTTCAGCCAAAAAAAAAATAAATCTAGTAGCAGCCTGAACCATTGTTCTTTGTATTTAAAACAAGTCTTTCAACTAGAAGCCAAAAGCTTGCTTTTCAGTACAGCTTTGAAAAATCATCAAAGTCCAGCAGCTTACAAAAATCTTCCATTGCCTTGCTATTCACAAAGTAGAATAGGAATTTTCTGTATTTTTTGGCAACTTGCCAAAGCTCCCAAAGATTACACCTTACATCTTGTCCTGTCAAATGAGCCTAATAATTAATATTTTTTTTTCATTTTTATTGGTGTTTTCAAGAATTTATAGCCTTGGACCTTTCTGGTTATTCCTTTTTAAACAATATACATCCATGTCTAACCCCTGTTCATAAATGAGTAATTTCTCAGTTTTTATTATTTCTGCTGCCCATTATTCTTTAAGAAGTTTTTTTGGCATGATAGCATCAGGAACATGTATCTTCCTTCAGAAACCTCTCACCAGTTCAGTTGAGTTTCTGCCTTTTAATGGAACTAAAGTATTCAAACCAGTGGTGTTGCTCCAGCTCTACTGCTATAGCAATGGGCTCAGTTAAATTGGGGATTGTCAGATGAGCAACTTTTGCTGTTTGGTTGAGAAAGAGAAGCACATCCTTTCTGGTAAGTAGGTGTTAAAAAATGTCCCCTTGATCCATCACGTCTCAGCACATTTGTGCACAATGCTCTCTGAGCAGGCAGTAACAGGAACAAGTAGGCTGTTAAGTAAAGGTACTTTGCAGTTTTCAGTGCTTCTCATAGGCAGTTTATTATATGGCATTGCACAAAAGCCAGGCTGAAACGAACTCTGGTATTTTATTAGCCAAAATAAGTAGCTTTTCCAGATCTTAAAAAGCTTTAGGAAAAAAAAACATCATATCCATTTTTTGATTATTTCATTCACTCATTCTTCATCATCTGACTGACCTGTACCTTGAGAGGTTTTCCTCAGGCCTGAACTGGAGGCAGACACATACTTTTCTTTGAAGATCTGGAGCAGACTGTCATCTTGTATGTTTGTAAGAGTGGCAAAAGATTCTGTCTAACTGGCTATTTATTTTGCTCTTCTGAAAGACAGCATTCTTCCATCTTTCTGTTTCTACAGATCCTTCCCCGTTTATAATTCAGCTTTATTTTCAGAGGTCGTTGAATTTCTTCATTAATTCTTTTAAAACTGCATCTCCCCTAAGCTGAGGATATGTATATACAGAGTTTGTTCAGATGTCCTTCCGTCATCTTTTCATTCAATCCTTGTTCCTCCAGCTGAGTCTAGTAATTTTCCTGAATTTTCCTGTGAAAGGTTCTTTGATGTCCCCATCTTCATTGCTCTTTTTACTGCAAGCTGAGCCAAACTGGTATTTAAAATCTTGGTACTTTGTGTAAGTATGATGTAGTATATTTTGTCTTAGTGGAAATATAGCATCGAAAAACAATTTACATTTTAGTCGTGGTCCTGAATATTAATAAGATTTCTTTTTACTCATAAACTGGAGCAGTTTGACAGCCTGGTATTATTTTTATCCAGATTTTCCCAGGAAGTTGGCAACAGTATATGCTGGAAAGCAGTTCTTCAGTATCTCATTCACTGAAATTGGTGGTTCATCAACAGTGTCTGTAATTTCTGTTTCGCTTGCACAGCAATAGAATTCAGTATGAATTGCAAATAAAAGGAATCTCAATATAATGCAGATTTTCAGCACATGGAGTTGAATTAACTCTGCTCAGTTATATAACGTTTTCCTATGATGTAGGAAAATGTGAAGAGTTTAGGCCCTTGCCTAAGACTGATCACATGCTGTCTGAGTTTTTCCTCACTGTTGCAATATAGTTAAACAACGACCCAACGTGGTAACAAAACTTCAGTCCAAAATAGGTGGTTTTAATTACAGGTTTAAAAAAATAAAAAGCCTTAATATGAAGTGCCTGAGATCAGGTTCTGCCCCTGGTGAAGTCTATAGGTCTGGTAAAAGGGGCAATATGGATGGCTTCAAAACATGTGCTTGGTCTTTTAATGTTCTTTTCACGGAGCAGCATTTCCAGAAGCCCAGGGGCTATTTCCACAGCCAAGAACCACCAGAGCATAGATAAGCTTTTCATGCCAGGACCTGAGACATGGTTAAAGGTTTATTATTTTTCTGTACAATCTAGAGAATTTCTCTTGGTTGATTCTAATTTCAAGGGAATAATTCCACTTATTAGCCCTCTGTACATTACAGAATTTTAAGTATCTTGATTTACAGTGCTGCAACAGGGTCTCTGCTGCACACAATTTAACTGTGCAAAATCCACCTGTATATTTAAGAATATATTTAGAGTTTATTTTGTAATATAGTCAAGTTCCAATATACTTAAATCTGTAGGATAATGATGATTTTCTTGAAAACTTGGTGTTACAAATACATGCTATTGGCAATGTGCCTAAATACATTAAGCAGCTAGTTGCAGATTTTAATTCTGAGAAACTCATGGGTGATTACTTGGTTTGCTTTCCTTAATTGTGTGACTGGCTTAAGTATGCCTGCTTTGCTGCATCCTGGCATATTTTTTTAGAGTATTTTCAGAACATCTTTGCAGCTCTTCAAGGTGTGAATTTAAACGTTCTTCAAATTCTCTTGCATGTTTCTCTTCCTCTTGAAGGAACTTATCTGTTGTTGCAAGGAAGGACATCTCAGGGGGAGACTGAGCAGTGAATAGAAAATCATGGTTAGGAAAAAACAGCAAGTGCTACAACGTGTTTGCATTATCAAATTCTAGATGTGAAAAACATCTTGACCTATAGCAGCTAATAACACTATAATGCCTTACACCTCTTCAAGAAAGCACCATTTTTAAAGGTGTACATTTTTAAAGGTATCCATGTGCCTAAATGACATCAACCAAACGTTGTGTTTGATTATCTCTGATATTCATTGCATTAGGATGTAGATTGGCCATTAAAAATTTAAAAATCCCACTAGACAGAATCAAGCTGCTGCAGAACCTCCAAAATCTATCAACTACAGGTTACATTAGTTATTTGGATAATGTAGGCCAGGGCATAGGACAATCATATTTTTAGGAATTACAGAATACAATTATTGTTGGATACTGCTGATTGTCTCCAGGAAATTTAGCTCTCTGCTTCTGTGATATGATGCTTTCTGAGGAAAGGAAGAAAACCTGTGCTCATTTCAGTACTATTAACTCCAAGCTCTGACATTCTGGAGAATGTACTAAATTTTTGTTCACTGCAAGTAATTCACTGAAAAATCTTCTTTCCATTTAATGAGCATTTAGTAGACTCAGACACAAACCATACCAATAATCAGCTTTTAGATGGTTGTCATGGGATGCAGAGTTGTGTAAAGCGAAGGACATGCGTGAGTCTTTGCTGGAACAAGTTCCAAATTTTTAAGCAGCAATTTTTGGTAATTTCTTGTTAATACCTAAGATGCATTCATTGGAATAGCTTTATCAAAATAAATGTATGAAATATATGAAATAATTTTTCTTTTCCTAAAAATACTATGCCTGTTTAAATACATTCAGTACTTTTGTAGAGATAAATGCAATTTTATGACATGAATTTTTAAGGTTTGGCTGAGGAAAAAACTTAGTGTAGGAGTTTTAATATTAAAAGAAAGGTGATCTTTTATCTTTATATTTTCATATAGTGAGAAAAATTATTGAAATCTTTAATCTTAGTTAAACCATATCTTAAATTGTTTTAGTTGCTGATTAAGTTATTAGTCTAGAATTTCAGGGTTCTTTCTAGAATATAAGAATGTTTGAAGTTTATATGTCAGCACATCAAACAGGAGTTCAAATATTCAGATGGTCTGTGGATAAGGCCAACTGTATTACATCCATAAAGTTTTAGTCCAGGCTCCACTGTATCAGAATGGGGTATTCCCTATTTCCACAGCAACATAGAGACAGATTTGTACCTTGTTTTCAACTTCATTGAAAACTTCTCTTTAGAAGCTTTTAAGGCTAAAAGATACTAATTAGAAAAATGCTCTAAAGCACCAATCCATTCAAACTCTTTCCAGTGGCCTCTGAGATGAAATTTAGAAACTTCTTATAAGAAACTCCTTTTATTTTTAAAGTACAGAAGTAAGTGATAGCTGGAAATAAATTCTAAGTTTAACACCATCCTTCTTGAGTGAGAGAGGCTTCTTGATGTATAGGGCTCCTGAAACAAAATTCACAGAAAAAGCAGAATCTTCCTTTTCCCAATCCCTTCAAATCAATGTTTTAAAATGATGGGCATGAAAAAGTGACGACATGTATGAATAAGGAACCTAAAGGTATTGGATCACTTTGTGCCATAACACCCCTCTCAATCCTTGCACTAGCAAGAATAAGAAAGAACGCCAATCCTCTAAAGTTTAAGAAAATGGAGGGACATCACCTGTCTTTGATTTTCTTCATAAACACCTGCATGATTTCCCATTCATAGATTATCACTGTTCCCATATGAAGATTTTTTCCTGACATTCCATATGCCATGGCTACATGCCATTTATTCCTTCATGGGCTGGGTCACAAACACATCTCCTTGTGATGTCAAGGCTCAGTGACAGAGTTAGTTCTATTTTAAATTATTTGAAGAAGGCTTTTGTATTATGAAGAATACATTGGATTGGGAGGCTTTACTTCAAGAGTCACCATGTGTTTCCCTTAGTAATACCAGCTATGAAATCACTGATTCAGTGCTGAGCAAATAAAATACCTGCAGTGAGAAGCATGAGAAATTGGAAAAATATGAATCTGCAATACAAATTTAATAGGTGTCATCACCTAGAGAAAAATGTCATGTCAGACTTTTCCTTATAGACTGCAGATTTAAACAGGTGCCAGTCTCAGAAACTTTACATCAAGTTATAAAAGATTCCTAGAAATTCAGATAAACAATGCTTACAATTACTCACTTGTCATTGGAAACAGATTGGCCTCATGACCAATCTATCTTCCTAAACTGTTAAATGTCCTTCACTTCAACTGGTACTTTGATGTGTTTCTTCTTGAAATACACTGTAAACTCCAAATGAGACATTTCTGAATTTCCTCAGAGTTGAGAGAAGAATGTTTCTCACTTAGAATAAGCCGGTCATGGCTCCCCACAGCTCCTTACCCGAGGGTCAGACATCACAGACTATGATTTTAGATAGGACCCTAATGCATTGTTTTTCATTCTCTTTGAGAGAAGGTTTTATCTAAGCAAGTGTAAAAGGCAACATTCCTTGTTAGCAGCACTTTGCTTTTCAAGCCTCTGGTCTGTTCTTTCATTATGTTCTTTATTATCTTTATTTTTGGCCTCTGAGGAAGAAAAACTACAAAGAAAGTGCTTTAATCCATGTCTCAGATGAGATTCATGGTCCCTGGTTTTGAATTTCTTTTTCTCAGATATTACTGCTTTTATGTCTTTTGGTTTTCTAACTGAAACTGGATCAGGATGGGTTCACTGTAAGCCTTCCATCTAACTTGTTTGGGTAATAAAGCAATGAGGACTCCATTTTTTCATTTTTGCAGTTCCAGCTGATCTCATATTTCTTTGGTGTATATCAGTAATGATAATCACCTTTCTGCCTGGAAATGAAGGAGTGAACCTGACAGAGATGCATATTTCTATAGATGAAATATGTGCTAAGTATGTCTTCTCCTTAAGTAAGAACCACCCAAAGTGGTTAAGAATTAATTCTGGATTGCTGGGGAGAAGCCCATCAAGGAAGCTAGCTCCCTCAAAGACAGACAGACAGAACTACCTAATCAATTTGCCTAGAGATAATCTCTTACTTGCCCCATGAGTTGTCCCAGCATTCTTGGATGCACCTTCAGCAGGGCAGCAAGAAAGCTATAACACGTGGGATATTTTAACATTTACTGGTCAAATCATGAGCAGTCAAACCCCAGTGTTAGAGTCTTCTCATGTTTAGCTGCTTCTGCTTTCCAGGACAGATTTTTTAATAACAAGAGTGGAAATTGGTCTGGCTAATTTTAGTCTCAGTGACTAAATTTGGGATAGTTTGGGAGTAGTTTTGTCTAACCGTATACTGCAATACATCTTAGGCAGCAGTTACAGATGCCTGTCTTAAACATGCTTCTGCTCATATATGAAAATTAAATTTGAGATGCCTAGAAAATTGTTGAGTGACATGGAAGATTTTTAGAGGGCCTACCTAGCTAGGAAATAGGAATACCTAGGAGTGAGAGGCATGGACTATAGCATGCCTCAGGGTAGGATCAAGACTGTCAAAATAATTCCTAATGATGTCCAGGGGTTGAATTTCCACAACTTTCCATTTCAATCTATTTATTAAGCAAGTTTCCATACTAATGTTAGAAAATTTCCTAATGCCTGATTTAAATTTTAATTATTACAGCTCAAGTCTTGCATTTCCAAGCCTTGAAAGCCAGAACAAACAACTGTCTATCATCTGAAGATAAATATGAGAAAGTATTTATGACCAAAATATAAAGCAATCATTTTCTGAAGATGTTAATTTCAGAAAAAGAGTACAGCCTAAAGTACTACTTAGAGGAAAAAGTATTTTCCTAGATTAGGGAACCCTTGAAACAAGAATTTTTGGGGTAATGCTATTTCTGGTGAATTCCAGCTGAGCTTTCTAGTTTATTCTAAGGCAAGAATGACTCTACACATGTAACCTCTAAGTATGAATGTGAAAGGGCAGAGGTTCCACTGGAATATTTACTAACCTTTGTCTGAAGATTCTCTGCCAGGAGGAGAATTGTACTGTACCTCACTGTCTAAAGCCCTATCGACTATTTTCTCTCTTCCCTCAATACCAAGAGAGTTATTTTGGTAGGTATCAGGACATCACCTGGAAATTTGGTGTTTTCAATTTGTGATACAAATATTCTTCAGAAAACTAGTGCCTTATAACATTTTCTGAAGTCTTGAACATACTGGAGATTTCACATGGGTCCTGTCCCTGTGTGCTATACCCCTCAAGTCCTTAGAAATCTGTCAGAGAACTCTGGTTTAACATACTGCATATTCCCCCCCCTCTTTCTCCTCAATGCAATAGCTTTGCATTTGAATAGAGAACTCTGGAGTAACAAACTGTTGAATGATTTCTGCACTAAAGCTGTGGCATCCAATGTTAGCCTGAATGATGATTTAATTTCAGTGGTCTGAACTTGTACCTGCTTCAATGCCACTGATTTGGACCTAGACTCTGCATGAGAGTCTAGGTCTTGCTTAATAGTTTTATGTATTTTGCCCACACACTAGCTGGAAAATCTTGGCTTTGACCCTGGCCTGAGTGCCAGCTAGGAAATAGTTGCCCTGCAGCTTGCAGAAGTGTCTCAGAATGGACATTTTTCTCAGGCTTTCTGGAAGAGAAACTTTGTGATTTGGTGTGTCTTGTCTGATGCTTCTGACATAAGAGAGAAGAACTGGTGTTTATCAGACTCATCTGGAAAAGTCCAGATGACTCTTTGCATGATTAGCAATTTAACGAGGAAAACTCTCAAGCCGTGAGAAACCAAAAGCCATTTACTTAAAATTCCTGTGAAACTTAAGAATATAAAAATGGAAGTGAGGTCAAGCATCTGGGTTTAGACAGAGCTGCTGATGTGACCACAGCCAGTGAAGGGCTGCATTGCAATCCCTGCTTCCCAGGCATGCCATCATTATGGTTCTTCCTTTCAACACTGAGATTGTGGACTATGGAGACAGTTCTGCAGCAGCCATGTCTCTGACAGGAAGGGATGTGCATTTGTTTCTGAAGTAGACAGCAGAACTGGGGTACAACAACCACAGGTACAATTGCCTGTCAATCCCCCTAGTAAATGCTAAAGTCTTCCCTCTTCTCCCTCTATAGGTTCAGCCCTGCAGCTGAGGATCTCCTGGTTCAAAGATCCATGTAACTCAGCTGGACAGAGGGAAGCCTCTATTCTCTCCCTTACATTCCTCACTTACGTGCTTACTGATGGTATGGTTTCATGGTTTAAGATGAGGAAAGTGCTGATTGTCAAATGGAAAACAATAGTGGCCTGTAGTGGAGGTCTAAGGAAGATGAGAAGATACTAAGGAAGAGGATAAAGCTCAAATTCAAAGGGACCTCTAAAGCCAAATAATTATGGAAAGATTTTCTTAAGTTGTACTAGGCAAGGTGGATTTGTCCCACTTCTCATGGAGGGTGATAGTCTCCAGTCTATGAAGACTACAAGAAAGAATGCTGTCCTATTACTATTGAAAAACAAGGATCACAGCAGTTATAATTTCTGTTTCTTTTCAAATATAGTAACTAACATATGGAATATAGTTGCTGTGATTTTTCTGATTTCATCAATCGAAGAGATGTAGATCAAATAGGAACTTGATTTGTCTAACAGCACTTAAGGCAGTAAGTTTGCAGGTATTATGGAAATACACTTGAAGCAGAGTGCTCTTACATAGGCAATACAAAAGTGCCCCAATATAGAAGCCAGTAAGGTAAAATATAGAAATCTTTCTCACAGTCACATAATGGCAGGTAATTATCACCATTGTTATTAGAACAGAGGCATGGCTCAGTAGGGGATGTTTAATCTCCAGAAAAGGTGCACTTCTGTTAGGGCAAGATATTTCCATTTTTGCTGGGCTGGCACTGTGTAAATAACAATGACAACAAGAGCGGTCTAGTTTTTGGCTCCATCAAGGCTGCATTTGGTCACAGATGCATTTTTGAGAATATATGTGTTATAGGAAAATAGTTACTTACTGATAATTTGATTCCTTCCTCATTGTAAGCAGGGCTCTGAAAGCTGCCTGTCCTGCTCACGACAGGAAATAGCCCAGGAAAGCCTGAAGGATACTCCACTGGTGGTAATGGAGATTTATAAACTGTTTTCTTTTCATGACCTCTGCAAAGTGGATGAGAAGATAAAGTGCTATCATTTTTTGGACCAGTGATACTGCCTTGGCCATACAAAGCAGGACTACAGTTTCTGTGGTATCCACCAGCAGTGAGCATAGCAGTCTGTTGACATTCCACTTCCAATGAATCTTTATTTTGGAAAGATCTAAAAGAAAAAAATTTGAAATATGAAACTAAGTTAAAGCTCTTAAGCTATCATAGCAAAGCCAAGGTTTTTTCATTGTATTTATTTACATAATTTTGATTACTTAGCAGTTCAAACTGCTTCATGCATGAAGTTATGGGCATAAGATTCAGCATTACCAAATTGCAGCAATTTAGCAATTTCCACATAGGTTACTGTAAAAGTCTGAGTGTGCTTTCTCTTCTCTAGCTGTGAATTAAACCACCCTAATTTAAACCTTTTCACTGGAGCTTAGGTTGAGGAACCCTGCCTTGGTTGGTATAACTGTGGCAGAATGAGCTCAAAGACAAACTCACTTCAGGAACTGAAGATGCCAATACTCCTTAAGTGTTTGTAACTCCTTTGCTCCCTATCCTTTGCTAATGGCTAATATTCCTTTGGCTTTCCAGTGGAAAAAGCTATGCAAGGGCTCTTTGGCCATGTCTAGGAACTAGAGTGAATTTAGCCACACAAACAGAGGAAATGAAACATGAATGTGTGAGAGGAGAGAAAAAATATGTTGTTAGTGGTTGGATAATTAGTCAATTTTGATCTAATATTATCTTAAACAACTATGTTCAAGTGGCTAGAATTTAGAATAAATGCTTAAAAAAAATAGTACAGAAATTTTTGATTCTGCATTTTTAATGCAATGATAGTTTTGTCACTGACTAAATGATAAGACTTTGGAGATTAATATAAAAATTATCAGATTTTTAAAATACATTTTCTAGCAAATTGTAAAATAACATGCTTTTATAACAATAAATGAAATATTCAAGCTTAAAAAGTAATTTTTAAGCATTTTATTATGATGCTTCAAAACTCTTGTATCTCAGTGATCAGAATGGATGTGCAAGTACATATTTCTAATCATCTGTATTTCTGAAAAGCAAAAACCTATTAGGATTGATAGCAACTTAAAAAACAAAAGAAAGCAAGCCATTTTCTTCCCATTCAAAACAGTTAACTGAAAAATTCTGGTACTGTATTGATAAAAGCAGAAAATTTTGAGACTCACTTGCCCAGCTGTCTGCAAAATTACACTCGTTTTCAACTACGTCATTCCTTGTATTATACACCAAAACATGAAAAAAACCTTATTTCAGATTCTATTAATTTTGTTACAGTATTTCTAGCTAAAAACACTTATAAAAATAAGATAAAAATTTTCATTGTATTGAGGTCTGTGCTTATTACGAAATTTTAATGTTGGGAGGTAACTACTAAAACATGATAGCAGTTTGAACAGATTCTATCATTGCAAATATTCTAAAACACTACTAATTTGAAATGCAGCTATAAAAGCTTTTAAAGAGCATGTTCTCTGCCACTAAAATATAATTTAATAAATATCAAGAGCATATAGTGCTAGTCAGTACTTTTTTTCCTTATTTTCTTTTTAAATAAAAAGAACTTGCCAAATGCAGAGAAAAGACAGTGTTTTCTGTGGAAAGATCACACCATCATTCTTTCTAATCTTAACTTAAATATTTGGTGTTGGGAGAGAGGGGCTGTGGAGCATTGATGGACTTGCTTTTACATCATAAGCCCTTCTGCTGGTTTTCACAGGGACAGAGTTGATTTTCTTCACAGTAGTTCATTTGGGGCTGTGTTTTGGATTTGTGCTGGAATCAGTGTTGGTGACACAGCGATGTTTTAGTCACTGCTGAGCAGTGCTCACACAGGCTCAAGGCCTCTTCTGCTCCTCACCCCATCCACCAGAGAGGAGGCTGGGGGTGCACAAGGAGCTGGGAGAGGACACAGCTGGGACAGCTGATCCCAGCTGACCACAGGGATATTCCAAACCATATGGGAGCATGCTCAGCATATAAAAAGCTGGGGGAAGGTGGCCTGGGCATCACATGATAGGTGGTGAGAATTTCCCTGTTATCACTGGACATCACTTGTTTTGTATATTCTAATTACAGCCTTATTATCATTGTTATTGTTATTATTAGTACTACCTAACTTTTCTGTCCTATTAAACTGTGTTTCAACACATGAATATTACTTTTATAAAATTCCAATTCTTTCTTTATGAGTGAGCCCAGAATTGTTTGCTGTTTACCTGCCAGGTTATACCACAACAGACCTTAAAGATGAAACTGAGTATTCAGTGTATGGACTGTGCAGAACAACAGAACGAACTAATGAAGAACATTTTTTTCTCTGATTATAAAAGAAGTTGTGATTAGAGATACTCTGAATGCTATGACAAAGCAAATTATAAGCATGATGATATATTATTATTTGTCACTATAATTTTATTTTTAATAATATTATTGTACATGCTAACAATGTCTCATCTCCAAGACTATTCACTAAACCTTCCAGTTTTCTAAATAATCTAAAATGTTTACATGGAGGCAGAGTTTTCTCCTTTCTTTCATGATTTTCTTTATATAAATATACTCTGCTCTTTGGACACAGGAGAATACCTTTTTTCTTTATTTTTCTCCCAGTTTTAAAGTCCATACCATCTATGGTTTGGATGAAGTGCGCCATGAAAAAAAGTCTGCCACGAAAAAAAGTCTGCCACAACTGAGGATAGATGGTGTGAATAATAAAATCACAGATTTCTTTCCATCTTGTGTTCTGACCTTTTTGGAAGTAATTTTCTCTCTAAACCCATAGTAAAGTTTATGAGACTGTTTTCTTTTTTTCCCCCAGAACTGCTTCTCTATGTATTTAATAACAATATGTTATAACTTCTCTAAGAACAGAATTTTCAGACCTGAGTGCCTACTTGACTTGGGTTATGGTAGCCTTTAGATAATAAAAACAGATACTGCATCCTCCCTCTGGAAAAAAAAAAAGACTGATTTTTTAAAAGGAACTCCCATTCTCCCACTCCTAGAGTAACCTGTAGGCTTGCTGGGCCTGCTTGGTATTTTGGTGAAACATGACAGCTACACTGAGTTGCTTTGATAGGGATATTGGGCCTTTACTTTAGATGGTTTTCACAGTTGTGGTTTAAACTTCTACCAGTTCATGTGCAAAATAATATCTAAGAACACAGATCTACTTTAAATACAGTCTGCAAATTTGTAAGAAGCTGTCCATTTGTTAACCCTACCAATGCAAAGACATTATTACTGCAGCTGAATACCTTTTGCTTTCAGTGGGATTACTGTCATAGAGTATTTATGATTTACTTAGAGTACATTTAACATGTACACATACCACTCAAATAATATCACTGTTGACATGGCGACACAGGGGACAAGCAGTGAAAGAACAGTGTCCTCACAAAGGGAGGACAGTTTTATACAGACAGGATCTACCTTTCCAGCCAGACTCATACATAAAATCTGCCTGGTCCCTGTGCAGTCAATGACTTCAGTGATGTAAAAAAAACCCAAATACCTTACACTGCCTTGCTGGTTGACATAATCAGCATAATAATCTTGAGAAAGAAAACCGCAGGTCTTTAATGACCAGAATGTCTTGTGCTGTTGCTTTTACCTGGCAAGTATAACGGGTAGCTTGATTTTAAAATTGATAAAAAGCCTTTTCCAGAAGAATTGTTTTCACTGCTTCCCCTTTATCTATTACAATAACTGACAAAAGTGGTGAGTGTGACTAAGAGTTGTATGATCTCCAAGAAGTAGTGAAAACCTCCTAAACACAGGTATTCACTGCAAACACACATCCATCAAGTGATTCCCAGCTACCTTAGCAGGTATTAAGTCTTAGCATTCACCCTTCACTTTTCCCACATGATGAAAGTGCATTTTGGCTTGAGCAGTTACCTATTTTGTGCATGTTTTTGTGGTAAATAAATAGCTTTTCATTTCAGCTCTCATAGGCATGTTTTAATTTTGGAAGAAACGAAGTGAACATATCAGCTTCATCAGAGAAAGTCCTCTTCGACCATGCCTATATCTAAATCAACTGCATATGGTCAAGGGCTAACTAAAGGATTGAAATCTCAAGAGTGAGGAAAGCTTAGTAAATGGCAATTAGAAGTAAGTTAATTACATAAGAAAACAGTAATTAATTAAGATAGCTACAGGTAGAATGTGGACATAGTCCTTTTTTTGCAAAAGACTCTATTTTTGCATATCTTACTTTCTAACACTTAGAAATTCACTGTATACTGAAAAAAGAAGAAATCATGGCACTTTTTGGATTGCCACTATAACTTCCTGCAATTTCCTGTGTTTTCTCTAGAGGTCTCCTCTCTAAGACATGATGGTGCCTGAGCCCAGGATTCCAGTACTGATTGAGAGACACAGCTGAAAAATATTGTAGACTATACACCTGTCCCTTGCACAAACACCATGTTTTATAATTTTTTACCATATAAAAAAAGTATTTTTGCCCTTTCTCCAGTGCCATAATTACCATGGAAACAGAACTGCAAATTAAACCAGAAATAACAGAGTTTATGCTTAGAATGAAATAAATATACCCCAGATTTTAGCTTAACCAGCATCGATTTCCTAGTTTATCTGCATACATCTTATGGTTGAAAATTTAGTTTTAGTTTTCCAGAAAAATCCTGAGGTAGTTTCCTACTTGGGAACAGCAAGCTGATAGTACGAAGAGGGCCCAGTCATAAAATCACTGGCAAGGTGATGTGCATACACCATACATGTCAAATTTGCATGTTTTAAAATCTGTGTGTTTATTTATTTGAATAGCTTTTCATTTAGGAATTCTAATGCATGATTTAGATACTGAAATCTGGGCTCAATTTATCTGTTTTGTCATATTATCTGTGTTGTCATATTAACTACAATAATAATAATAATTTATATTGAGTTCAGTAGCCTGGCTGAGATTACTGTTGTGAGAAAGGTCAGCTCTCACAGGTGTCTCTCTGATAGATTTGACTGATCTTCCAACAGCTATGAAATCACAATCCTGCAAATTACATGCATAGTTCTATTGTCTTAAATATTTATGTTCTCATAAGTTATATTTCACAGTCTCATATGTACAGCAAGTGTAAATCCTGAGAATATGAGAAAAAAATCTTGCTTTTTTCTTACTTGAGAGGAGTTGAAGCATGAGCAAAAATTGCACTGACCAGTTTTGTGAAGTTATGAGATCCAGTGGTGGAGAATAATCTGTATCTCAGTTTACAAGTATTTGTTTTAACATCATCTTCAATGTAATTTGAAACTTCAAAGGAAATCAGCCATACCTGCCACTTCCAAAGATCAGTGTATGTATATGTATATGTATATAAATACACATCCATATCATATATCTATTTATATTTATATACACATGAATACTATCTGCAACACAAAGCAACACTCTTTAAAAAGAAATTTTAGGCAAAACCAGAGCTACCTATACTGGGATGCTGCTCTATTTTGCAGAAAGAAAATAATTTAAAATTTTGCCAAAACCTAAACATATGAGTTTGAAATCTTAACACATCCAGTTTTGGCTCCAACTATTTCAACTTTATTCCACTGCTCTGCTTCATGTTAGTGCTATCATGTCAGTACTTTATTGCAAATTATCAACATATTTAGCTTCCTATTAATTTTTATTTTCCTGTACTGTGAAATACTGTTTAGCAGCGAGGTTTAATTTTTGGTTTTGTTTTTGTTTAATTGATTTTTTTATTGCAATGCCATGGTTATAATATGTTTGAAGGCAATTCAATGGCTCATTGAATACAGGAAAATAAGAAGAAAGTCATCACTACAATGCTTTGTATGAGTCTGGATATTCTCAAGTCTCATTATTTTTTCCCTAACAAGGAGTTTATTGTAGTAATGACTTACTCAGGGCATCCAAAATTATGATTCTTTTGAAAATCAGGTCACCCAAGAACACCAAACCAGACAAAGCATTAAATACATTTAATGAAACTTCCAACAAATGAAACTGGAGGACACAAAGCTTTTCAGCAGGGCCTATAGTTCAAACTGCTTATTGAGAGAACCTCCTGTTGAGAAGTTTACCTCTCAAGTTGATTTTTCTATCATTTTCTTGTCTTGTTTTTATTTGGCAGTAAAAAGACAGTCTGCTCTATTTTGTAAAACCTGTAACTAAGAATAGATTGAGCAGCACATAAAAAATTTTTAAAGTTTCATGTGCTAAATACTAAAACAGATATTAAGCATCTCTGGGACTTCATTTATTGACAATTTCTGTTAGCCATCCAGAAAAATGTAGGAAGTCCTTACAAATATTCTAACTAGGTCTGATATTTATATTGGTAGGAGTTCTGAATGAACAGAAAGAGCAAAAAACTTGACAGTTTGTCCCAGTCAGACCTTCCAAAACACTTAAAAGAAGTTTCATAAATGTGTACAATCTAAGTATTACCTCTCTTCCTTTTCTTGCATCTTTGAATGGGTTTGGTAGCTGTGCTCTGTTTCCTTATATGTATCCATGCAACACAGTATTGATGTTTCTGTGTCATTTTGTAGTTTAACAAGGCTATTTTGTAGTCTTAAATTCTCATGTTTCTTTTTGAGAACAGAAGCTGTGAAATTTCCATGTTCTTTGTTACATAAATCTATACACTGTGAAAAGAGATAATACCATCATTAAGCAGTTATTTTTTCCACAGTAAATGGGTATATTTTTAACAAGCAAACACAAAACAATGTTCTATGCTAAAGAAAAGACCTAGCTACCATATATAATCATGCAACATTTAGGGCAAACCAAGAGAATTGCCTCCAGAAAAAAAAATCACAGTAGATAAATGGAAAAGAAGGGATAACAGCTTCTATAACACAATAAAACAAATTAAAATTTCTCAGCAAACATGCATTCAAAATATTACTGTTGTAAATTTATCTCTTGCTTTGTAAAACTGATGACATAAAAACAACCATAATGGCTATAGCTGCAGACTGTATTGCTCCCTCCAGTAACAATTCCTCCAAAAATAACAAGCAAAATTATAGGAATTCATTACTATACTAGATACAGAGTATGTGTACAGGCACAGTTTAATAAGTGTGTTGAGACAGTCACCTTCAGTTCCAGAAGCAGCAAGTAAAGCCACATCAGCACAGTGCTCTCTGTCCCTGTCACTAAAGCCTGCTTCTCAGCTGGGTTTGCCCACATGGTGTGCGAGGCAAAATATCCAAACTGCAAGGCACACGTGCACTGTGGTCAGGGGCTAAAGACCCCCATCCACTAGGATATCAAGAAGGGAAGATGGATATTAGCTCTGGAGGTTGTCTAGCCAGGATACTCTGGTCCTTTTTTTCTCCTATCACTTCATCTACAAAGCCTATGCTGCACACCTGAGCCTGCTATTTTGGAACTCTCTGCAGAGTACAGCACTGCATTGTGTAATATATTAGCAATAGCAATATACTGTTGTCACCAGGAAATTCTCAAAAGGTTTACCAGATTACACACAAAAGACTAAAACCCCTTGCATTTCATTAAGTTGTGCTTTCATATGTTCCTAGATTTACCTTATTCTTTTAGAACTCAGTTACTCATTATTTGGTTCTTAGTACACTGCTGGCACAACTGTGCTCCTACATTTGAAAGCTTCTCTGTTCCTTGCACTGATTTGATGCCATCTCTTCCTGTGAAACTTGCCTTGCTTAGTTTTAGGAGGAATTTATGAGCCCAGTTGGCATGGAAATGCCAGCAGGTATAAAAAATTCAATATTTTGTGCAACTATGGGGGGAGCAGGGGCTCAGCTACGTCTCAAAAGTTGGAGGAGTGGCAGAACCGAGGGAGAAGGAGAGCGCTAAGCCATCCTACCACTAATAGCTCTAGAATCAGTAGTAAAGTTTTAAGGGCATGAACCCCAAAAGTGAGCTGGCCCAGGTACATTGCTTTTGACATCTAAATCCTGAAAGTAACCCTGCCTGATGATGCATTACACCATACTGACTTAGGCTGGCACTCTGGTCTCAGAGGTCTGTGTAGTGCTCCACTGTACAGCACAAACATGTCCATAAAAATGTCTTCAGTCTCTGGAATCTTAATATCAAATATATCACAATCTCTAATGTTTAGATCCTCACAATATATTAGTAAAGCATGAAAGAATTTTTAAGTCCATAATTCTAATGAAACATGTATTAACCTTGGAATATGAAGGAACTGGATTTTACTGTTAAAATATAACAAACATGTGATGTCTCCAAGGACTCTTCTCAGACAGCTCTTCTCAATCTTCAAGAAAAGTGTCACTGCAGAGAAGAGTCAGACATGCATACACACATCCATCTATGCTTCCAAAATAATATATCATATATAAATATATAGATATCCATAATAGTGTGTGTGTATGTGTAGGTATGACATCACTCATGGACATCTGTTTTAAGGGTGTGGATAAATGTGACATGCTTTCATGACAATTAACAGGCTAGAAATCCCCCCAAAATGTATTAACATCAGTATTTTCATTCTAGTGGGACTTTTTTTTTGTGATAAATACAGTCATTCAGATGTTCTGTAAGCAGGGGTTGTTTTGACACTTTTTGTGGACAACAGCATATATACTATTTATTATTTATTATACCTTCATAAACCATAGTTCTAGATAATCTTATGGCACACTTCTTATCAATGGAATTTTAAAGATCCCCTGTTTGGAGAGATAAAAATACTAAACTGAAAATAAGCTGGGTGGGAGCAAAATGTGTCCGTTTTCTACACTGCTATTTAAATACCAAGTGAACAAAGGGGTAAGGTATTAAAAAGGACATATTTTTGTCTATGAGAATGATTACTGTTTAAACTTAAATAAGTGATATCACTTACAAAAAAATAAGCTGCCAGAAATTGTTTAGTGTCTAGACAGTTACTGAAAAATTTAGCTTACTTGGAGTTTAATACAATTAAGGTAAAAATTACTCTTAGCTATACTCATCTTCAGATTGTGTGTGAATATCGCTTTGTTTTAATAATGTTGCACACCTTATTTTTATTTATTTAATTTATGCAAGCCAGGAATCTCTAAATCTGCCATGATCTTAATCTACATTTACAATACATACAAGTTAACTATTCTGCATACTTCATAGGTTAAAAAAAATTACCATGCAACTTTCACACTCCTGGTGTTCCACCATGTCTTTTAGATGTGTGTTTTCAGATTTGATAACCTGGTAAAGGAATTCCAGCAGCTAGGAAAAGATTAAGTTCTTAGTTAAATACAAGAATATTACTCTCAACTGATATAACAGTGAGTATATATATATTTAAGCTTAATTTTACAAAACGTACATTAGGAATTACAAAACTTACTGTAATATTTTTAAATGTAGCAATAGCAAAGTAGGAAGAAGTACTAAACCATCTATAAAAGATACACAGATGCAATGCCTCTGAGTTTATTTACCTTTTTGAAAGAAGTAATGACTTAGGAAAACAAGAAGTTCAAATGCAGTTACTACATAGCAATAGAGGCAGATTTTACAAGCTACTGAATCTGGATGAAATCCTCTTCATGACCTCTAGAAATTATAAGTACTGTTTTAGTGATATGGAAATACCTGGTAAAGAGCACCACACAGCAGGAGATATCTCTCATTTTCCCCAAACACTAACTTTGCTATTGTCAAAAGTAAAGTATTACTTCAATCATAGTTTGCCACACGTAGTGACCCTCTCAGAAACCCAGGGATACCCAGAAACCAGAAATATGATGGTTCTTTTGTTTTATAAACTAAGTAATGAAGATGATAAATTTGTTTTTAAAACAAAAATTTGCCATAAAAATATCCACTGCTATCTTACCGTTTTCAGCTATAAAATTGCTAGAATTTTCTATGCTAATTTATAACATTCTTCAAAAAGCATTAGAAAACAGTGAAAAATTGGGAACTTAAAGCATATGTAATAACCACAAACTGGAAGTTTTCAAGATCTTTTTCATGTTAAAATGGTAACTAGATGTGATGGTCAGAACAAATTTCAATTTAGATATACAGCTGACATTTACTAGTGATTTTTTATTCCAGTATCAATTTGGCTGCTTTTTAAATTCCACAGGTAATGAATGTCATTTTCAAGAGGGTGGAATAAAATGATGTGGGCTGCTTTTGCCTACTTGCATACCTGTTGTTTTGTTAACAATTTGTGTTTTGTCTCTAACTCCATTTTTAACTGTCTTTCCAGAAGACCAGCTTTCTCCATGATAGTTGCTATAGTGATTTCCTTCTGATGAAGCTCCTCTGTCAGGTCAGAGATTTCTGTCTTCATTCTTTCCTGCTCAGAGCAATGGGACTGCTCCTCTCGATAAACATGGTTTCTTATCTGTAGCAAATACATTTCAAAAAGAAAAAATGTTATGTAGTAAATATGATTGCATGATGTGCTACTTATCAGTGACTTTTTCTGCTGTTGCTTCCAAGACACCCAACTCTTCTAACTGAAACAGAGATCCTGAGATTGTAAAATAAAATGTCTTTGGAAGTCAGTGCAGAGAGATTTGTTTATTTTTACATCTTTTTTTCAACACTTCTCTTGTACTATCATTTCCTTATTTGATATTAGAAACAAACAAAATACAATACACTTCAATTTTAGGAGAATTTTTCTTGCCATTACATGGAAAATATAAGGTCAAACTTTCTTCAATAACTCCTGTGCAGAGTTCTCCAAAGTATCAACACAAAAATTGTTTTCCTAATCTTTCTACTATAACAAAAAATTTAGTACTGGCAGATTTTTTCATTGTGTAAGAAACAAAACAACAAAAAACCAGCATAACAAGCTTTGAACCCTTTTAACAACTTTTTACAGTACTATACACAATGAGTTGTTAATTGCATTGTGTTTTTATTTATGAAACAGCACAGAAATATTAGAATTGTAAAAAACTAGATGTAGATACAAAAAACCTAAGAGCTACATCATGACTGTCATGCCAAAATTGATGAAACCAAGTCAGATGCATCCAAACAGAGACATTCAAAACCCACTTGGCAAGCATTCCTTTAAGCTGCTCTAGGTGCTGGGGGTTGGACCCTTCCAACCATAACAATTCTGTGATTTCTGCTTCCATTGCTACTTGACAAAACCACAACATGCTTGTAAGATGAATTCTGAGCATCCTCTGCTTCCAAAGTATTTCAGCCTGCCAAGCCATACGCTGTTCCACAGAGCCATGGCACTGCTGCTTGCTCACAGCACCTCAGATACGTGCTACACGATGGGATGCATAGTTCCAACAAGAGAGCTCTGCCCTAAACTGTGCAGCAGGTACTTGATCAAGCTTAGCCTTGTGTGAGTACCTGCCACAGTGACTTGGATCTGTTATCTGTTTGCATATTCTACCTCTGAGACCACCTACAAATTACAGCTTAGCTCTACAGACTAACAATTAATCAGAGCTTTGAAGGCTTTCTTAGTTGCATGGTATTGTCTGCATCACAGCAATGCATAGGCATGGTCTCCTCCATTTTTTCAATGAAGTAGGCAGGCACAGAATCAGAATGTCAGTTTTACAGCTACAAAACTAAATCCAACCATATATGAAATCTTTTTCATATAAAAAACTTCATGCTCTCCTGAACCTACAATGTATCCTCCTGTTCTCTACAGTATATGCACATACCCTAGGTCAGTACTCTCTCCTAAAAATCCTATACTGCAGCTAAGATCTGGAAATGATATGAAATACCTTGTTCAGCTCTTCTTCTTGGTGTTCTTGACGTTCTGCAAATACCAATAACTCAGTATTTTTATTTTCTAGTTGCTCAGTAATCTGAACATGAGACGATTGATGCCTTTAAGTAAGAAATAAACAAAATATGAAACAACCAGAACATTCAATACTCTTTGCAGTATCCTCTCCACAGTGTAAAACTGTAGAAACCTGCTTGCTGATGAAAAAATACCCCCAACCATAACCAACATTTGGTCTAAACCAGGCTGGATTTTGGGAGATGTCTAGGAATTAAGGACAATACAACTATGTGCAGAAAGAATCCTGAAAGCTCTTATGGACTGGTATTTCATATATTTTGAAATGGCTACAGCAGATTAGGTAAATCATGAGGATTTTATTCAAAAGAGGTTAGGGAGAATCTTCATTGCATTGTTTCCAAAGTGTTTTAATGCTGAGAAAATGGAAGACTGTAAAGATATAGGTAGAAATATCTGAAATGCGTTGATTTACAAAAATCTAGGCATCATTAAAGCTTTTGAACAGAGCCTGCATTTATTGCCTGAAATTGTCTGATATAATTGCCAATGAAAACATCCAGTCTAAAATTTAGATGCTGGCATTTGAATCCAGAGTATCTTTTCAAACAGACTTAATTTAAAACAATGTAAGAAAAAGGTTATTAGCTGAGAAGTACTTGTTAATTTAAATATGTCTTCACCATCCGTACTTTATTTGACTTTCCTGCATATCTTTATATTCCTTGATTTTCAATAATTCTGTATACAACTTTTGGCATTCCAGTTGTATCCTTCTCCAGAGACTATCCCTTGATTTCAGCTCATTTCTCATTTCTGAGACATCTGCTTCCATGTTCTAAAGAAGCAAGCAAATGCACAAAGAGTTAAATAAAATTACACAGGTTAAAATGCTGGTTTTTAACACATCATATTCAATACCTGTACATACATGATTTTAATTTCTGAAAAACATATTGCTTCCATGTCAGTTCCTCTCATCTAAAAATCAGATTCTGAATATTCTTTAGCCCTTGCAATGCTCCAATGCATCTGCCTCTGAAAACATCATAGGAAAACTAATTCAGAAGTTCTTTACTGTTTTAAATGCATCTAAAATATACAGCTTGCTTGTTTTAGCAGGTTCCACATCCTGAACATGTTTCACATGCTGGAATTGGTGCCATAAGTGGCTTCCATTTTCTATTTTCCTAACAGCATTTCCAAATTTATAAACTTTAGAAACTACAAGGCTGCATAAATGTTCTTCAAAGCTAATTCCATCTGCCGGGAGTTAATTGCTTATTTAAGTGAAAATCACAAAATTTTCAAACATTAAAAAATATTTTTTTAGGGACTTGACAAACTTTATTCTTTTTATCTTTAATTTCTGCTTGATAGTGTGTTAGACAACCTGAAGATACCTATTACATTTGGCATGAAAAAACATGAATTCTGAAGAAAATGCAAAAAAAATTTCACAATAATATAGTGAAAACATACTAAATATAAGAATTTGGAAATATAACCCACAAATAAGAAAAGTAACAATAATAATCAGTGCTTGCAATAGTAACATCCAGAGAATATGTATTGCTTCTCACCTAAGAGCCAAAAGCATGTTTAATATTAGAAAAAAAAAGATTTTTCCAAGGATATTGATCCTTTACCTTTCAAACACTAAAAACATTCACATTTTTCATAATTTCTTCATTTTATTTGAATATAGCTTCGACCTTTAAGAGCAAAAATAAAGCTTCTAAATTACAAAAGAGAACTAGATTCCAGAAACTGCATTTCAAGGAAGAACTTCAAAGTTTTATTTCCCTTAGAGCCTCCTATGAGAACGACCCTCCTTCCAAGAAGCCTTTGGTCTTCCTCTGGCTGAAAGCATTGCTGAAGACAGATACAAAGTGGTTTTGCATTTTTTGGGTTTTTTTGGAGGGTGGCATATATGGACTCATTAATCTTATTCTTTATTACATTAAGGCCAAGAGAGCTTTTTTAAACAGCAAGATGCAATTCTGGGTACATTCAAGTGAAAATTCAAGTGAAATAAAGCTTAATGAACGGTGAAAGCTGTTGGTAAGACCTGCCTATTCGCATCTTCATGACTCCAACATTCAAGAAACTGCCACAATTGTTTTATAACATATGAATTTGGGAGATGGTTACCCCTCTGATTTCATTCTGGGGTGGATAATGGAAATGAATTCTGCACAATTGTATGGCAGAAGTAATATTTTCTGTGATAGACTGCAGTCATCACACATATTTACATAAATTGTATTTTCTTGTGAATTAAAATAGTAGCAAGAACAACAGCAGCCACAGCAGCAGCTGCAATAATAATTGAAACAGAACTTCAGGTCAAGAGTTTCACAGTTTCATAAATCAGTTAAAAGAAAAAAAATAGATATGCATCACTTATTATTTTAGAAAATATCTATTACATCTGGTTAAAATGAAAATTAATTTTGAAGCAGAAAACTTCAGGATCTCTTGAGAAGGGTCTCATATAAAGAGTTTGTTTCAAGTTGAAAAAAAATCATTAAATCTTTTCTTTCCTTTTCTGAAAAGTTTTGCTTCTACTTGCTTCCCAAAAATTTCCTGATCAGCTCTTGCTCTAATTCCACTCAAAGCTGTTATGGTGAGTGGACTCTGACTGGATGCCAGATACCCACCACAGCCACCCTGTCACTGCCTTTCCCAGCTGGACAGGGCAGAGAAACAGGAGAAATGCTCTTAGGTTGAGATAAGGATAGGGAGAGATCACTCACCAGTTACTGCCAAGGGTAGAACAGACTCAATTCAGAGAAATTAATTTATCTAATCAAATTAGAGCAGATTAATGAGAAACAGAAACCTAAATCTTCGACCACCTTCTCCTCATGCCTCCTTTCTTCCCAGGCTCAATGCTCCTCCTCTCCAGTGCTGCAAGGGTATGAGGAACGGGGTCTTTGGTCAGTTCATCACCTCGTCTGCTTCTCCTTCCTTCTTGGGGGAAACCCTCACTCTTCTCCAGCTCCAGTGTGGGTCCTTCCCAGGGGAAATGGATTTATTTATGGTGTGTCCTTCTCCTAGGCTGAAGTTCTTCATTAACTCCTCCAGGGTGGCTTCATTCAATGGGCTGCAGTCCTTCAGGAATAGGCTGCTCCAGTGTGGGTTCTCAGAGGGTCACAAGTCCTGCCAGCAAACCTGCTCCTCTCTCCACAGGGCCACAGGTCTGTCACGAGCTTGCTCCAGCACAGGATTCCCAGAGCCCTCTTCAGACATCCCCCTGCTCTGGCTGGGATCCTCCAGGGGCTGCAGGTGGATCTCAGCTCCATAAGGACCTCCATGGGCTGCAGGGCACAGCTGCTTCACCATGGGCTGCACCAGGGGCTGCAGGGGAATCTCTGCTCTGGTGCCTGGAGCAGCTCCTGCCTCTCTTTCTGCAATGACCTTGGGGTCTGCAGGGCTGTTCCTGTGACATATTCTCACTCTTCTCCCCCACTGTGTAGGTTTTTATTTCCCCTTCTTCTTAAATCCAGTAACCCCAAGATGCCACCATTACTGTTGTTTGGCTCAGCCAGCAGTGGGCCCATCATGGAACTGGATGGCATTGGCTCTGTCAGACACAGGGGAAGCTTCCTGCAGCTTCTCACAGAGGCCATCCCTGGAGTGCCCCCATTACCAAAACCTTCCCAACACAAACCCAATACACTGTTCAACCTTTCAAATACAATTATATGGTGCATTTTTACATAAGTGTCCAGCAGCTGACCTAATGCTGACTTTTCAAGAACCAAGCCCCTTGTATGATGTTTTCAAGTTACCTCTCATGTCATGGCTGCAGATGAGTTGGTCAGGTCGTTCACAGGGTAGAGAAATAGAATAGTCTCCATTCAGTTATTTTAAAGTTTGTATTTTCTGTGAAGTTAAAAAAAGCTGCTCTTCCATACATTTCACGTTATTATTTGCTAATTAATAGTATAAGTGAAATAACTAGAAGCATACATGAAATGATCATAGGCATAGAGGAATATATGAGGCACAACAATTCTTGCTTTCATTGCCATCAGAGTTCTCCACATCAAGATTCCCATCTACTCCTCCCTCCTTCACCCATATCATGTCCATCTACTGCCATCCTCCACCTATTTCTCCTTCACACAAACCTGTTTACTTTTTCTGGCTGACGACAGGCCTTGTACTTTTTCCTTTCTCATACAGACATTCCTAAAAAATATTTTCCCTGAACTACCCCTTTTCACCATACATTGACATCAGTGTTTCCCTTATGCCACTATTTCCAAATGCAGCTTTTCTAACTAACATAGCAGCATTCCACACCACCAACACAGTTATTCTGCAACTTTCTGCCCTTTACATGACACTGTTATCTAGCTCCACTTCTACTTAAAGTGTCTTCAAGCTTCCTACAGCTCCTGTTTTCTCTTGAATACATGATTCAAAAACTCTTCCTGCTTGAAGGTTTTCTTCAAGGCTACAGCAGAATCTCTCCATCATACAGCATGTATCCACTTACTCTGACTGCCATGATTTGTTCCAGTGCATATTCTAGTCCCACTGCTTTTGACGGAAGCCTTTTTAACAGGCTCCAAAACAGAAGTTTTCCTGGAACACTGATAACTTGTTTACAGGCAAAAGACTCAGTGAACTAATGTGCAAATGGCATGTATAAACTCGGCTCTTCTGACAACACCTGACAACACAATCTGAAATCAACCTCTGCCACATATATGCTAATTTCTATAATGTATATTGCATATGCTGTTAGCACTCTGCAAGACTGTCTGTAAACAGAAACAAATATTTCTCCAAAAAGACTTGAAGTTACTATAGGCCATTCAATATATTACTGAACCTAGAAATGCTTAAGTAAGGAAAAGCACAACTGGTATATGTCACCAGAAAAAAACACCAATGAGAATCTCATTCCTGATATGTTTCAAACACAGATAATAAAAAAGGTTGTAAAGATGTTGTATTATCTCAATCTTGTCAGAACTCATATACCATGAACAAAAGAAGAGGTGCAAATGGCTGTCTTCATAGATCAGTGCTATGCTGAAAAACAGTGAACTAGGGATAAAACCTGATGGTTCTTTACATGGCCAGAAACTTAATTTTTTTTAGAAAATGACTGCATAATCTTCTTTAAAAACTAACAAGTATACCATACATGTTTGTAAGCACTTATTTACTAGCTATATGGCACAATGAACAACAAGGTGTAAATCAGATAAAGAGATTTCACAGAAGTCATTTATATACAAGGAACCAAACCAGGGGAAGATCACGTAGATCCTATGGGTATAAGAGAATTAGAAAACCCTAGATATGTAGACAAGAGAAAAAAACCCATACTACTACAAATCAAACTTACTTCTTTTTTACTAAGAACAAACAACCCATAATGTTCCCAGATGATTCTGTGTTCATGCACAGAGTACATTTAATGTACATTTATGTAGCCATCTCATCTTGATTTTCCAACATTAATTCCATAGTCATCATAAAAAACTATTACTACCTGGCACTGATTTTGGTACATTTTTAGAGCCTCACGGAGTTTCATATTTTCTTCTTCCAGTTTGTTCTTGTTTCTTGCTATTTCATTCACAATTGCCTTTAGCTTTTCAATAATAAAATCATCATTTTCACTTCTGGGCTGGGTAGAGGTAATTAGCTCTTCTTGGTTTTGCTTCTTATTGCATATTTGGAGTTGATAATTCTGGGTCTGCTTCTATAAAACAAGAAAATATTTTATATTAATAACTGTATGTAAATTGCTAGGACCAAATCATTACTACTGAAATCACAAGGCTATTCCCATCTTCACCAGGATTTGCTTAGAAAAGATGGCACAGTTCAAAAAGTTTGAATTACTTGCCCTCAGTAAAAAAAAAAAGTTTCAAGAACCTTCAAGGGCACAGGAGTTTTTCAAGGATTTTTTTTCTCCTGTGCTGTGTATTTTCCTAGTACTTAATGTTAATGAACCTCAAGCATGAAAAAGGTGATTATGATGACCTACTCAAAGCAGTTACCTGTGAGAAATAATTTGAGAAATGTTCCTCTTTGATTCATTGAACTCAGTAGGAGCTGTGTGTATGTGTGCCTCAGGATAGATATTAACCTTTGACTAGAGGGCTACCATTACACAGGTCATGTACAAATAGCTCAGTTACTACAGAAACTGTACTTCTTTGAGATCATTATCCTTAAACTTGGGGAAGAATCATTTTTACATTCTGCAGAGTCCTATACCCCATGCAGCTTCTTGTACCAATTAAAATCTTAAGCATAAAACTTCAGAAAATTGGTATTGCCAGTATTTCTGAATCCACAGGCATTGTGAAGAAGCATAATTACTATGGCAACTGTTTTTGCTGTTTAAAAAACTATCCACATGAATCCCACTACTGGAGGATTACCAAGCAGCACTAGTCTTTCAGAAGACTGAGAATTACTTGAAAAATGACAACAAAATATGACATGGAAATCATATATCACGTGCAGAGATCAAGCTGGGCAAGCAAATATAAAGTAAAAATAAATAGGGCTACAAAAACCATATTTCACTGACAAGGACTGCAAAAAGTCGTACTTTAGACAATTTTTGATGTTACTATGTCCCCATAATTTGTGTTGGCTGAGAACCTAAGTAGAATGGACCACTGGCTGCAAATCAAATAAAAAGCCAAAAATATTTGCAGATTAAGTTTCATTTCAATAGATAAAAAAATTAAGGTCCCTTTGACATCCAAGTTATGGACTTTGATATACCAAAGTGTCAATGCATCCTGTGAAAATATAGCACAAGACTTCAACTGGAAATCAAAGATCTCATGAAAGACAAACTTGAGGCAAAGATGCAAGAACAACACTTTTGAAACAGCCAGGGGTAACAGCCAATCAGACTTGTATTTCACCCAATAGTTGGTGTTATGTTACAGTTGTGAAGGAAATTGTCTTCAAAGCAAGTTCACTGATGGCAATGAAAGCTTCGACAGAGAAATGTGAATGATCACCCTGAGTACTCTATTTTGACTTGTCTAACTGTACAATCAACATGTCATAGCTTTGTCTAGTCAAAGACTTGCTTTTTTAACACATTTGTATGGAAGTTCAATTGCTGGAATATAATGCTCTCAGCAGCTAAACCCAAAACATAACTGTCATCCTTGGAAGCTCTGGATATGTGTAAAGAGTCTCATAGGAATTGTTAAGAAAGTGTTTCACTAGATTAAGATCCAATGAGCTTAGTAACAGTGGAAAAGGGAATGAGCAACATAATTGCCTTCTCCTTACTTAATTTTCAAGCTGTCTCTGTGGCCCAGTCAATTTGCAAGCTATTTTCAGGGTTTCTTTTTTTTTAGAGGATAAGTCATCAGGACATCATTAAATAACTTTTTTTTCTGGATTAGAAGGAATTAAAAAAATAAAAATATGCAGTATATATATATATCCTATATATATAGTATGTAGTCTATATATACATATAAATATAGACTGCATATATATATGCAGTCGATATATAAAAAGAGCAATAAGCAAATTGGCAAGTAAAAAATAATCATAAAGTCAACCAAGGAACTGCATGCTAACTAAAAGGCTGAAAAATATGAAAAAAAAAGGGCTAATTGATCCAAAAAATAACTCCAAGAGTGATTCTGGAGTAGCATATGAAAATGCATTTTTCTGCATAAATGGTACTAGTGTATATTTATGATCTTCAAAAATATGAAGGCTATCAGATGCCATGAAACTTTATACTTATGTCAACACCTTAATGGCATGCACTACTTACTTGGTAAAATACTTTTTAATACCTTGTCACACTTAATAGCATGTGAGTAAATAGCATAGAAAAGTACCTCTATAATATGCTTAAAAAGTAAAAAGGAACATTCACTGGTTTTTGTAATTGCTCGTTGGGGATTTTTTTTGAAAAAAATGTTATAATTTTCATGATCCCTATTCATTTTCTCATTCTCATGAGAAAAATTAAATTAAAATAACTGCATCATTAGATCATTAGATCTTCCAGTATGGTTCTGCCTTACCAAATATTCACTACCAATACAGACATGCACTGTAAGGTTCACTGTAAGCTTAGTTTTTAAAATTAAGTTAAAGTAAGCTCTAGCTGAGCAAAGAGCTCATTTTCTTCCTAGAGCAGGAAGGTAGGAATTTTACCTGAAATAAATTACATTTCTCGAGCAATAATTTTGGTTGTCTATCTACATAAACAGGATTATTTACACAGGTTGTCCCATTCTTCTCCCATTGTGATTTTTCCTTAAATTCCTGAAAGACAGCAAAATAAGGTGAGTAAACATAGAGAAAATATCTATTTTTCTCAAGCTAAAGAATTTTGTAATTTGTATCATTCTAAGAAATATCTAGTTTTTAAGTTAATACATAACCTTTCCAAAATTTTGGAATGAAGTTTAAAAAAAGAACAATTCTATTAACCAGCCATTCAGTCATCCCCACTAGAGAAAGACCAGTCTTAAAGGCTATTGATTTGAGAACAATGAGTGTGAACATAATAATTGAATAAAAAATATAAAATATTAGAGTTATTACTATGATACATAGATTTTAATGGATAGTAGTTCCTGTGACTTGAAAGCTATAGCAGTGTTGAGCAGGGTAATCAGCAGGGAATCAAACCCTTAATATTCAGACACAAAGTGCTCACTTTTCGCCTTTGTTTTTAATGGGACAGCAGCTACACTGAATGAATTTTACTTCTTGCTCTCTTTAAAATTGCTGCTTCAGATTCTGAGTTCATCTAATTTATACAAAAAACTGTTTAAGAAATTCTATTATATTAGATTTATCTAATACTGTTTTTGTATTTGCATTTACATTCATATTTATAGTGTATTTGAATTTGCTTTAAACTCATGCCAAACCTTATATGTTCACAAATACATTTGGAAGGCAGTATCCTAAAAATAAGCAGAATTTCAGTTACTAAAGCTGTTGCTCTTTTAGTTTGAAAATTTAGCAAAATAACAGTACACTGATTTCTATGCTGAAAACTAATGGAAATGTTGTTCCAAAAAGGCAGATGATATTTAATAATTAAGCTAAACTGGAATATTCCCCAAATTTAAAACAATAAGGGTTTTTTTTGCTATTGAAAAAAACCTGACTATTTCTCAACCTAGACAATTAATACAAATCTTCTTTCATTGCTTTCCAAATATATGCTTTGGCATTTAAAACAATAAACATCTTCCTGCTTTATAAAACATGATACAAAGAGAGTTTCAGACTATTTAATGAGGACTGCAGGTTCAAGGCCTTACTAAAGCACTGCTGAGCTTAGTAGATTTTCAACACAGTAATTATCTCCTGAATACTCGAATTTGCTGAATATATTCCAAGCATCCATTTTTCATACTGCATAATTAATCAAATTATAGCATTGTCTTACATTATTTTCACATTTTAATCTTGAGTAAGGTTATTCTCAAATTAGCTGACAGTAGTGATATATCAATGATAGATGTACAACCCATTTATTATTCTTGTAGTAGCTGGTGCTGGCAGCTATGGCACAGCCCAAAGCATTGTAGCTTTTCTGATGGTGAGAACTTCCATGTGGAAGAGACAGCCAATATCATGTAGAGTTGGGATGTGTCTATGTAGATACAGGAACTTGGAGGTCACAGAAGTCAGTCTTGTATCTTTTAGAATAACATAAAAGGCAAGTCCAAAATACAGATCCTAAGACCGTGCTTAATTTGGGTTAAAAGTAGGAAATTACTTAAAATCTATTAGAGCTGAATTTCTTGGTTGCAAAGTTCTCAAAAGTGTCCAAATCATCTACATTGTAAATCTACATGATAAATATGTAAGTCCTCCCTTATCAACTCGTGCCATTCTCCTTGCTTTGCCTACAGCACCCAGCACAGTAAGCATGTGGAGCACACATGCTCTTCACAAAGGATGGACAGAGAAAAATATGAATTTTGTAATCATCCTATGTTTCAGCAGATTACTGGGTAGATTGTTCTTCCCATTCATGAAGGACTCAGTGTAAAAATGAAGACAGAACCTGAAGTATAATCTTCCCATGTTAGTTTTCTGCCTAACAGACAAATATTATTTTTCAATAGGATCTGGAATTCTTCCTTTTAAGTTGTTTCATTAAGCTCAGGATATCAGGAAATTTATTGGGTAGGTAAAAAACAAGCAGCAAAAATTAGCATCCCTAGAGATTATATTGCTCAGTTATAAGAAATAATACTGGATATCAGTGCCTCAGTAAATGCAGCCAGAAGATTATTTGGAGAGAAGACACTACTTGGGTGCACCCTCTCTACAAGTTCTCTGTCTTTTCCTGTTGGCCCAATAAATACCTGATTATTCTGCAGATCATAAAGTAACATTTGAGAAGTCAAGGCTGGGAATTAAGAACAAAAATCAGTGTCTTCTTGTATTCAAGAATAAGTCCACTAAAATCCAGCCTGTGTCCAAAGGGATAAGGAATATGACTGAATCCTGTGCTCAGCATCTATTATCTGCTCCTCCAGCCAGTATGCTGATTTCTGGAGGATGTATTTTTAAGTGCCTAATCCTTCCTCATACATTGCCTGGGGAAAATAGGCACTGAAGTCAAGGTCACAGATTGCCTCAGGCATATGGGTGCTGAAAAGATGCATGTGTAACAAGCAGTTTTCCAGTCCTAAATCCTTTTTTCTATGTAGCCCAATGTGGTCAAGGTTGTCCTGAGGTCTATAAAACTTGAATAAATGCTAAGTATTGTGTGACAGTATCCTGCATATGTACAAGCTCTCATGTCTCAAGAGACTGTGCTATCCAGTACACATCTATTTATCAGGAAAAATAGTAAAATTTATTTATAGTTACACTTGCAAAAATATTCAATAATATTAAAACTAAGAACCATTCTTGCCAAAGCAAGAGAATGATATAATTTTTGTAGAATTATGGATGAAATAAAGATTACAATTTTAAATCAAAGATTAGTTCTAGAAGCATATTAAAATTAAAATATAATGTCAAACTATTCTTACCTCCAATTTAATGTATAAATTCCTTGGGTTAGATGATGTCTCCAGGTTTTCCTCACATTTTTCTCTACTTTCCAGCTTTTTTTGTTTTAACTGATGCGACTGTAGCTTTTCGTAACTATGTGTCAACTTTGCGAACTAAAAACAAAAGTAGAGTTGAACATGCTGAACCTATCAAGGATGACTACATGACCAAAATTTTCTTTAAATTAGAATCACCAAGTGCCACTTTAGCATTCTAAATGTTTAATCAATGTAACAAAAAACATTAATAAAGCTAATTAATAAAGTTATCACAGATGAATAAGACTAAGCTCTCATATAAATATTAACTAACTGCTCAAATGGGTTCATTTGACAGTTACTTAATTCTGCTGCAGCTCTCCATGGCGCTGCTACCCAGAGTCATTTCCTCCTCCACAGCGTTCCTATGGAATGTTCTACACTTGTTTACTGCCACCTTGTGTTGACATTTTTAAAGGGTGCTTCACTAGCCAGAATGAAGGATTATCGTTTATGTACTCTAAACTCACGTGTTTAATTCTTACGATGAAAATTATTGAAATGTTATGTATGTGATGACTGCACTGTTCTGGTACCACCGAGTGGGTCTCAGAATAAGACACTAAATAGACAACAGACTCTGCCTACTGATGTCACCATGAAAGCCTGGCTTAGGAGTCAGAGGCACAGAAGAAAAGGTACCAGGAGAAGGCCTAGCTTCTCCAGAAAAACAGCCAGTTTTCACATCAGTTCACTACACTGCACAAAACAAAGGGTCTGTGTAATGCCTGCTAACAGATTTGATACAGAAAAGCAATACTGTTTGGTAGGAACATGTACATTTGGTTTTGAAAAAAAAATTGCAAACCCAAGGATATTGATAAAAGGAAAACTAAAAATACGGTCTTGAGCAAAGTTGAGTGAAAGAACTTTGGGAAGAATATTGTACAGGAAAGAAGCTTACAACAAATACTGATCATGTCTCTTGTTGTTTACTTCCTTTACATTTGAGTATATATGACTTAAAAAAAAATCTGACCCTCACATGAAGTTCTTTGTATATCCAAACAAAATCCATAAAATCTCCTATTTTTGCTAACAGCTCAAAGTAAATTACTGTTTGGAAATGGAATGCAATCTTGTTGAGTCAACACTGAATGAGCAATTGAGGAGGTCTTTTCAGATAACAAACAAGGCTGAAGAAGTCCAGAAAAGATACAGAACAGAAATGAATTAAAAAATTATTTGGAAACTTCCTATACACGTTTGACATTAACTTGAGAATCATAATATGGGACAGAAAAAACTAATTGAAAAGATAACAAGAAGAAAGATTGTCCTGGACTAAAAAGTTTCATGATACAAAGAAGCTCAGGCATAGATTTCACCAACTTGGAATGTCTGAATAGCAATTCTGTAACATGGGCATACAGAGCTCAGTTATCACCTTCAAAACCAAATCAAAAGTCTTGCAGTGAAGCTGCCTATATTTGAAATTGACTTTGCCAGAGAACAGGGTTAAGATAAAATATTTAAAATGAGTCAGAGTATCCAGACTCAAACAACATGGAACTCATTGACCTTGGAAGAAAGATATCCTTTTTCAAATAACAGTTTTGCTCTTGAATATATTATGGCATATGTGAACTGCCTGGGAAGACTAAATTCAGATAAGACAGGTATTGGAGTGTTTATGCTAAAAAGGCTAGGAAATACAGGATCCAACAATTCAGTAAATCAATCAAATATGGAACAGAGTGGCCAAAATGAGAAAATTTAGTTTGGGTCTTAGACATTTAATGACAGAAGGATATCAAAGACAAATTATAATCTGGATGTTATGATAACTTGAAACTAGACTAAAAGCCAAAACCCCTGCCATTTAAGGCCAGATATTTGCTTTGATAGGGACAAGTTCTATTCACATGTCGTACATGTTAAGAAAAAAAAAAAGAGGTATTTTAGTGAGTTCTGGGGTAGAATCCATCCTAGTTTAAATTTCTGAAAGTTAGACATACAAACCTGAACTACTCTGAATCAGAAAAAGCTGCCTGTAAATGCTTAGTCATTTCAGCTATCTTCAATTCTTGTCATACACTGACATGAATTGTATTCTGGAGGTGTCCATTTCTTTCTGTTGATTCTAAAGGGAGCCTGGGATAGCTCAGATATAGCTTTTACATGTCTAAGTGGGGAAATTAGTTGCAAACTTAGACTCAGAATGGATCCTTGTTCTCTTGCTAAGAGATTTCCACCACTTACAAAGTGAGAGTAACTAGTAGATGTTAATGTATTAAGAAAAAAAAAAGGGATCAAAGTAGTGAAGATGAACCTCAAAAGTTTTTGCTATTCAGGTATGAAAATGCTGCACGTTGAATGAATACAACAGTGTGGCCTACGTGTTTCAGGTTACATACCAGGAATTATTTCCCTAATAAAAGAAAAATATAGGTTTTACCATATTCAACAGACACACAATCAATTCAGAGGGAATACTGCTCATTTAACAGCTGGTTTTAGCAGTACTAAGGGTAAAAAGCACACAAGATCCCAGAAAAGAAACTTGTTCTGAATAACCTAGCATTCTGATAGCTAGAAAAAGTGATCCTTACTATTTTTATCAGGCTTAGGAAGGAGCAAATCTTGGGAGTGATTTTAAGAACATATCCGTAGAGAAAGATACAATGCTAATGGTAAATAGTAACACAGAATTTGTGCAAAACTAAATTGTAGCTCATGAGATTCTACACTTTAGAAGGTGGTATAGCTTCCAAGTGAGAATAAGAACCAAAAGAAGGGAATCAAAGGAGAGAAAGCAAAAATTAATATTGTCACAGAAGGTCTATATTTTAGATATGAGTTTGTGTAGCTGAGAATTTGAGACATTAAAGCCATTCCATTCCAGACACTGCAGCACTGTAATTCAGGAAAGAAACTCAATAAGGAGATGTGGCAAAAGCTAGAGGAGCAGAGTGGGACAGTCCTACTGTCTAGCAGAGGTGCTAGGAACTGTTTTGATGGGAAGACTTGTGTTTATCACACAGAGAATCAAGGCAGGCCCCTCAACACAGGCATTTAACAGTTTTCTTTTCCAGACAAGGTGAACAAGGTGGATATTTCATGAAGAAATATGATTTGTTCAAAGGAGAGGACTAGGGACTGGAAAATAAAATGCAAACAGAATCAAATGCAAACAGTACTGGAACCTTTAGAAAAAACAATAGGATAACTGAGAGAGAATGAAATGTTTGGAGACATGGATTGGGAAAGTGATATATATTCTTAGGAGCTAGAAATCCAAAGTTCTTGCATAAAGATAGAAGAAGAAGTAATCAAGCAACTTAAAGACAGGTTAAGTGGTCTGAGTGGTAACTAAAAAGGAGAATTTGGGCAGGAAATATAACCAGGTTTAAAGAGAAAAGCTTGTAGGTTAAAAAAGGTCAAGTTCTTTAAAAAAAAAAAAGAGAAAACAGGTTGCATTTGCCCATGAAAAGGGTAATTAAAAACTCCAAAATAAAAATATTTATGAAAAATAGACTGGACTTTCAATTTCAGAAGCTTCAATTTCAGTGAAGATATTATAAACAATATGTAACATAAACCCAAACATATTTAGCATGGAATAAAAAAAATAATTAAGAAATGAAAAATATTGCAGCAAATGTTATAAAGAAAAAAGAGCTCTACTATATTTTTGAGCATAGTTCTGCATTGCTAAAGATACTTTACTACTTATGCATAAAACGTCACGCTCTTTTTCACTGCATGTTTATCTTCTTGATAATCATGCTAAGATGCTTTTCTGTAGTTTGTGTAAATTGTAAACCAGCTTTTACTTCCAGCTACGTTCCCAATGATTAAAAGTGATAATTACAAAAGAGCCAAAGCATTCATTGCCTATTTACAGAATGGTTTTCCAAACTCATTTTCATATGTAAAAGAAAATGTATACTAAAGACAATATAACATTAAGTAATACATTTATTCATTTGATAGACTCAGGCATGCTTTCAGTTCTAAATGAAAATAATGACACCTAACTTATGCAATTCGACATCACTATATAAGTGTGGTGACTGGAAATTCTGAATTATAACTATATGTCTCTGACAGGAGAATCCAGCGAAGGGAACAGAAAAGTAGCAAGAAAAACAGTGCAGAGTTGTGCACCTTAGTTGTTAAAATCTGAGAAACAGAATCAACTCAAGTTTGATAAGAATTTAGATTAATGATTGAAGCAGAAAATACTGAAGAAACAAAAGCACAGGTGCAGAGCAAACATAGCCAAACTGAATCATAAAACCATGGAATGGTTTGGGTTGAAAAAGAACTTTAAAAGATCATCAAGGCCAACTCCCCTGCCATAGACAGGGACACCTTCCATTTGACCTGCTTGCTCAAAGTCCCATCAAGTCTGGCCTTGAACACTTCCAAGAATGGGGCATCCACAACTTCTCCTGGCAACCTGTTCCAATGTCTCATTACCCTCACTGAAAAAAATAATAAATTGTTCCTCAAGTACAGTCCAAATCTGCACTTGCTCAGTTTAAAACCCTTGTCCTTTTTCTTAGCCTGTCTTCACTGGAGAGATGCTCCAGACCCTTCTGACCTTCTTTGTGGCCTCCTCTTGACTCGCTCCAACAGGTCCAAGCATTTCTTGAACTGAGCACCCCAGAGCTGGACACAGCACAGCAGGTGGGGCCTCACAAGCGCAGAAAAGATGGGGAGAAGAATCTCCCTCAATTTGTTAGTCTGATTTCTTTTTATGCAGCCCATACAACTGGCTTTCTGGGCTGCAAGAACACTCTGAAATAAATAAAGTCAGAAAAAAATCTGGACATCATCAATGTGGGATACTCCAGTTTTGATACAACAGAAATCGATACCTTACGGAAAGCTATCAGGCCACTTTAACAGTTGAGTAAATCAGGGAAACTAAAACCAGAAAAAGTTATACAGAGACATGATAAGCACAGTGTAAATCTTAAAATCCCTAATGTGCATCAGACTCATATTAACATGAATCCAATTACCTATTTTATTCATTTACCAAGGCTTTAGTTTATTAGTCTGAAGTCAGGAAATCAAGTGTCTGTCTTCATAACAGATGTCACATCCACATCAAAATACATGCAGAGTTTTAACACAACAGTACATAAATTATAATGGAGCCTTGGAGGAAGCTGTAGTCATCATCATTTGTATGACACAATTCATTTTTCCCAAATCCACAATGGCACATCTATACAACTTGACACGTATCTTTTTTTAAAACTTCAATCACAAAATAATGAAACTGATATTTTTCTTACTTGAGATTTCAGTGCTTGAAGCTGAGTTTCATAACTCTGAGCCATTTCATTTTTAGTTTTCTGTAAGTTTTCCAATTCTTGTTGAAGCAGTCCCACCTAAAGTTAAAATAAGCATTCAAATGTACCTTTTCTGACATTTTTCAAAATAAGTAATTTTTGGGAAAGTAATTTGAAAATTTTAAAGAAGACTATTGCTGCAAGGAGAGATATTAAAAATAAGTATTAATTCAGTAACTTGATAATAAAACTGCATACCACAGACCTAGATTCTGTCAACATCAAATTAGAGATTTTATAGTAAAAAATCTCACTGCATGCTGATGTTATGATTTAATCATAGTATTGTACAAGTCTGTCATGAAAGACCATTTCAGAAAGCTTTTTTAACCCAACTATGCTGCTCTCCACTGTGAAAATTTTCCTTGTATGGCTGATAAAATGATGCAAATTACCTTCCAGTATTTATGTAGAAATTACCAAAAGACACTGTAGACTCACTCCAGGTCCCTAAGTGCAGTGTCATTTGCCATATTATGAATTATTACAGAGTTTCACAGAGACCTGAGAAATATGATAGAGCATACATGGCACCTGTGCTTCTCTGGAGAAGCATTTAGAAGCTTGGTGTAATATGCTAAAGTATTTCAGATAATGTCTCTGTACAGCAAATAAATTGATCCTTTGAGGATGAGCTACTTGAATTCTTCTCATGGTTCCTCTGACTGCAGGGACTATGGGCAAGCTCCTAATTGCTCATTAGGGAGAGTCACTCCATTTTCAGAACTCCCACGGGCAATTTAGCCACCTAGCTCACAAAGGATTCCCCTGTGTAAACATCTAAATTCAGCTGGCTTGAACTAGAACTGAATGCCATGCAAGGATTTCTTGGTGCTTCTGAATAATTATTCAGCAAAAAAGACAGTGAAGTACAGACAATATCATGTACACTGGGGCTTTAAGTTTCATAAGAAATTCTAAATAGTAATGCATTTCAAATCTTCACAATGAATAAAACTATCATATGAAGATATATCATGCAAAATGTTAAAAATCAGGTATAAACAGCAGGAACAAAGACATAATTTTGGGAACCTATTTGAACTGCATTCTTCCACTTAAAATTTCCGATGAAATGAAAAGTGCTGGCATTTAGAAAAAACATCAAATTATCTTTTTACAGCTAACTTGAGAATATTTGATGTAGACTTTAGGGAAATAGAAGAAATATGAGATTTTCCATGACATTTTTACAATCACTTTTCAGAACAGAAGCACACTTTAAAACAAAACACTAAGGATAATTAGTGACCTTTAAGGGGTGTTTGGTATTTTTACATGATAGAACAAATGGTTTTATAGAGAATTTAAAGCATACTAATAAGAAACTACCAGAATAAATGTTTTCTTTATAGAATGTAATATTCTTAAATACCTCTTGACCTTTTTGTTCCAGTTTGCTTTGGGCACTTTCTAATTCTTGATCCTGCATATCCATCTTTGCTTCCAAAGCTCTCATCTTTCCTTCCCATTCTACTTGCTTTCTGTTTACTATGATGTCAATTTGATGCACTAATTCCTGAAGTTCAGCTTCACATGGAGAAGTTCTAAAAACAAAGAGAGATTTATTTTTTCAAATAAGGAATAAGGGAGAAAATAGATTTTTATATACATTGCTACAATTCTACTAAAATTGTGATTGAATTAACCACTTTTCAGCAACAGAAAGGAAAGGAAAGGAAAGGAAAG
>VWYI01005897.1:14145-52312 GCA_013399455.1 Anthoscopus minutus
AACGTAGGTAATATTCTGCTTGATTTTAGTATATTTTTTGAGATGGTTCTGTTATTTGAAGGATCTCCCCAGACATCTCAGTAGAAGGGATTTTAATAGTCTTACCATACTTAGGCTTGCACAATTACTGCACAGGACAAGACTTCAAACCCTCAGTCCCTGTGAGTGCTTAAAGCGTTTACATAAAATATCTTTCAGAATAATTGCTTCTGGCCAAAAGGAACCTCTCACAGTCTTTCCAAAAATATGTTATTTGTAGCTCCATTCATTTTCTGTTCTTGCCACAAAAAATGGAGAGTCTGAAGTCAGGGTGAAGTGTAAGAACCCAGAACAAAAATGTCATGTGTGAAGTGTTTTAAATAAACTGAGCTGATTTATGGTTTCTTCTCTGAGCACATGGTTGTGCCAGTAAAATTCTCTGAAATAATAGAGGAAAAGCCAATTGCATCAGCAAATTCAAGTAATTGCAGGTTTGCTCTCCTTTTATTTTTTCACAAATATGCTGCGAGTATAATGGGAGATGATGCACTTTCATGGGTGAATGTGTACTTGAGCTGTCCTAGAACACTGCATGAACCAAGCAATTTAAATCAGGGACGGTTGCACAAAATGTACATTGCCTAGAAAGTATATGAAGTGTACATGGAGTATATGGGGAATACCTTAAGTGTGTATGGACTGTAGAGTAAGATATGTACTATAGTTAAAGGAGTACAGTAACAGAGCAGCTCAGAGAGAGTTGGCAGGACATAAGTTCAGAATTTGACAGAATTCCTGCTTTAATTTAAGCCTTGAGCAAGGATCAAACTGTAAAATGCCATGACTTTATTAACTAATTTTTTTCCCATTTTATTTTTTTGTTGTAAAGCTGGAAAGATGGCCTTGGATTATGTGCACTTATCCACAGACACCGACCTGATCTTATTGACTACTCCAAGCTAAATAAGGTCATCAGTCTGGGTGGTACAGCATGCTGTCCTGCAGTGATTTGGCTGGCTTCTGGCTTGCTTAGCATTTTTGCTAAAAGACAGACTGAGGAGTGCATACTAATTCTAACTGCCTTTCTAAGATCCTTCCCAAAAAATCTCAGTGACACTAGGGACAGGACCTGCTGACTGTCCTGTGTCCTTTCCTTCCCATTACAATCACTTCAGCATTTAATTGTAAATAATTTGGCCCTCAGATTCTGGCAGCTGATGAAGTCTTTACACTGCCCAATATGGATGTTAAATCAAATACATTGGAATTCCATTTACTGCTGACAGAATTGTCCATCCTGTTTTTATCTGGTGAAAATGACTGTAGATTGCAGACCAGTAAACAGTGACATGACAATTAATCCTAAAATTCCTTAGAACAAACACTACTGTTGTTAATTAGGAATACACAGTAAATTACTAGTCTTACATATTCAGAAAGTATTCACTGATTCTCAGATTATACTTCTACCTATACTTCCAGACAAGTGGAAGCAAAACCGATTACCTAACCTCCTTAGGTAATACCTCATGGGAATTTAAAAGTATTTTATTACAGTCTGCTACTTATGGCAAAATGAATGTTTTATAAAAGATACTTTGGTTTGAGAGGGAGAAATGAGCAATAAGCAGTAATGTCAGAATTTCTTGGTATCATTACTGAAGGAAAAAATCCTAGAAAGAAGTAGAATGTTGTTGTTTCACTTTAGGTCTCAAAACATACATGCTGATTTCTTCTCTCTGGAATGAATGCTTCTTGGGGTCTTATGTAAACACCAGTGCAACAGAAACCTTAATAATGGTTTTAATCTGTTGTGTGTAACTTTGCATTAATGAGAGAGACTGGTAAAACACCAACTGTATTTTTCCATTCCATGTCCTTTCATTGCAAATTGGTTTATTAGTGGAATCAACTATTATTAGAAAGTCCTTGGTGAAGAAAAGATAAATGAATGAACTGAAACATTTTTAAAACTTAGTCTGCTTTATATGTTTATATGTTCAATTTATGCTGGGATCCCTGAAGTGTGCAGCGATGAAAATTAAATGAACTTAGTACTGAACATATTCTAATTTAGGCAGCTGTTCAGATAACTTGAGATCTGAACCAATGGGCAAAATATTAGCTATCAATACCAGTTTGTTCTCCAGTTCTATATGCAACCTTTCCTACAGATAAATAGAGTAATGGAATGACTGAGCTACCTGTCTCTGTGCACATGTGCTTATTATGCATGGCATGAACAGAAGTGAGTTTGAATCTGTGCTTTGAATGGCGCTATGCAGTGCTAAAGAGCATCACAATTAACCATCCCATAGATGAGTGCTGAGAAAAGGGAACAGAACATAAGCAGGTCTGCTTCAATGTTGCTATTTTCCTCTTAGAGGTTTCCAAAATAAGACCAGGTCAGGTTTCAAATTGAGGCTGAGCTGTTGCACGTAAAGCACATGCAGAAAAAAATTCCTAAAATAGATCTTGCTTTTCTGGCCTCCCTGTGTTTGATTGACTCTTCATTTTGGTTACATTAACAGCTGTCTTGGTGTCTTGTTTCTTATCTCCTGCATGCTGTCCTTTCCTTTTCTCACCAATATGTTTTGTGTGAACTTGTAGCTGGAAAGATGGCCTTGCTTTCAACGCCCTTATCCATAGATACAGGCCTGATCTCCTTGACTATGCCAAATTAGATGAGGCGTTTCTTCAGCTGTAGCAGAGATTTTTAGCTATTGTGGCTTGTAGTTCTGTTTAAAAGGATGTGTGATGGAAATGTCCAATTATTCAGAAGCTGCTATGATTTTAAAGCAATTCTTTTAAATTCTTAAAGCAACTATGGAGCACTATTTACTCATGCACTTAGTACCAAGCACACAAATAGGAGGTGCTCATTACTCATTCATAAGCAAAGTGCTTTAACCTTGTCAATATGTTTCATTTAGATTTACTGTCTTTTTACTTTGCTTTTCTGCATCTAATTTTCTCAGTCTCTCTCTATAGACATGGGAATCATTCAGAGTGGCTATGTCCAGTTAGTATTTTGTGGCTATGTCAAAATAATAATAGCATTAATGGCATGAACTGCCATTTCACATAGCATGTTTTCCCTCCAAGCCGTTGTGGGAAGGCTGTCTTAATGGCAGCCTTAATCTGACACACTCTTTCATTGTCAGCATCAGTACGACACAAAATCTGTGCTTTCTATCTGAACTGTGCTCACTGCTTCCTTTCTCGTTCCTTCAAAAACCAAAATCTCAAAACCAGAGGAAGTGCTTGAATTTCCACAGCCCTAAAATTTCATTTATAGAGGCATTATGGATTATTTCCAAACCCAAACCAGGAAGTCTTGCTCTTTCTGGAGAACAATTCTGTCTGTGCTTGCTTCTTCTCATGCATGCACCTAACCAGCAGAGAACTCAGTGGAAGTCATATTCCTGTGATGTATAGTGGATATAAAACAGTCAGGGCTAACTCTGTGTTGAATAGTCTCATTTAGCCCGCTGGTCCAGTGGCATTTAGTGTCTGTGTTGCTGCTGTACTTCATTCAGAATTAGCTCAGAATTGAGTGTATAGTTATCTGTTTTCACCTCCAGAATGCATTTCTAGCAGAGTTCTAGTCGTAGATAACAACTTATTAAAGTTTTCTTTTGAAAGCATAGCAGCAGATGGACCAAAACTGCATATAACTAAACTGTTTTTTGAAAAACAATAGTTGTAACTCCAGTTTACAGTTTGGAAAAACAGAAGCTAAGTTTTAGTATGCCTACTCTAGTCTTGCTTCAAAGAAAAACTTCTATCTTTGACTCATTGTATTATTTTCTTTAATGCAGGATGACCCCATAGGGAATATCAACCTTGCCATGGAAATTGCAGAAAAGCATTTGGATATCCCAAAGATGCTGGATGCAGAAGGTGAGACTTATACCTTACTGGTTTGTCTTGCTTGTAATCAGGGCACAGTAAAATTACTTTTTTTTCCTAGCAGATTTTCAGTATTCCTTCCCTATGAATCATAATGTACCAACCTGCTTCTTTTTCAAAAAATATTTTCATTCCTTTCCCGCATGCATGGGATAATTTCACTCACTTTTTGCTATATTATTTATTGTTTGTTAGTGTTTGCATTTATTACAGTGTTTTGGACCCTAAACTCAGCACATAGCCCCACTGTGTTGAGGTAAAATGCAGGATCAAAAGTCCTTGCTTTTAATAATTAAAATTTAATAAAGGGAAATATAACTGTTAGCAAAAAGCCTATTCAGTTTTCTAAACGTTTAAGTGAGGGGCCAAAAGTAGAAATAGTAGAAGTACTTTCAAAGCTTTCAGAGTATACTAACACATGCCTCGCCTCCTCTGAAAGAGAGCTAGGTTGAGGGAAGCATTTTTTTGGTTTCTTTTAGTTGTAAACTTTTAGCAGTGATACTTTTAACAAATAATTTATGTGTCTCCAATTATCTTGAGAGATTCCTGAATTTCTTAAAGATAACCAAGCTCTCGTACTCTGGTCAAAAAAATGCTGCCAAACTACTGGAATTTGACTACATTAGTTCAAACCTTTCTTGCCCAAGAATGGAGACTCAGCTCTGGTGACTTGTCAATAAAGTAATTATAACATGAGAATTATCCAGAGCACTCAAACTGACTACATCTGCTCCTCTTAAAGTCTGCATTTAGAAAGTTAGACAGGATGATTTGGAAAATCCAGGATGTAAACTCTTCATTGAAGAGTAATTTCACTTTCATGCTTTAAAACAAGTTGTTTTCATATTTTGAACTACAATTCCCCTTTCAAGCACCATTTAATTATTTTGCTCTGAAATACTGTGCAAGGAATAAACAGAGAAGTGCTGTCCCCTTGCCACTGAGCAGCTTTCTACATTTTTTTTCCTCTTCTCTTCATAGTCAATATAAGAAATTGTTTCTTTTCTTCACCAATTTTTCTGCACATTCTATTCCTTATCTTGCTATTCTCCTCTTGGCAGGGGAGGAGGTAAAGAATTTATATTCTCTCTAATACCTTTAAGTATTCATGGTCACTTTTTACCATCTTTATTTCCACCATGCTCTCCATGGAAACTGCCAAGTTTTGTTCACAGCTACATAAAGTAGATGCAAAATCAGTAAATATATTTGTCCTGAACCTAGAAATCTCACTGTTAACATTACAATTTTTCACCTTATTCCAGGGTCTTTTTGAGTCAGTATCTTCCCACTCCTTACATTGACAGGAATCCATGCAGCTTGCAATAGAATCATTCATTACTCAGCCATAACTGCTGTAAAAACACCTTTTCCTGCCTTTCTCTGTTAAGTATTGAAAAGGTCCATATTTACCCATGGATGCATACCTGGATTGCACTCACTTTATATTTTCACTCTCCTGCCATGGTAGGGACAAAGCTATTAGCCAGCCAAGACAAACCCTTCTGTGATTTATGCTATTAGCTATAAATACGGGCTGGCACAGGGATTGCAGAGTTGCTACTATCCAATTTTTCTTAGCACAAAATGTGTTTCTGGACTGCAGAAGCTGTACAGGTTTCCAGTATATGGAAACCCTATTAGCCACAGGGACCCTGTGCTGCTCCACACTGAGTGCAGTTCTGGTTTGTGACTGTCAGTGGCTGTGTTTAGCTCTACAGTAATTGCAGTGATTCAGAAGTTGCTTTGGAGTTGCAGTTAAGCTGAATCCAGTAGATCTGCCAGCCATGCCATCTGCTTGGAAGTTTCCACAAACCAGAAGGTAGCAATACCCTTCTGTACAGTCTCAGCCTTCAGATGTTTTGCCATTTTGGGGAGATTTGTATATTTTGTGTTTGCTGATTCCTAAAGCTTAAGTGGCTTTGCATTCATATCAGTAAACAGATGTAACCAGAATAATTGTGCATTTATTTGGAATCCTTACAGCACTGAGGTGACACCATTAGCATAATCAGATGAAAGTACCTTGTGAGAACTTCTGAGCAGTTAACCCTCTTCTCTCCACACAGATGTAGTAAACACTGCCAGACCTGATGAAAGAGCCATTATGACTTATGTTTCCTGTTACTACCATACATTTGCTGGTGCTCAGAAGGTGAGATTGTAGATGGATCAGATCTCATCCTTCACCTTCTGTCTTGTTTTTTTCAGCAATTTTTCCTTTTCTGACCTTTTCCTCACTAGATACTAGAAGAGCATCTTAGAGTTGAGCTCATTTCCTGTCGCCTCTTTGCTCTGTGAGCTGCTGCTTTGGTAGAGCCAGTACTAGTCTATCCATTTGTTCCATAGAAACAAACCTTCCTGTCTCATCTTTCTGCATATTTACTAATAATATCCAGTAGGTTTTTGACAATTAGTTACTGAATGGGAGAGTGATGATACTCCCTTTAAATGAGTTAGTGTGCATTCATTTGAAGCACCATTAAAAATGTAAGATGAAAATAAACTCAGAGTCAAAAACAATAGTAGAATGCCATCTTTCTTCTTGCTGCTGGATATTATTTCTTCTACAGATGTCAAAATCATCATAACATTCTCAGAAAATAAACCTTTCTCTTATGCTTTCAGGATTGTTTTTAGAATGTTAAATGCTTAATGGTAAGTACAAACAGCAACATCAAATAATGCTCCTATGCAAAACAGACACAGAAACATATACATAGACATCTCAGACAAGCTCTGGAATCGTGTCCTAAAGAAAAGATGGAAAACTCTAAAAAGTAAGGCAGTTTGGATTTGGGCATACTTTAGGTATTGGTAATATAAAGAATACTGATGCATAATGCTAAGGTTATAACTAATCCACGTGCAACTTCCAAAGAACATCTCCCCAGATTGAAATGTAATCTGCCTTTCCTGTGTTTTAGTCAAAATCCCCACAATTTAACTCACCAGACGTATGTGTGCCAATTCTTAAGCAAACAATCCTGGTAAAATTAGGGTTACTCCCTCTATGACAATACTGCTGGATCAAGCTTCACGAAAAAAAGAAATTCTCCTCTTTGTATGAGGTTATATTGAATCTTTAGTGTACTTTTTATTTTGTCAGCACCCCTCAATCTAACACTAAATTTATTACAGCTTTGTAGAGTTTCTTGAATACATAGCTATGGACAAGAAAACAGTAAGGAGGACATGAAGTTATGCGTTTATTTATTCATCCTATTTTCTAGTCCTCGATTCCTTTTTTTCTTGTTTTATTTTAATATCTCCCACTTCTTGTAGATATTGTGAACACTCCCAAACCTGATGAGAGAGCTATCATGACATATGTGTCCTGCTTCTACCATGCTTTTGCTGGAGCAGAGCAGGTATTAATCAACTGTCCCTTCAGGTTGCTGTGTTTTGGCTTGGTTGTTTCACTTTTCCACTAGTTTATTAAAAAAATAAAACCAACTAATTCAGTACTATGTGGTTTTAATTAACATTTGCAAGTATTACTTGAGCACTAATATTTGTTTTTCACTGACTCTCAAACCTGTTTTAGTTAAATGTTGTGTAACAAGTTAACTTCTTTAATTTCAAATAGACATTCTATTTCTAATTTGGGGTCTTCATCTGGTTATTTTAAGGACTGTTTCAGAAAAAAACCTGATTTGAAGATACTGTAAAGTGGAGTTGTTGCTTGTTGCTACAACATGTGTTTACTGCATAACAGAATGTTTGACTTTTGGAGACTAAGATTTTCTCAGTCTGAGTAGTAATTTAGGGCTAGATTTGCAAAGATGCCTAGAGATACAGAAAGGCACAGAAGACATCCAACACAGTATCTGTGCTTGGCTCCTGCTGAAGCCAACAGCATTTTTTGTGGATGAAAATACTAGTACAACAGGCACGAACATCAGCAGCAGACCTGTCATTGATGGGATATTGACTTACGAAGTGGCATTTTCCACTCTTTCATATGTTTCTAGCTTAGAAATGGACATAATCCAACTTTTGTTTAAAAAAAAAAAAAGAAAATAACCTTTCAAATAGTTGATATTTTCCCTTCATCTTCAGAACTGAATTTCCTTTCTTGTCTGCTAGTTTACCTATATCTTACTGCAGCACAACTACGCTGTTGCACTGTCTTGCTCCTGGGTATGAAGATTTTGCTATTCATGAAAAAGGGGAATTCCAAATACTCTGTAACACAGAAGTTCAGATAGATATTTATTTGATTGGATATATTCCAGAGTCACATTTGTATGATATTGCTCTGTGGTATCAAACTAGTAAATTTTAAATACGGCAGAGCTACACATATAAATTTGTCAGGAGGTATGAAAAGATTTGCTTTGTCAGTGGTTGAGCTGCATTTATTCTCAATGGTACATGTGCATATGATATACAGGTATAGAGTGGCCTGAGACTCCTGGATCACATGTGGTGTCTTTCCAGTGTGGCTAACAAAGCTAATACTTTCTGGATGTGATTAAAAAAATATAACCTAATAGGATATCTTTAAGAATGGCCTAAGTCGTCTTTAGAAAAAAAGATTTATTAGATAACTATACAATAAGGCTTCATTGTACGACAAAGGGACCTCTGTGCTGACCTGTGCCTCATTCAGGCCAGGGGATCTGTGGCTGCAGGAGGGAAAATGAGTATTCAAGCAACTTAGCAGCATAAATCACCAACTATAAAAGAACGTGATCTCTTATTTGCAGCAGGCACATTCTCTCTCTTTCTCCAAGCCTATACCTTTCTCAGAATGAGTTTATGAATATGTCCTGTTTATTTGCTGTGTGTTACAGGCTGAGACTGCAGCTAACCGGATCTGTAAGGTGCTTGCTGTGAATCAGGAAAATGAGAGGTTGATGGAAGAGTATGAGAGACTAGCAAGTGAGGTAAGGATGCTCTATCTGTAATGTGGTGACAATAATGACATATTGAAAGCTGAAAGATTCATGCACTCTCTTCAAGACAATGAAGTGGCGACACTAAGGGTAAATCTCACAGTGGCAGGTTACAAAGCCCAGCTGCCCAAGATATCAAGTTTCAGGTGACTCCTTTGCCACAAACTTCCTGTGTGACCTTCAGCAAATCAGTCAGTCTTGTTAACATGCACAAAAGAGTGTCTTGAGGATTGTCATCTGTCTGCTTCCTGTCTTTCTAATCTTTGAAGGCAGCCATCCTTGACCACACATGGAACGCACCAGATCCTGTCACTCCAAGCAAGCCCCTTGGCTTTGTGCACTGCAAAGCACACCTGGAGAGGGTCTGTCAGGTTCTTCACAATTCACCTGAGAGCACGGACGGCAGATTAATGTACAGATGAATGTGCTCCTCCTGCCCTTTCTTGTTTAAAGGCAAATCTGCTGAGCAGGACTATAGATGTACAGTGCACAAATGAGAGCTCTCTTATTGCTTAACCTGCAAAAACACTGAGATCACAGCACTACTTTCTGTATCTAAATTTGCACTAATGGCCTTTTGAGGGAAGATTTTTATATGGCCTGAGGCTGGTTTCTGTTCTGATCCCATAACTATGACTACCTGAAACACCAAGACCAATACCTTTGAATATGGCAGATGATATTGGGTGACTCAGATTTTGAGAAATTAGAGACATCTTACAAGTGTCATGAAAATCAAGGTATTTCTGGGAATACCTAGAATATCTGGGCAAATTTGCTATAAAAGTATTGTTCAGCTTCAAATATCTTGTGCTTACTCGCTGTTAAGGCATCAGTACCAACTACAGGCAATAATATTAAAATGGAACAAAATTAAGATTTGTATGTTCCACATAATCTTTTTTTGGTTGTTTTTCCATTGCCTTTATTGGTTTGAAAGCTTTTAGAATGGATCCGCCGGACAATTCCTTGGCTGGAAAACAGGACCCCAGAAAAAACAATGCAGGCTATGCAGAAGAAATTGGAGGATTTCCGGGACTACCGCCGCAAACACAAACCTCCCAAAGTCCAGGAGAAATGTCAGCTGGAGATCAATTTCAACACCCTGCAGACAAAACTGAGAATCAGCAATCGGCCAGCTTTCATGCCATCAGAGGGGAAAATGGTTTCAGTAAGTAAAGGAGGCATTGATACTCTGCTTGCTTTATCAGTGATCTCCCAAAAATGGCAATGTGAAGGCCATTCTAAGTAATTTTCAGAAACATCAGTTTGTTGTACTTTTTCAATACCAAACTCCTTTTACACATTCCATTTTGTTCCAGAATCTTGCTTTCTAGTAAGCAAGCTCCTGCCTCTTTGAAGGCTTTCCCTAAAGCACATTATCTGGAGATGCAAGATGTTATAGGGCTTCCTTTGGGAGTGTTATCAATACTTGTGTATTAGTGAGCCAATGATTGTTTATTTAAGCAAAACTCAGTGGTTTCTCTGACATTTCAGCCATCAGACATTGCTGCATACATGTTTCTACATTTTTCTATTCTGCTTTTTCTCTTATGTCTATGAAGATAAAAGTAGTCTGTACCAAGAATTCTCATCTGCTGATAAATACTGTGACTTGACTGTGGGTCAAAACATTTCCTGTGGGATATAGCAAACCTGTTTCTGTACTCTATTCTATCACTGTGTTTTGGTTTCTCAGATTTCATAAACAAAAAAAATTGCTCAGTCTGAAAAGGGCCATTGTCCACTCCCTGCATACAGAAAATAAGGGCCCGGTTACTTCAGCTTCCCAAACATGTGTTTGAGTTTGTGAGGAAATTCACAAAACTTTGTGTACCACAGAAGGTGAAATGAATTCGTGTTCCAGGTGAAATATGCACCAAATCCTCTTGATACTAATTACTTTGCTGTTGTCAACTTGTGAAAGCAAAGCACTTTCATTTTGATAACAGATAGATATATCATATTGTAAAATGGGTGGTAAAAGCAATATATTGTGAAGACATTGGACCTGTAGCCATGCTTGGAAACCATTTCTATAGGGGCTTCTTTCACAAACCCACTGAATACAACACACTATGAGGAGCAGGTATCTGCACTAAAACACAACTGCCTGACAACATATTCTATGATTCTGTGATTTTACAAAATCTGAACATAAAAACTTCTCTTTTTGAAGCCAAATGTTGAATGAATCAAAAAATCTGTCAATTTAGATAAAAAGAGATTATAGTTTCATCCATCTCTCCCATGTATTCTCTTCCCAGGATATTGCCGGCGCTTGGCAGAGGCTTGAACAAGCTGAGAAAGGCTATGAAGAGTGGCTGCTGAATGAAATACGACGACTGGAAAGACTTGAACACTTGGCTGAGAAATTTAGGCAGAAGGCTTCCACTCATGAACAATGGGCATATGGTGAGGAGAGATGGCTTTTAACATTTTTAGTGCTTTAATGTTCAAAGTTGAACTGTCAGGGCTGAGTATTTGCCAGCCATGAACTCACTCATAAGTAATTTGGACAATTTCAGACAATTTAAAATAATAACAACAGATAAAATTTCAGGTTTTGTTGACTGTAGTCACGATCCTAGCTTGTTGGTATGTTGCTAATGAGATGTAACTGTAAAAATCATACTTGAAGTAGTGAGTCATACTTCATGGGAATATTCTGCATTTGAATAGAGCCCTTTACTACTAATGTATTCCTACGTAGTTGCACACCAGCATTCCAACCAGGAATGCAGTGATACCACTGTCTGAGTGTGAAATTATTAATGGAGGTATTCTGAATTTATTATTATTTGGTCATCATGATGTTCTGGATAGTTCAGATAAACTACATGATACTGGACTCATGTCTGCTTTTCTCCAAACCCTGGATTACGCCATTTATAGTTCTGGCTTTTAATGGTAACCTAATCTAACCTGTAGTTGTAACACCTGTAGGACCTTACAGTGGCATTCTGTTTTGTTGGGACTATTAAACGTAGGTCTGCTATATCATCCTGATGACTGTGGTCCTGTTTCTGCTGGGCTTCTGGCTTTTTCCAGCTGGATTCTTTTGATACTGTGAAAGTGAAATCAGAGTCCATCCTCTAATGGTTGCTGGAAGCATGCAAGGCTGTAAATGGCTGTCAAGCAGACACTAGAAGGGAAACAACAGTGTTTATCAGCCCCGAGAGCTGATTTTCTGAGCATAAACTACTCATGGTGACAAGTTATAGCTGTTGTGTAGGGAAAACTTCACGTAAACTGGTACACAGCAAGTAGAACAATAGTCGCTTCTGGCTCTAAGATTCACAGAGCTGCAAATGCCATGTGGTGAGTGCAGCTGCAGGGCCTATCTGTGTGGATTCAGCTGTCCAACATAGGAGCTACTCAGCAGTAGTATTTCAGTTTTTACTTCATATTTGTTTCTCTAGCCTTTTGTAGATAAGTTGGCATTTTTCACATAAAATTAAGTATTCAATACAAAAGGCAGTCACACATCTCAGGGTTTTTTTTTAAGTGCTGAAATGAATCACGAAGACAGAACATAAAAAAGAAAAAGAGATCATTAATAAGAGTGATAAAAGAGATCATTAATAAGAGAAGCTGAGCATAGCAGCGTGATTTCTGTTTTTTTAAGTCTATTCTACAAAAAATCTTCACAGTCGTTTAGAGATATAGTTTTTACTAATATACCATTTTACGCCAGTTTCTCTAGCATCATAATACTCACTATTTTAGACCTGTATAAGCAGCCTAAGCAAAAACCAGAACATTACTGTGAGAGCTTTAAAAATATATGTCTCTAATTAACATGTGCAGACAATTTGCTGCTGATTTCATTGGGGGAGGGATTTAATTTCATACATATGATTTCACCATGCCTCAACTAACTAGTTGATTAAATTTGCAATTTTCCTAACAAATATATTGCTAAAAAAGAGTAATATTTTCATTTCCTCTTTCAGGCAAAGAGCAGATTTTGCTTCAGAAGGATTATGAGTCTGCCTCTCTGACAGAAGTCCGTGCCATGTTAAGGAAACATGAAGCTTTTGAGAGCGATTTGGCTGCTCACCAGGACAGGGTGGAACAGATCGCTGCCATTGCCCAGGAGCTGAAGTATGTTCCATTTAAAGGCTTGCAGCTGCTGACATTTAACTTTGAGATAAACTCTTCCCAGTGAATTTGATAGTGTCATAGGTACCAATGTAGGAATTCCAGACATAGCTTCAGAAGTATATTATCTGAGCTGGTCACTGAGACCTTTCCCTTATCTCCCCCTTACCCCCAACCAAATATAGATATTCAACTGACCAAAATTATTTGAAAAGAATCATTTTCAACTTGACTTCACAGTAATATTTTAGCATTAGTTCTACCCATGAGTTCATTGTGGGTTGATGGGAATCCTGGAGGTGTTTATTTCTCAGTTCATATGGTCTGCTGAGAGGTATGGGCTACGAGTTGTTTAACCTAGAAAATAATTTCACTTACACAAATTACAGATCAAGAATCTTCACTAGTATATCAGTCATTTCAAAAGGCTTCAAATCCCTGTATTATCTCTATAATAGCGAGTAGTGCACTGACTTCCTGCATATTTAATTTTCTCTAATATGCTTATTTTCTCAATCTCTTGATATTGTATTTGGAAGTGCCGTTGTCTCCATTTTACAGTAGGGAAAGTGCAAACTAAATGAATTGCTCTCAGATTCCTGCCCTTGGCTTCAGCTCCCCAAGTTTAAATTTCTCACCTTGAACAGGGAGAAGAGATACTGTTCAGAAATGAAATCTTAGAAACATGCCCTTTTTTCCCTGTGTGAAGGACCATGACTCACAAGCAGTTCCATATTCATTAACAATTAAAAATCAGACACTTGTCTAAAAATGTAATTCATTTCTGATAGCAGCAGCACTTACAGTAATTGTGTAATTCAAATGGATTAAAAAGAAAAATCCCATCTTCAAGATTATTTAAAGGAAGAAAAATTAAGTACAATGGGCAGAGATAACTGTGTTTTGGTTAATGTGAAAGAAATCTGAAAAAAGCACAGAGAATAGAGATTTCCCTGAATATGTGAGATTATATATTATATGCTTCCTGGTATGCCTTGATCTCTCTTTTGGAGTTATTTCATAGAAGGGCTTGGGTTGGAAGGGACCTTAATGAGCATTTAGCTCCAAGACCCCTACCATGGACAGGGACATCTTCCACTAGATCACATTGCTCAAAGCCCCATCCACCCTCGCCTTGAACACGTCCAGGGCTGGGGCATCCACAGCTTCTCCAGGCAACCTGTGCCTCATCACCCTCACAGTAAAGAATTTCTGCCTAATATCCAGTCCAAACCATTTCCCCATTGTCCTTATTAAAAGTACCTCTCCAGCTCTCCTGTAAGTCCCTTTAGGCACTGGAAGGCTGCTATAATATCTCCCTGTAACCTCATCTACAGGCTCGATAGCCTCAGCTCTCTCAGCCTGTCTTCTTAGGACAGATGCTCCACCTCTCTGATCATCTTTGTGTCCCTTCTCTGCACCCACTCCAGCAGGTCCATATCTTCTCTGGGAGCCCCTGAGCTGGATGCAGGGTTCCAGGTGGGGTCTCACCAGAGCAGAGCAGAGCAGAGCAGAGCAGAGCAGAGCAGATCGGAGCAGAGGGGCAGAATCCCCTCTCTTGCCCTGCTGCCCATGCTGCTTTGGATGCGGCCCAGGACATATTTGGTTTCTGGGCTGTGAGTGCCCATGGCTGGGTCATATTTCGCTTCTTGTCAACCAACATCCCCAAGTCCATCCTCCCTGGGCTGCTCTCAGTCCATTCTCTACCCAGCCTGTATTTGTGCTTGGGATTGCCCCAAGATTTGTTTCTCCTTATACTAAAGAAAGTTTCTGTAATCATTGCTAATTCAGCTTCAGCTTTATGAATTATGAGAAACTGTGGGAATACATGGCACAGCATCTGCTTACCAGTGTTTTGAACCCTCTGTCCTTTACCTCTGGTGACGCCAATGAACACTGTATCCTGTCTATTTTGGGATTGTCTCTTCTCAGTTGTTTCAGTAATTTGCTGTGTGAAGTTAAACAAGTTATTTGTGGCCTGGGCTGCAAAGGTGCTGAAAGCTGATTACATTCAGAGATGCTCTAATTTGACTTCTTTGCTTCTACATGCAATGGTGCTATCAGTGCCTGATTTTTCACTGTGACCCTGTAACTCAATTAGGCTTAATGTCCTTGGAGAACACTGAATGAAAGGTCATATAGGTCAGGTTTTATCACTGGCTGCAAGCAAATGGGCAGCTTCTATTTAAATACTGATTTTAATTATTTATACATAATTCCTCACATAATAAAATTATGGAGGAAAATGCAAATTTCTTTCCTAACCTGTATTTTTAAAGAAGGATTAATGTTTGAATGCTAAGAAATGTGCATTGGCATCTGATATAAAGCCTGCTGAAGTCAATGTGGGTATTTCTCCCTTGGTTGTTGTTTGTTTGGCTGCTGGGTTGGTTGGTTTTTTTCTCATCACTGGAGCAGGCCCTTACAGAAACCATCATAATCTGTGTTTAAATTCCAAGTTGGTATACCTCCACATTTTGTTTTAGTCAATCTCTTGGATGCCTGATGTTGCAGTTTCGAAGGAGAACTATTGCTGTATGACCTTGAATTCTACTAGTTACAGTTTCCTGTCCTGGTATTTTCTGCTACAGCTCAGTCCACTGTGTGCTAAAGGTTAAAGTTGCTACAAGCCCGTTGATTGTTGCTATTTAGATAGAGGATTTATGTGTGTATGCAAACATCCCAGCCAGGATGCTGCTATAAGATTGTTGTGTTCCCAGCCTGTATAGACTGAGATATTCCTTGGCAAAGAGGAATTGGCTTGGATAGGGCTTTATACAAGAGACAAGGCTTGGATAGGGCTTTATACAAAACTGAAGGGGAACAGACATTTCTAAAATGATATTTGCCATTTATGATATAGCTAATGCTCATTTGAGTGAGCTGTACTATAAAAACCCCATCTTAATTTATGATCTTGTGTGCTCATTTCAATGTTTCCAATCAAGGCAAAATTTTTGGAATGTAGTTTCTTGTATATGCATCGCTTGTAGTATAACAACTGATTTTCAGCCAAGCAGACCATTATCTGTGAGACTGATTTGAGTCATTTTAATTCTGGAGACCTGAGCTCAAATTGTGCTTACGAACATGGTAAACATGAGCCTTGTTCTGAAGCACTGCTAAAACATGTTGCTCAGCAGGTTATTTTTGTGGCACTGTCACTGTTTCCAAAATGAGCTCACGCTTAAGTGCTTCTCTGGATCAGGTCAAAATTTGGCTGAATTTTAAATTTTTGACAGATAAGATTGAGTTACTTTTAAGATCAATAATGGTAACGCTGTGATTTTTAAATTCCAGAGGTTGTAGGTTTCAAATGGCCAAACAAATAGAAAGACTGTTCTCTTAGGAGGTCTATAACACATGAGAAGCACTGCAAAGCAAAAATTTTTACAAAATATAAATCTAGTCTCTTCAATACTGAGTAAGATACAAAAATTAATAGGACAGGGAATGTAAGCCTGTGTTTTATTTCCAAGTAATTAATCTTTGATGAGTTATTAGTTCGTCTGCTCCTGCTTTGAGCAGGAAAATGTTCTTTGATACCTATAATACACTTATTTGAAGTAAACAACAGCAGGCCCAGAAAGGTAGTGGAATGACACTGTTTAATGCCACTTGGTAAAAGAATTTAGGATTTAGTTAGTTAGCACCATGGGTACCCTTTTTAAAAGTTGTTTTGATAATTTTCTCCTACCTATGTCTGCAGCACATATCCCTGGAAGGAATAGGATAGTAGAGTTCTTACAGGGAATAACTGAATCTCCTTGGCAGAGCTTGTGGAGGAAGGTGCCATATCACCTTCCAGGACTTTGACCACAGCTGGTACAATCAGTCCCTCACTTTCATGGAAGGACACCTGCCTTTACTCTTAATTGACAAAAGGAGATAAATGATACATTGAAGCAAAAATTTTGCTCATTCAGGAACATAATCTAATAAACTTAATATGCTATAATGGAAAAAATACCCCAACTTTCAGCCAAAAGTCATGACAGCAAAATCAATCTCAGCCTGTTTAATCCAAGACTCTATGCTCCTGACTTAAAATTTTTAGCAGATTGGGGCTTTTGTTGTATCCCTTGAAGGCTAATGAAAAGTCTTCCAAAGAAGGAAGTGAGTTTTCCAGATAAGGAGCCCTTGTGCAGTGTGACTTATTGGCAGTTTTCTCCTCACACATAAGCGTTTACTTTCAAAATTTTGGGTTGTTTTTGTAATTTTTTTAAATTGTTCAGAGGATTGGATTAGAGAAGACCTAGGCAAACTTGACATCTACAAGTCCATGGGCTCTGATGGGCTGCATCTGTGAGTGCTAAAAGAACTGTTGGATACCATAGTGAGGCTGCTCATGATGATCTTTGAAAGCCCATGGCAGTCAGGAAAGGCGCCTGAGGACTGGAAGAAAGCAAATGTCACCCTAGTCTTCAGCAAGAGCAAGAAAGATGATTCATGGAGCTACCAGCCAGTAGCTCCAGCCTCATCTCAATCCCTGGCAAGGTGATGGAGCATCTGATTCTGGAGGCCATCTCTAGCCACTGGGAAGACAGGAAGGTGATCAGGAGTAGTCAGATAAATCAGGTTTGATCAACCTGATTGCCTTCTACAATGAGTCAACTACTTGGATGGATGAAGGAAGACCATTGGATTTTTCCTCTCTTGACTTTATTGAGGCTTTTAACACTGTCTCTTACAATATCTTCATGAGCAAAGTCAGGAAGTGTGGGCTGGATGAGTAGACAGTGAGGTGGATTCAGAACTGGCTGAATGGCAGATCGCAGAGGGCCATACTCAGTGGCACATGGTCAAGTTGGAGGCCTGTCACTTGTGGTGTCCCCCAAGGTCCAGCACTGGGCCAGTGTGGTTCACCTTGTGCACCTGGAGAGGAATAACCTCTGCACCAGGACAGGCTGGGGCTGAGCTGCTGGAAAGCAGCCCTGTGGAGAAGGACCTGGGAGTCCTGGTGGACAACAACCTGTCCAAGAGCCAGCAGTGCATCCTTGTGGCCAAGAAGGCCAATGGTGTCCTGGGATGGATTAGAAAGGCCATTGCCCTTCTTAAGGAAAGTCAAGGGACGTGATCCTGCCCCTCTCCTCAGCCCTGGTGAGGTCCATCCAGAGTGCTGGTTCCAGTTCTGGGATTCTCAGTACAAGAGAAACCTGGAGCTCCTGGAGCAGGTCCAGTGGAAGGATACAGAGATGATGAGGGGCTAGAACATCTCTCAGGAGGAAAGGCTGAGGGAGCTGGGCCTGTTGATCCTTGAAAAGAGATTACTGAGAAGGGACCTCATCAATGTCTATATCTACAGGGAGGGTGCCAAGAGGATGGAGCCAGGCTCTTCTCACTGGGGCTGAGCAATAGGACAAGAGGCAACAGGCAGAAACGGATGCACAGGGAATTCCACCTGAATATGAGAAAGAACTTTACTATGATGGTGACTGAGCACTGGAACAGATTGCCCAAAGAAGTTGTGGAGTCTCCCTCACTGGAGATATTTAAGAACCACCTGGCCTCAATCTTGTAACATGTGCTCTAGGATGACCCTGCCTGAACAAGGAGGTTGGACCAGATAACTCCTTGTGGTCCCTTCCAACCTGACCCCCTCTGTGATTTTGTAATGGTATTTTTTTTAACTTGTTTTACCATTCTTCACCTTCAACAGTGAACTGATTGCAGTGCATCTGAAGCTTCTTTTAAACACAATGGTTCTCATACTTCTCAGGTTTATCCCAAACCAGATTGCTCTGACTGGGCTTAGAAGGGGAAACATGAACACTGCCCCGGCCTACGTAGCTGCTGGCTTCTGGCCTCTGGCTTCACAGAGGAAAGCTGCCTGTTCTCATTTTGTCCTCTGTGATTCTCTATATTACCGGCAGTGCGATCTGTTCATTCCTCTTGCCAATTGCCTAGAGAAGAATGCTCAAAAAAAAAAAAGAACAAATTCTATCTGCATTTTCTGTCTTGTTCAAGCCTCAAAGTAAACCTTAGATTCATATTGCCATGTGTCATGCATTTACAGTCTCTGCAACGTTTAGTACTGGGCAGAGTGTTCTCAAGGCGAAGCCAAGAGCTAAATTCATGGCAATGCACCAATAAAAGTGAGTTTCCAAAGTGTCAAACACATGTATTTTGGATGACTATCATTTTCCACTGAGATCAAAAGTTCAGTTTGAAGGAGAGTCAGTGCAGAATCTCAGGAGAGAGCCTAAAAAAATTATTCCAGTTTCAGGCAGAACAGTAAGTTGCTTCCTGTCAGGATATTAGCCCATTAAGCAGGTGAAAAAGCAATGCTAACTGCTATCCTTTGTGAATGCACTCAATCATGCTGGTGTCACTTGTGGATCTGGAGATCCCTGTTCTCTGAACCAGCCAGTTCAGGGGTGTAGGTCTGTGAGGAGTTCCTGGAGAGGAAGACTAAAATTGGTCTCTGTGCCCCAGATCTTGGAAGCCCCTATTTGTATTGCTAGGCTTGTGAGAGATTATTCTTTGAATGCAACCTGATGTGTGTTTCTCAGTTAAATAATTTCAAAGCATTTAAGGAAAGGATCATTGGGTTATTTAAACCAAAACAAAATGGATATTTCAGGCCAATTAATTTAAAAGGTAGTAATCTTTGCAAACTTGATAAAGACCAAGACTGAAGCATTCTGGCCATCAGGGAATCAAATTGCTTGTGTCACAGGAATAGCTAAGACAAAGATGCTTGGACACCTTAATTGTCTGTAATACCCAGATGTCACTTGATTTTTCTCAGAACAGAGGAGATTGATCCTGCTTCTGTGCTGCGCTTCTTGAAATGCTGCATGCCAAAACAAAATGTCTATACTGCAACACTTGCTTCCCTTAGGAGCAATATTGCAAAAAAGAGAAGAATTGTTGAGGGCCAGTGGAAGTGTGGACACTGCTCTTGTCTTTCAAAAAGTCACAGAGTTTTGTCTTTGCTCTTTCTTAGTGAGCTGGACTACCACGATGCTGCAAGTGTCAATGATAGATGTCAGAAGATATGTGACCAATGGGACAGCCTGGGAACACTCACTCAGAAAAGGAGAGAGGCGCTGGAGGTAAACCATATAATAAATATCAGCAGCTCAGCTGAGGAAGGGAGAGGAAAATGAACCATTTATTTCAGATCTGGAAATGGTGCCATTGAACATCCACTTTGGAGTCCAAATAGCAAAAACCCCTTTCCTCAGGTGTCCATTTCATTTTGGTGTGTTTACTTTTGCAAATGGACTGAATTACTCAGAGTACACTTGAGAGTATCGAGTTGCCATGGACAGTTCAAAGCAGCAACAAATGGTATGTTGTTTTTAGCACCCCTCTGTGGGAATCTGATGTCCAGCAAGGCTAAAGGAAGCCATTGGTTAGTTACCTTTTCATACTAGTCTGAGTTTGTAGTCTTGCATATCTTTCTGTCCAACCGTAGGTTAATTTTTGGTAGAGAGTATTTCAAAGCACAGAGATACTTTGCAAAGCCTTGTTCTTTTGGAAAAGAGAAAGTCACAAAAGAAATGCCAAGGCGGGAAACATTTGTGTAATTCTTCCCTTCTGTACTTAAAAGGAATTACTAGATCAAAATTATCAGATTTTCATTTGTTTGCAGATAGATCCCAGTAACAAAAATACTTAAAATATATGTATAAAAATGCTTAAAATATCAATATTGTACTTCAAAGGCATACAACCACCCCTTTGAATGTGTTGGATATGAGAGTACTTTTACTGCAATTACCTATTACCTTGAGTGAGAATCCTTAAAGCAGGTGGTGAAATCAATCAATGCAATCAAATGCTTTTGAAAAGATGAGGCATGACTTTGTATATGGGTGGATATGTGTGTGGAGCTAGATCTTGCCCTAATAACAAAAGAATGCACTTTTCCCAACCTGTACAGAGGACGGAGAAATTGCTCGAAACAATTGATCAGCTTCACCTGGAGTTTGCCAAAAGAGCTGCTCCTTTCAACAACTGGATGGAAGGTGCTATGGAAGACCTACAGGACATGTTTATTGTCCATAGCATAGAGGAAATTCAGGTAATAGTATTATTTTCTGTATCTACACCCAGTAGCCAGGATGCTTGAGAGCCTGTGAGAGGAGCTGTGCTTATTTACAGCAGATCTTCCCAATGCTGGGAGAAATGTTAGAGTTTTGAATGCTTTCCCTCTCTGTTTCTGATTTTAGAGTTTAATCTCTGCACACGATCAATTTAAAGCTACTTTGCCAGAGGCAGATGGTGAACGACAGGCCATATTGTCAATCCAGAATGAAGTTGAAAAAGTCATCCAGAGTTACAGCATGAGAATAAGTGCAACCAATCCTTACAGCACAGTTACAGTCGAAGAGATTCGTAGCAAGTGGGAAAAGGTAATGTACGCTAAATTGCCAAACACAGAAAGGACATTGTAACACATTATTCCAGTTTAGAATCACTGGGAATATTCAGAGAACTTTACAATGAATCTCTAAATTATTCTAGATCATCAGATGCCAGAATGAATTTCTACAGTACCTTATGCTCTCCCTTATGTTTGCGGGGCTCGCTTCACAATATTCCTTGCTCCTGTCATGCAATATTACCTATGTCCTCTTTGGCTTTCTGCCAGGGCAAGAGAAGCATGTGTTGAGTCTAGTGCAGAGCTCGTGCCTGGCCAGGGGTGCTTTTAGATGATGTCTTTAGAAATGATGATGTAGAAAATGATTGTATTCTTTCTCTTAAAATCAGAATCTTTGGGACCATAAATGTTTCTGTGCAATTAGATTAAAATTGACATTAGCAACTGAAAAGTATTGGGAAGGGATTAAAGAGAGGTTCCTAAAGCAATCACACCAATTTCATTTCATTAGGAATCAAGACAGATAAAATGCTACAGGTTTATGTAAAATGTAGAAATTACAAAAATTTACATGGACAAGAATATACGCTCAATGGGTAATAAAAATCAAGCAGTAAGAACTAAGGTTAGAATCTCCCTGGGCAATTCAGAGGGGTAAGCCAAAATAAAGCATTTGCAATGAATTAGAGACCTCCAGATGTGCATGACAGACAGAACATTTCTAATGTTATCCCACGGTAATGGAGGTGGTCGAATAAAATGTTTTACACTGACTCTTCTTAGAACAATTACTTAGAGACTGAAAAATCTCCTTCATTTTTCAAATGAAAAATGAAGAAACTGCTCTAAGAGCAGTTAAAGTGAAATAATTGTCTCAAACTTTAGTCAGAGGTGAGAACTTCTCTCTGTAGGTCAGTCTCTCTGGTCAGGCTGCATAAGACCATGTTACAACTTTCTGATGTTAGCACAGAATTTGTAAATAAAATAGTGATCATTCTGGCTTGTTCTTCTGATATCAACATTCAGACTAATAAAGAAAATTAGTAGCTGTAGACTTACTTGTTCCATTTGTTTTTAAACTATTCAATTGTGCCAACTCACCTTTAGTGCCTTTCCACTGTAACAGGTGAAGCAGCTGGTGCCTCAGAGGGATCAATCCTTGCAGGAGGAATTAGCTCGCCAGCACGCCAACGAGCGCCTACGCCGCCAGTTTGCTGCTCAGGCCAATGTCATTGGGCCATGGATTCAGACCAAGATGGAGGTGAGTGCCAGAGCCTTATGCAGAAGCTGATTTACAAAGTGATTTATAATTTTTTTATCTCTATATAAAGGGAAATAGCAAAGTCAATGAAAGTTCACCAGCTGTTTGATCATAAATGATTTAGCACCTGTTAAGATTATTCTTAAAACTGTGGAACTTTGTACAAGTGGTACCTTGATGGTGACCAGGAGGTTCAGCTTTGAAAAATCAAATTACTGTTTAGCTTCTGCTTTTTGTAGAAAAGATATGAGGTCCACTGGGGTCTCAATACTAATTCCAGATATAATGTGACATATTTCTTTTGAAATGTGTTTTCTACAGTAAAATTTCTCATCTCCACTGCATGGAAGTTTTATTACTATTGCTTCTGAGTATAAAAATACAACATACTTATGTGAACATTGATCAAATTAACACATCTGAAGCTTAAATTTTGTGAGACTGGGGTATGGTTTTTTTGCTTTTGACAGGAAATTGCCCGCAGTTCTATTGAAATGACAGGGCCTTTGGAGGACCAGATGAACCAGCTGAAGCAATATGAGCACAATATCATTAATTATAAACACAATATTGACAAACTGGAAGGAGATCATCAGCTTATACAAGAAGCCCTGGTGTTTGACAACAAGCACACCAACTATACCATGGAGGTAGCCATTTACTCTCTTTTGGATTTATTATTTTATTCTGTCCTCTTGTGCCATGTAACTATGTTCTCTGACTTAAAGGGAATGACACAGAGGATGGAATTTGGCAGGTTTTCAGAAAATCTCATAAGACTTGTTTTATTTTCATTTATTTTTACTTTTTAGTGAAGAAGTACCCATTTAGAAACCCTTTTCATATTTTTCTGAAGGCCATTTCTATTTAGTGATTCTTGGTCATAATACAGAGTTAGTTGTATGGAAAAATATCACATAAATATTTAAAGCTTATTTTTTTCTTACTGTATTTTTCTATACTCTTTAAAAGAATATATTTGCTTCTGTAATAAGTTTGTATTTTCTCTCTCATAGCACATCCGTGTTGGATGGGAGCTCCTGCTTACCACCATTGCTCGAACTATCAATGAGGTTGAGACTCAGATCCTCACAAGAGATGCCAAGGGTATCACCCAGGAACAAATGAATGACTTCAGAGCATCATTCAATCACTTTGACAGGGTACAGTACTCCTGCTTTTTTTCAACTAGCAATATTTATTCTTCCCAAAAGCGAGTTTCTTGGCATTCCAAAAAACAAGCCTTTTAAAAAACCTGCAAATGCACTAGCAATGGGCTCTTTTTAAAAGAGATAAAAAAAAGATCAGTTAGAAAAGAATTTATAGCCTTATAAAGTCATAGGATGGCTTGGGTTGGAAGGGACTTTAAAGATCATCTAGGTTCAGTCTCCTCACTTTGGGCAGGGATGCCATCCACTAGATCAGGCTGCCCCGGGCTCCCCATAGCCTAGTGGCATTGTGCACAAAAATTAAGATTAAGTTTTTTGCTTTTTAAATGTAATGAAGAATTATAGCTCTGCTAATATTATTTTAGTATTTGTTCAAATAATAAGAACTACATAAATCTGTGTGTTTTAGAAAATAACATGAGTTTTTATTTTAAGATAGTACAGCATGTTCTAAGTACTTGCTGCTGTTTCCATCTCATTAAATTTAGCTGTAATATGTATCATAGAGGTCGTTTTCCTCATTCAATCACAACTTGTCTCCCTAGAAATGTATTTGTAAGGAATATACAAATATAATAGTTGGGATACTTACATCTGTCCAGGAATATCCTTTATTTTTCTTGCTGTATGTGGGAAATAAGAGTCTGTTACTTTTTTTAGTTATCTAAATATGGATCAATAAAAAAGTAGGAAGGAAAACACTTCTGTAAAGAAACTTCACTCACTTCTGTGAGTTATGCAGTATTCACAGACAGAATGTTCTAAAGACAACTATTAATAGACACAATAGCAAAATATATGCAAACGGAAATCTGACATTTGCAGCTGGAGAACAATCTGAACGTGAGTTAGTTCTGATGGCTCTGTGCTTACATAAACCTGCCTTTAAAAAACCAAATTCACAGTTCAAATACTGAAAAAACTTATCATAATGCAGCACCAGTCTGTTGAGTCAGCTTCTTCAAATCATTTCAGGGTACAGCAAAATGCCACTTTCTTTTCACTAACATCCTGCTTGTCCAGGTTACTTGCGCTTGTATTTGATATGGACTAGATGCTGATAGTCACAGTTTACTAAGTCTTTTTTAGAATACCCCTAACTGTTTAGGAAGAAGACCAGAATTGTCAAACCTCAGCTTGCTGAAGAAACATACAAGTGTAGGGAGATTTAGCTACACAGAGTTCTGTGTAGCTAAACTAGGAACAGATTTTACAGAAAAATCTGAATGTGATTCTAGTACAGCATAATTATTTTTTGTATTTTCTAAGGAAGCAGAAGATAATATCACAAAAGCAGAGATAGATTTCCTGGGGTGGAAGGAAGTAGCATACAAAATGGCTTTCCCAATGCACTGGAGCAGATAATTGAGCAATTTGAGCTATTAAAGCAGACAAAGTACCAGGTCTGGATAAATTACATTCTGTATTTGAGAGACCTTTCTAAGGGAAACCAAGGTATTTGCACAAAGATTTGACAGCTCCCTAAAGATAAGGAAGCAAAGTGACTGAATCCAAGTATATTTTACACTGGATGGCCATTTCTAGCATCCCTGTACCTTTTTAGTTCACAGGTAAATTCTCTGGCCTGCTTGCAGCAAGGCTGGCTCAGTGGCTGAGGTTATATCACAGTCAGCTCTTGGTGCTTCACACTGCCTGAAGCGAGAAGCTAAATCCTACACCAACCAGCCCTACTGTTATGGATTTTCAGGCTTTGCAGATGCAGTAAGACATTGAAATACCAAAGCATAAAACAGAGCAAGGCTTTAGGAAAGGTTGTATGACCTGGAAGAAGGTGGTTGTGACACACAGCCTCTAGCACACTGGAGATGGGCTACAACAATACTGTGTAACACAAAATTGCTTTCCAGCTCCTAGATTCTTACCTGTCCCTGACTGTCTCTTTCCTCAGGCTATAATGGGTCATGGCTTTAGGCCGTGTCTCTTCTGCCCTGCCTCTTGTTGCAAGAAGCCTGAATGGCCAGTTCAGAAGCAGGAGGAGACAGTTTCATCTATCATACATCCTTATCTGTTTCTATGGCCTCAACAACCTGGGCCTGGTCTGCAAGTTTAGCTGTAGAGCCTGCCTTTCCCCATGACAGATGGCTTAAAAAGCCAGATCTGGAAGGATCATGTAAGGAAAGAACCATTTTAAAAATAGCCTCTTTAGTATACCCCATCCCTCACATCAGACATGGGAAACTGGTCTAGGCAGACTTGCACTGACAGAGTGTAACAAATGTTTTCTCTGTAACATAATGCAAGTTAAACAAAGGAAGAAGGTAAGATCTAAAACCACTCAACCATCAAGCCAGGCTTTATTGAGGGAACAGACAGCTGAAACAGGGATAAAAGAGAAATTTATAAGCATTAAATTACACTATTACTTAATGTACAGATGCAACTCAATCTTTACAGGCTAGAAGGAGACTTTGAACAAACATGTTAGAGAAAGGCTTGTTTTTCATTTTTCTATCTTCCCTGTGTCCTTGTACACTCGACTATTTAGTGTTGGTGAATGAAGGAAACTCAGGGTGCTTCAGAGTTGCTTCAGTGTACATAAAATAATGAAGGCTTTATATTTTTTCGTGTTTAGCTAGAGAAGGGAGTAATAGCTTCTTTTATGGTTTTGGTTTCCTTAAATAGAAATGAAGATAAAACTGGATTTTCTGAATATAAGCACTACCATGAAAAATGCTGTCTTCTTCACGTCAGATGGAATTAACAATATATGTAAAAAATTTTGTAGCACTTAGCAGCGTTTCTGAATGCCTGACATAGTTTAAAAATACACTTGAAGGATTGGACTGCTGTTCGCTATGATGAATAGCCAGAAAGGATCCGAAAAATGAATACTGTCACTGACAAGGAGGCTTTAAATATCTAAGTACAACAGAATAATTTATGCATGGTATAGCTCTGACTTGTGTGGCTTTTCTCTCGTTTAAGACATTTTTTAGTGTCTGACAGTGTGTTGATAGTGTCAGCAAAGTACTAAAATGCAGAGTAGCTCCCTTCCCCACTTTAAAGTATGTATCTTGGTATACATAAATTAACAACTCATTTTAGGGTGCTTCTAGAAACAACTTCCTTTGCTTATGAATCTGACAAAGGAGCCCCTATCTTCCTCCCTGGGAAGAATATATTAAAAAAATTCTCACAGTGCATGTGAGAATTACAAGGGCAGGAAGAGTTGTGCTTCTTTAAGTGCATCCCCAGCAGAGAAGTGCTTGCACAGTCAAGCACTTTACAAGTCATCCTTGAAAAGGCAAGTGGCAAACAAGCTCTCTCCCTTGGCTCATGGGGGTAACCCTCTTGGCTCTTGTGTTCCCAGCAGGCATGTATACACACTGGTGCCCCAGGGGTCATTCCTGAGGGTGCTGAAGCTTACCCTGCTGCCCTACTCCTTGCTAGAGATTGTGCCTGAAGGCACAGCCTAGTTGTAGTTATAAATATAAATCTTTAGCAATGCTGCTATATTTCCTTCCTTAATGTGACTGCATGGAGAAAAAAAGAGAAAGTGGGACACAATGTCTGAATCACAGAAGCAGTTTAGAAGTGTTCAAAATGGTGCATGGCTGAATAATGGTGTGCAGCCAAATCAGGATACCACACAGGTTGTCAGTCACTGATTTTGACATCTCTTTATGCAGGGATTCCTTTTTCAGATTTAGTATATTTAGTAAATTCTAAATAAGATTGCAAAGTATGCAATGAAATATCTGCAGCTGCTCTGCCTGTACTATCTTAACAGGTGCTAATATATTCTACTATTGATTTTTCTGCAAATTACGAATTTTAAGTAGGAGCTCTGAGAAAAATAGCATCATGCCACCCTGTATTTTGCTAAAAGAAAAACAACAGCTCCCTATTAAAGGAGTCATATATTCAAGCTTATGCAGTTTGATTAGCATTCAGGAAAATCAAGGACATATTTAAGAATGGATTAGTTTCACTCAGAAGTTCACTTGTTTTATAAGTTAATGAGGAGAAGGCAAAAGATTTCTGGGGACTAATAATGAAACATGAAGGAGATTTTAGTGTTTTTCTTTGTATTGTCAGGAAAAGATGAGCAAGGCAAAGTTATTTATATATGTTAAAAGATTAATTTCAGCTCCTAATGTTGGCCTGCAAACAATAAATAGAAATATCAAGAACCATTTCCAACTGAGAAAGCCTTCACATGGGCTTGATCTATGCCTTAATTGGAAAATGCCACTGAAGTCCATGAAACTCTGATATACTGCAAAGATGCTTTATAGGGCAACATATGATGATTTGAAAATGTCACAAGAATGTGAAAACCTGCTATAGCCCTTGGCACTACTACTTGGACCCTCACTAGGGAGTCCCACTTAACCATATGACTGTTCTTAGCTGCAGCACAACCACTGCACTTCCCTCCTAAAGAAAATGGCATCTTGGAGGGTGTGCCAGCCCCTCACTCCCTTCTGCCCTTCACTGCTTTGTCTCCTGCTGCTGTGTGTGCCTGGTTGGGGGGCTCCTGCACACCCTGCCCACCCATCCTCCTGTGGAGTGGGGTGGTAGCTGCCGATCCTCCACCACCTGCTAGAGAAGTTGGAGGGGTAGGAATTGGCTTTTAGCTCCCATTTTTATATCATTTTGTGTGCAGTCACACAGAAGTATCTTCAGCTTTAGAAATGAGGTAAAATTAACAACTTCAGTCCTGGTGGAACCTGCTATAGCCTGTCTCCAGGACAGGTTTTGAAAGTTTCAAACCAGCCTAGATGAACACCTTGAGAATGATAAAATAAGCCATTTTGAATGCTTTATAGTAGGAATCATCATGTAAAATGGAAATATTAAAGGATAAAAACTTTACTATGATTATGGATTTCAACTAAATGCTGCTCCAGATTTGTAACTTTGCTTTTTCTTCCCTCTTCATTGACGTCCCATTGTTATTCTTCATCTTTCCTTCAAGGGGCTGGTGGATATTGATGCAGAGGGAGTCAATAACAGCATGATATTTTAAAAATACACAGTGTTATTAACTTACTAAAGCACCACTTCATCCTATTAGTATATTAAATAAGCCCAGTGCATTTGTTAAAACTTGTAAAATTTTACCTATGCATAGCTATATAGCAATTTTAAAAAATAAATTATTAATCTAGCAGGCAAATATGCAGCAGACAGAAAACATTGGATCTTCTCCAAACTGTCTGTTAAATCATTAGGGGTAATAATTTTTCATCTTGGAATATCTCCTTAATTGTATTTATGTTAACTCACTCTAAAGTTCCCCTCTGATAGGACATATTCTGTATTAACAGGAAGAACAAGACAAGCCAGTTATTTTTAAGAAGTTAGTATGAATTTATTCACCTGCAAAATAGAAAAAGATACTGGCTCAAACTATGTTCCAGTTTGATGTGGTGTTCCATTTAACCTGGAATTCAATGGAACTTTTTTATTGTCAGTTTTCAAAGCAAAACCTGACTGTACATATTGTTAAAGAAGACAGACAGCTGAAAATAAGTTGTCAATTATAAATTTATTTTGTACTTATCTCTTTTGAGATATGCATATTCTATTAAGTAGTATTACCAGATCAAGAATGAATTAACAGTAATTGAATGGGGAAAACATGTTTTGCCTGGGTTCAGTGATATTTTTATTGCATCTCACATACACTGCACGACAACAGAAAAGGAAGGAAGCAAATGGCAGCTCACAGAATGAAATCTGCCTCGTCAAAAAAGGAGTTAAAAAAAAAAGATGGAAGGATGCAGAGTTTTTAGAAAAAGTCTAAAGCACGGAACTGCAAAAACTGCACTCTTTTTACATAATTCATTGTATATATTGATATTACATTTCCATGAAATTCTGGAAGAATGTGATTATTAATTTGTGAATAGAATGTTCTTTACTAACCAACTAACCTTATCTGTGACTTTTCTTTCTTTCTTTCCTTTCCCCTTCCCAAATGCATGACCTGTGATGGGATGTTAGGATGAATCTGACAATCTACATTCTGACGAATTTAAAGCCTGCCTCATCAGTCTAGGACAGGTTGGAAATGACTTGCAGGTAGAGGAACTGAAATAGTTCTGTTTTCAGATGTAACAATAGCCAAAAAGATCGCATGTTTAAACTCCAGTCTGTTGGTCATAATGCTTAGAAAAGATCCTGCCTCTGGGAACACAAGTGGTTTAGATGGACTGTTAGCATCACTTTGAGCTGTATTTTCCTTTGCCTTTTTCAAAGATTTTTCAGTTTGTTTTACTTGCTTTATTTTATTTGGACGCTACTAAATACCTAGGAGAGCTCCTATGCTTCTTGCTCCCAGACTTTTGTCAATTTTCCTTTCCTCAGACTCAACACAAGCTCTCTTATGCTCTCTCCTAATACAGGATGACACAGTTCTCTCCAAGCCACTGCAATCCATCACAGCACACAGGAGACATTTATTTACCTTCTCACTTTCATGCCACTTAATGTTTACTCAGCTTCGAGTCTAGAATGTTGCAGATATGTTATTGCCTGGAAAATGAGCAACCTCATTTCATACAATGTCTTCAACTGATCCCCTTCTAAGTCTTGCAGGTTTCATCCTTTAAGCCCATATGCAGTCAGAAAGAAAATCCCTGTACTTATTTCCCATATATCAGCTGACTGCTCTCATAATGTATTTACTTTGGCCATGGAATGAAGTATTTCACTGTTTTTCACTGTACTTTTAGCTGCTAGAGATTCCCGGCAGAACATCTCAAAGATATTTTGTATCAGGGAGGCAGCTTGAGCATCTGATGAGTTTGACTAGTTTAGTAACAAACTTTTCTCCTTGCTCTTCTCTTTGTCTTCTCTGGTTGTGTTCTCTGTATTCTTGTCCCATTCATCTCCTCTTCTCCCTTATCTCCCCCCTGACCTTTCCTGATGTTACCTTTTTGTGGTGAAAATGTCTCTTTCCTGTGCGTAATATGTTAGTTACTTCTTCCTCTTTTAAAACTGATGATCATTCTGGTGACCTGATTGGGCAACATCAATGAATACATGCACTGGATCCAATATGCCAATGGTCCAAACTCGCCATCTCTCTGGAAATTACCATGGATTCTTCAAACCCTCCCTTCTATACTCCTTACGTTGTTTTGGTCCATAGAGGAAGAATGGATTGATGGACCATGATGATTTCAGAGCTTGCTTAATTTCAATGGGTTATGACTTGGTACGAGCTTTAGGAAAAAATGTCAACTGATTCTGCTCACAGCTAAAACGTTAACCACAGCATTACTAAAGCTTATCTAAATAGAGAGGATACTAATGTCATTTACACTAGAGATAGTACTTTCTTTGCTTTTTCCTCATTTTCAAATGGTTAAAAGAGAAGTTAAAAGTAAAACAAGACACTTGAAAACCATATTCTATGGTGCACTGAATTGCTCTTTAAATTCGGGAAAATTTAGAAGTTGAAATTAACTGATACTAAAGTAATGGTTTTATAAATTTCTCCTTTTCTACCTGCATGATGAAGAATGAGTTTGATACTCTTTAATTTTCATAAACTTGCCTTGGGGGTTGCATTTTCCTTGCTTCAATTATTTATTCTAAGAATTTCCTCCAATATTCACATTTTTAATGCAAAAGAAAGATTTCCTTAGATAAGGAGCCCTGTATATGGCATGAAATTTTCAGAATTGTTTCCCTTCTTTAGTTCTGTGGGTCTGTTGTTTGGCTATTATTTCACTTCCCTGCATGATACCTGAATTACAGTGGTTTTAGGATGAGATGGAAAATGATGTGTTAAGTTAGAACAAGTTAAACAGACATTGCGGGGGGGGTGGGAGGGAGAGAATATGGCGACAGTTAATTGAAAGGTACATATTTTATGTATTTAGGACAAAGGGTACAATTTTCAAAAGCACAGTCCTTTTTATAGAAGTGGAGTGGGCATTTAAGGTGCAGATTTCATCAGCTCTGATGCTGATGCTCCTGAGTCAGGAAATTGCTTTTTAAGCTCTGTAACCAGTGTTTCCAACTGGCTCATGAGAGGCTTGGGCTGCTGGGGATCGGTGTTATGGTGACCATTTTCTTTGTTTTGGATTTTGTGAAAGGGTGAAGCTGAGTTTGCCCGAATCATGTCTCTAGTTGATCCCAATGGGCAAGGAACTGTCACTTTCCAGTCCTTCATTGACTTCATGACCAGAGAAACAGCAGACACAGACACGGCTGAGCAAGTGATAGCTTCCTTCAGAATCCTCGCTTCAGATAAGGTCAGTCACCGTGCTGCTGCTGTAAGGATTTGATCACTGTTTAGTCCTTGTTACAAGCCTTTTAGTAATAATGAAGCTTTTTTTGCAGTTTGTCAGACTTTCAGAGAAAGCGTGTGCCTTTTCTTCTTGTTTGGAACCAAGACTCTTTTCTGAAACTGGTGCAGAATGCAGGGCTTGGTCTGTGTATTCTCATATCACAGAGAGCCAACATAAAATTAGGCATCTTAGACAAGACTTAGACAGTTGGCTGTATAATGGATATATTGTACATCAGGTTATTTCCACACCACAGCCTTGATTAGTGGGCAACTCATTCTGCCCTTCATGCTGTTGTCAGGATGTTTCAACGCAGAGTACGGCCCTCTGGAACATAGCCTAGATCAGGTGCACAAGACTACACCTGGTTGTGAGCCATGTTGTGACCGGACAGCTCACTCAACAGAGCAATGCAATGTGGTATATCCACATCCTAGCAGGAGCAGCAGCAGGAGGCCTCCTCTAGTTACTGGGTTTGGAGAAGAAGCTCCTGAATTTGGCCTACTTTCATCCCCACTATCAGATGCACTTGTGACTGAGTGGTGTTTGAAGATGCAAGGGAGTATAATGGCAACACAAGAGGTTCTGGAGGAGTCAGAGCCATAAACAGTGGTGCCACAAAACCAGTCTTGTGCTATGGAGAAAGGAGAGATCACAGCAGTACAGGTCTATTTGCCCAAGCTCGCTCTATTGATTTTCTCATTCCAGCTGCTTGTATTGATTTTGTGATCTCAGTTCATGTGGACCACATTTTAAATTCCAGATGTGTTCTCAGTAGCAATTCATGTGGAAGATGGTCTCAGGAAAAAGTGGTTTTCATTAGATTACTATTCTAAGCAATGTCCAATGTCAAGTCCATTAACAGGGTGTATCCCTCATGTCATAAATGTAAACCATTAAGAACAATAATGCATCTTTCTTTACACATATATTAGAAACATGAAACTAACAGGAGCTACCTTACATCTGTCCTGTCACTGCATAAGGGCAGTAGTGCACTGCAGAGATACTGACTAGCCAGGGATAAGGTGTATCTGTAGCAGTCTGGTTGCACAGTGCTTGGTAGCTAACGTACACAGTCACATATCCTGAGACTGCATTTTGACTTCATCAGTTTGTTGGTGGAATTGTCCTCTTCAACTCATAATTTGTGATGGAATTTACTGAGGAAAATATTTGGTCTCAGAAAAATAGGCAAGATGTCCAAATTTATTAGTGACAGCCAGAGAAAATAAATATATTTTGTATTTTTGAAGAACACATACTGAATTTGTCAATCCTTTTCCCCCTCCCAGCCTTATATCCTCGCAGATGAGTTGCGTCGAGAGCTGCCTCCTGAGCAGGCTCAGTACTGCATCAAGAGAATGCCTCCGTACACTGGCCCGGGGTCTGTTCCTGGGGCTCTGGATTATACCTCTTTTTCATCAGCACTGTATGGAGAGAGCGACCTCTGATTCAGTAATTAATTGGCTGTATTCATGGCAGACACTAAAAATACCCACGTTGTTGCCCAGATTGCTTCTCAAAAGCTTTGACAAGCTGATTTAAAAACAAGTTTTACAAATACAGTAGGTACTGTCAGTGTAAAGTGCTAGTAACTGAAGTAACCAGCATAGATCAAAGTGTGCAGCATGCTAGATACCTGCCTTGTTGGTTTTAGGTTGTCTGTCCTATGCAATGCTAGAAAATCTAATAAAAAAATTGCAAGATATTAACTTTGGAAAAATACATTCAGAAAACTGAATGTAAAAACCTAAAAACATTGAAACTTGCAAAATATTTATCTATTTCCTAAATGTTTCAATGCCATTCAATGTTTTCAATACTCTTCTTTTACGATACTCATAAAACTATGTTAGAAGTCATGCTTTTTTTCTTTCCTAGAATAATATTACTTTCTGATTTTGTACGCTTCCATTGGTGGAATTTAATAAACTACTAAAATACAGATTTTTTGGGAAGAAATACAACAACCACGTAAACTACTTAATTACAAAAATAATCCAGAATGCTATGCTTTTGTCACAAATAATTGTAATATAAGGGGGAAAAGCTGATTAAACCGCAGTTTTAGAGTTCTGTAATCAGTTCTTTTCTTTTAGGCCTTTAACTTTTACAGCTGAGGGAATACAGCTTTTATAATCAGAAATAATAAGGAAGCTAATTTCATGTGAACTGTTTTGTTATGAAACCTTCCTTCTTGTCTATGTTGGACAATCTTTGTTTCTAAGTATAAGAATGCATTATTGTATGTATTAGTGGGCAACATTCATCTCTATCCTGCATAAAGCAAACTCCCATCTGAGCAAATGTAGTATGGTTGTCTTGCAGCTTTAACTGTTCAGTGCTCAGCATTCAGTCTGTCTTGACTTCTGCTGCGTCACAGGCAGTTCTGTCTGTACCCTGCTCCTGTGTGCTAGATGTTTACTGTTTTTTTCCATCTTGAGAAATGGCAGAGAATAAAAGCAGTAACTTTTTTACTTGAATCCTACCGACACTGAGGAAATGCAATGTAATCAAATAGAACCATTTACAAATGGTGAAGTGAGCTGTGCAGCCCAGTGCTATTAAAGCAATGATGTGCCTATTAAATAAAGTCTGCTTCTCAAAACCTTACGAGACTCTGTCATGAGCAATTAACCTAGTGGCTCCCTCTAAGAACCAGAAACATTTCTGAACATCGGATGAGTTTTCAGATGCTAAAAGTTCAAAGTCTGTCACACATTTCAATACATTATGTCTGCATGAACAACAGTCTCTGTGCGCTGGAGGGAGAGGTCCGGTTTCATAAAAAGAGACAGAGCTCAGAATGCGTTGGAGAGTTTCCATTTAGGCCACCTGAGCACAGATGTCCCTCAGTTATAAGACTCCAAGCGTAGATTGATTTCCATGGGAATTAGGCACTACTGCTTTTGAGGACATTGGCCTTAACTTTTCTGTATGTCACTTTTTCCAGTTGTGCAAAAAAGCAGATGTTAAGTATGCAATAGTGCTTTCGCTGGCCATTGTTTGGAAATTTATGGATGGCAAGCATTAAAAATCTGTGTGTGATTTCAATCCCAAAACAGGTTAAAGCAGGTAGAGTGGGAGCAATTTCAAAACAATCCCAGAGACAAATAATGACCGAATACCTCTTCCTTCTCCCTTGTGTACAAAGGGCAGCAGAGGACTTGCCAGGGCTAGGATCTCATCTCCTACAGTGCATGTGCAGCCTTGCACAGAGACAGAAGCTGCTACTGCTACTTCTGATAATGACATGGTGCAGTGCCGTCTCCTTCTGTGATTACAGTGCTCGTCCAAGCTAAGTCAGGAAGCTCTGCCTTAAAGCAAGGCTGTTTCCAGCTAAATGACTGCTGAATCCTATTAAAAAAGAAATCAGTATATCTCTCATTTCAGTTTAATGCAACTGGAATAAAACACTGAGCTTCTGAATGTGGCACAAAAGCAAAATGCTACAGGCAAGATTATGCAAAAAAATTGCCACAAAGACAGTTTATATCTGACACCTCTGCCAGGTGTTCATGTTCTCTATCCACTAATTTTTATATTGTGATATTATTCCTGTTTTTGGTAGTATGGAAGGGAATTCTAAACTCCTCCTTTAGCTGTGTTCTGTTGATCAAAGCATGTGAGAGATGTTATCAGCAGCAAGAGAAAAAAACTTCCACAAAGCAATTTCTCCAGTCTTATATCAGTCTTATATAATTTCTAAAGTAGAATGAACAGAACCAGTAGCTGAGAACTGCAGGGATTAATTATCCATCCACACTTGCCAAAAAAATGTAATACCATAATTATTACTTTGATATGTCTTACATGTAAAATGAAGTTATACCATAAAATGTTTTCTACCATTTTAGGATCAATATAAGGAAAGTGTGTTACTTTACCCTAAAGACTGCAATCCTCAAGGTCCTTTAAAATATTCTGTGATCATGTTCAGGGGCTGTGGGTTTACCCATTTTCTTTTCCTCTAAGGCTCCATTTTTAGTAGTTGGCATTTGTATATTTCTATGGGATCATTTTTCACACTGGTAATCAATGCAGCAACATTTCATGTCCAGGTAATTCTGGCAGCAAACTAGTTTTACTATAAAAATGTACGGTAACTGAGTCAAGGGTAATGAATGTGTCAGTCACAAGGGCCAAATCAAGGTTCAGTAGCTGGAGGTACTGCGTTATTTTGATGAACATGAGAATGAAGGTTGTAGAGTAATTGTAGAATAAATTATAATTCACAGAAGTCAGTAAGCCTTTAAGTTGCTTCAATGACTGTAATGCAGATGTCTTCTGTGACTTTACATGAATACAACAGTTCTTTGAAAAACTTCCTGCTAAGATAATTTTGATTTCATAGTAATAATTTTCAGACACTGATTTTTTAAAAGGTGCTGATACATGTAGAAATCTGCCGTCAGCTCTATGCTACCTTCACATCTCCCTTCCTTGTACACAGTTTCCACCACTGTTTTCTTTATCCACTGACCACAAAAGACTTGGGTCAGAGCCACTCCTACCTAGAGGCCTGTATTTTCATCAGGACATTCTGTTGTTCAGTTTCTGAATTCTTGGAGATCATGTTCTTTTATTCATGGTGTCTGTAAAGGTTATCACAGACATAAGGGGTCTCACTGAAGGAGGAAAATAGTTCCTGTTAGCAGCTGGATTTGGATGGTAAGCAGTTTCCTTTCTTGCCTGATACAGCTTGTGATTGAGACTAATTCTGTCAGGAAGTAATTGTTTGATCATCACCAGTAAATGAACAGGTATTTTGGAGCATGCTTTCATCAATGTAATGGTACCAATATTTTTGGTGGGCTTCTACAAATAGTTCCAGTAATATTTAATGAGAAAATAATACCTATTCATTACCTGTGCCACTCTTCCCCAAGTTTCATAGTTAACAACCTGAGCACTTATTTGCTTGTGCATCAGTATACCTTCTGCTCACGTTCAGAGGGTATTTCATTTGGGGAGCCACTTCAGCAGCATTATGCCTGAACTATAGACAGTTTTTAGCACGTTCTGGTGAGATTCCACTTGTTTTAGATCAAATATTATTAAATAGGAAAAATGACTGTTCGAAGCTGGATATTATTTCATATTAGTCTCTTTTTAAAACGTGCAGTTCCTTTCTAATTTTAATTCAAGGTGTGAGCTGCCACTACAAAGGACAAGTCTATCTCCATTTTTTCCATTATCCCATTAATTTATAAATAGAGCAGTTCTTTGGTCTGGTTACCACGCTGGCTGGGAATACATATCTAGAGAGCTTAGAACTGTAGATTATCCCCCAGAGCAGCAGCCTGTATTTACATTACCTTAAAGTGATTATGTAACTGGAATTAGGGACCTAGCCAACCACTTTCATGGAAAGTCCTTTATTATTCCCAACAAAAGAACATTTATGTGCAGACAACAAACCTTGAGCCAGTACTAGGAGTGCCACTCATTTCCCCCATTAATTAAAGCAGCCATATTAAACAATAAGCCAAATCTTTTCCATATATGAGCTTGACTAGAATTTTATATTCTGATCTTCAGAAGAAATTCCTCTGATAATTTGCTAGGTTTTGGGAGATTTCCTTAGCATTTGTAATACTGCTTTTCACCAATTTGTTTATCAGCATATTGCTTTAATTACTTGGAAATCAAATATATTGGATGAATGTCCTGAAACAATAAATCTCCTAAGGCTATTTTAGCACCTATCCTTCCCCCATCTACTTGCACCTGGCTGTTTTGTTTCAAAACCTCGCTGTTTTATTTCGCCTCAATGCATGGAAACGTTCTTCCTTTCAGGATTCCTGTTAATGCTTTGAGTGAAAAATGACCTTGAGTGCTGTCCTCAGGAGGAGTGGTTATCCTGTGTGCTCTCCTGAGCTGGTGCCTTCCAGCTGCATACTTGTGGCAGAAGCCCAGGTATAGAACAGATCTTTTGGCTCAGACACTGAAGGTCCTGTTTTAGGTTTTAGCTGCTCTGCTGATAAGACTGAAAGAGAAGAAATGTTGCACAAGTTGCCAGCAAGTCTGGCTATGATTTGAATGGAACTGTCTCAATACAGGCACACCAAATTATTATAATATAAAAAAAGGCACCACAGAAAAGCAAAGAATGGCTGTATCAAACATCTTGTTCAGACTTGTATCCTGGCTCCAATCATAACAAACAAGCAGAATAACAGAAAAGTCTAAAAAGGAGATAACAAGTTGTCGGCGAAGGAAGACTCGGACACCAG
>VWYI01005899.1:4125-18067 GCA_013399455.1 Anthoscopus minutus
GCTCGGGCCGGGCCTCCCCCCACTCACAGCTCTGTCACCTTCAGCCGCCGGAAACCCAAGAGAGGGAGTTCAGAGTTTCCCGGGCTTCACAATGGTATTCACGGGGGTGGACCTTGACTCTGAATAGCTTACACAGGTGTCAGTTCTCAGAACTGGACAGCCATTGGCTCTCACTGAAATTCTCAAGAGCCTCTTTCAGGAGAACTATTTCCGGGGATGTCTTCCTTTCTTTCCTCCCCAGTACCAACCAAGGTCAAACCAGCACAGCCAAGATCCAGCTGATTCACATCTGGGACAAACCCCTTTATTTTTCTGTCTTTATCTGTACTGAATGCCAGTATCTGTACTGAATGCATTCACCTAGTGGAGATACACAGAGAGCAACCTCCTGCCAGCCATGTGGGATGAAGAAGCTCTGGGCAATCTGCTACCTGAAGTTATTATATTTTGCTCCTCTAGCACACTCTTAGAGATCACAGGCACTGTCAAACAATCAGTGACTGAGGACAGCCATTTGCCCAGGCCAAGAAGAGGCTCCATGCCTCTGAAAAGGATTTAATGAACAGAAGGATGGCTATGTTTGGCTCTGATGAGCTGCAGAGTGAATTTCAGGGCTGGAGAGAGAAAATTGAAGACAGAGGCTTTTGAGAACAGCTGGAGACTTTACTGCTAACTGCCTGATCTAGTGAGATGTTCTTGGCATATAGCTTTGTGACACAAGGAATTATAGTGCCTGATTGCTAGCCAGAAATGCCTAAGCACACAATCCACCTTGTGCGAGGAAATGGGAGATTAAAATGCCCCCTGTGTGGGAAAGGGCTTAGAGGCACACAGAATTGCTGACAGGGAGCCACATGATCTCACTATGTACCTTCCAGGGCCATATGCCTTTGCTTCATTCAAGGGTGGAGATAATTCCCGATCTTCACATTATCACATCTGTGTAAAGAACATACTGCAGCCTGTGTGTTTCCCTTGGGCACCAAAGGAATTTTGATCTTGTGTATTTTTTAAAGATCTCCTGAAGTTTATTTCCTAGTAATGAGAAATCACATGATTTGCATAAAATATGGCTGACAGATTTACTTGGCACACGACCCAGTCCTCTGGGCCTGCAAGTCTGCTTGGGCCTGCACCACAGCAGGACCTTGCAGACATTTACCAACTCCCAGGGTTTCATTTCTTTTCCCTCTTCCAGTCTGAGGAAGAGCAGAGAGCTGCAAGACCTATCTTTTTGATTAGAAAGATAAATTGGAACTTTATTTATGGTAAGACTCAAGAAGGTGACAGTTCAGGTCTAAAGACATCTGCCTGTCCTCAAAGAATGACCTCTGAGTCCAGCACAGTGCACAGCTAATATATGTCACTTGTACATGCCTTGGTACTCATCCAGAGCTCCAGTCTGTGCCAGCCCCATATCAGAGCCAGCACAAGGAAAGGGTTGCCGTGAATACAACTGGTGTGCTTGGGTCTGCCTCGAAGAGCTGCAGTCCCAAAGGAAAAACAAAGCCAAGAGGAAGGGAGCAGCAACAAACCTGACCTTAGTATACGGCTGAAAGCCAAACTTCTTGTGGGTTGAGTACTCGAATTTTTGAACAAATTTGTTCAACTGTCTTTAATTTGAACAATAGCTAATGGGTTGTCTTTGTTTTTGCTTCTACAGTGAAGTAGGTCTTTGTGTATAGTTTTTATGCACAAGAAGGTTTCCAAACAAAAACATCCAATAAGCATGGTACATTTGTCCTCAAACAGAAGAAAAAGCTAGAAAATCTGCATTCCTCAGCTAAGCACACACATAAAATTGTATACAAATACCATATCTTCGTGCGCATAATCAAACTATTTGTTATATATGAATTGCCATCCTTCCCTGGTTTTCTCAACGTGTGATTCCCATCTTAAAGCTAGACACACACCTCCAAAATGAGTCTAGTGTGTTTTCCAGATCTGTGTTTTCACAGTATCTAGTCCCATTTCTCCTTGTTTTATCCTTTCCCATCTTAACAATATAAAGAACTATGAAAACTGCTGAATAAATGAAATTCTAAACTGATGAATCCATCTGAATTATCTGACAAAGATACTTGCAAAGTTACATCTCATATTATCTAATAAACCACCAGCAGCTGGCACTTTCACGGTGTAGGGCAAGTAGTGTATTTTATGCTGCAGGATGAATTTGCCCTGTCTTTTCCTGGACTCCACCTCTTACACTGTCTGGCATCTACAAGGAGTTAAAGAAGGGCTGGTGAGCTCTGGACGGTGTGCTCTGTCTTTCATGATTACTGAATGTTATTTCAGGGTAAGACCAGTATTTTTTATGTCAGTAAAAGCATGTTACCAGTGTCAGTCTACCAGAATTTAAGCATTCATCTCTAGTTTATTTTCAAGATAACACCCCAGAATCTTTTCCCTGGAGCTGGGATATGAGTTCTGTTTGCTACCATGTTTCAGCAAAGTCCTAGCAACAAGACCCCCCAGTTCTCACACAGCCAAAATGCAGGCTTCCACCTCCTTGTGGTCAAGAAGATCCAAATATCAGGTTAGACCAGTGCTTTCAGTTTCTAGAAAAGACAAAAATCCTGAGGTACCCAGATTGTTTTGCACACCCTGCAGCTGTGTTCCACCAGTTTGCCTGCATAAAGTGATCCCTTCTGCAAAGAGGCAAGTACTCAGCTTTTCAGGACTTGGGTCATTCAAATAATTTTGTTCTGATAGAAGTGACATCTTTTAAGATGACAAGCACTTAACCTCAGTCAGAGCTAGACTCCACCACACTCAGATTGGAAAACAACATTTTGAGCCCACCCACAGTAGACAGTACTCACAGTGACTTTTTATAGAAATGTCTTCAAATGCTGATCTCAGCTTCTTTCCAAATCACTCTATGTATTCATGGGGAAAATTAGTTTCAGTGCATTGTTTGTATAAAAGGTAAAAATAGCAAAAGTCACATAAAATTCTGCATTCATGTACCTTTGTATAGTAACATATCAAATACATTAAGGCAGTTTTGTTCCGAAAAATTTTAAAGCATATTTTGAGTAGCTGAGAAGGAGATAATCAAAGCACACGCCATTTAACAAATATGAGCAACCCATTTTTTCAAAGGTGTGAAAGCTGCTCGGTTTTATTCAGCTATATTAAAATACGGGAAAATTGGGATGTTTGTGGAGTCCTTGATTTTAAATATCATAAATGAAGTAGAACAGCCCTGCACTCCTTCCCAAATGTGTTGGATGACCTCTTTCAAAAAAAGAGAGAATTAGGCCTTCAAGAGGAATTCCAGAGAAAGATTGTAAATTTAGGGCTGAGATATAAAGTGTAAATAGGATCATGGGAAATATAAAAGAATACAGATAAAGCTGGCTCTATCATAAAAATCTTGAAGAGAGACAAGAGCTGGTCAGTCAGAGCAGAACTATGAGGATCTTGAGGACATATAACTGGAGCTTGATGAAAAGAGAAGCCTGAGATGCAGAGATGTCAACCTCATTCCCTCCCCTGTGGACTCTTGCTCCCCATCAGTCTGACACAGAAGAGTGGACCCAGCATTGTGGCTGTCTGAGCTGGCAACCCCTCTGCCATTAAAACTGGAGGCAGCATAATTGAATGGGAAAAGTCAGTCCTGCAGAGAAAGATGCCTGCACAGCCCTCTGTTCTGCCTTTGCAGAGGGCCTGGCTGCCCTGAGCCTGGCCCTGTGTGAGGAGAGCAGGTGTGCTATTGCCCTGTCATTAATGTCCTGACAGAGAGGGTTTGTGTGCAGCAGCAGCCCAGAAGGACACGATGACGGTGCAGTTGCGTTCCCTCCTCCGGAGGCATTCCTGTGCACTTGTCACCACGGTCACTGAGATGCAGAAGCAAACAGATGAGTTAGGTGAAAAATGAACTCGTACTGGGAGCTGCTGAGCATGGTACAAAAGGGGGAAAAGCCCTCTTGATGGCATTCATCGATGCCTGGGTTCTTTGGCAGCGCCTCACAGTTTGCACCGACCTTGGATTCCCGTCCCTTGAATGCGGGAACTGATCTCGTCACTAGTGCCTCTGCTTGTTTGTGTTGAGGAGCAAGAAGCAGCCCCATTCACCCACTCACCTTCCTTCTTCTGAGCACTGGGCTCCCATTTAATGAGTGCTCCTACAGCAGAGCTTACAGCCCATGTACAAGGCCAGACAAAAGGGCAAGGAAAAACAAAATACTTGAAAAGGGCAAAGCAGCAATGAAATTAACATAAATTTACCTAGTTAGAAACATGCTAATTGTAGCAAAAACCAAGGCTGCCATTCACACAGCCCGGCTTTGCTGGGGAGTGTTTTGTCTGGCATCATAACAGGGGTGAACCTCTAATTGGTAAGATCTTGAAATCAGTGGGATATCAGCGCAGTAGGAGTAGTGGCTACACTTCCAGACCTCCCATTAAAAGTAGCCTGAGCCATGAAGAAAGAAGTCTTAGAAGAGAAACACTAATAAACCCTACAGCGAATTTCAGACTTCTAAAAATTTGAATCATAATCACTGTTCCACTCACAAGAAAAAGAGTGTAAAAATCTGGTCCCTATTAAAAATAAAATTTTTTTGATTAAAATACTGATTTTAATGCAGTTTTCAAAGGAGAATCCTATTTAAAGCTCCTGTCTCCTCATTTTGGTAGATTCCCCATGGAAATGTACATAAGGATATCTCCTTTAGAAAGCACAATTTACATGAAATTCCACATGGAAAATATAAAACCTTGGTATTCTTTTTGCTAACAGAGTCAACAGAGATACAGGTATTCAGAACATTACATATATTTATATAGATATATACGTAAATTATCTGTGCCAAAGGAAACAAGCTTCAGGCTAAAAACAAGCAGGAAAAATGGAGTATATGTCTTGTTTCTGCTCTTACTTTGAGAGTAGGATTCTGCAGTCAGGTCTTGCATAATCATCCCACCTCTGCTGAGAGAGTATGTATGGGTTTCTGTGCAAAAATCGGACATATCACTGCTTAGGCAGAGGGGCAAACATGCTGCATCAAGCATGGGCTTTCCTTGTGACAGTGATCAGATAATTTAAAAAATTAATGTCAGTGTGAGATTTGTCTATAAAGTAGGGGTGAATTACACAGAAATTACAATAAACCAGGATTTGGGAAGATCAGCAGAATGTAGGCTTAGACATAGATTTTAAAGCAATCTGATCACACTATTATCCCAAGCACAGGATTTCAGGGTGAGCACATATGTGCTTAACAAGCTCAGCATACTCTTGACTGAGGCCCATAGTGGGGGACAGCACCAGAGAGCTCTGAAGCAGGAGTTGCCTGGCATTGACTTGGATAAGAGTGGAAAAATGGTGATGACAAACATGTGAGCTGATTTTAAGCAGTATTCTCAGAGAAAAACCACTTGTGAATTGATTAACAAAAATCCAGTTAAATAATATCACTTGTCTGGAGTAGATTTCTAAGACACATCTTGGTTGTCCAGAGTTCTTGAGAATTTTGTATGCATAGATCAAGTATCTAACCCCAGGGTAAGAGTCATTGTCACTGTGGTGGGCAGCCCAAATTAACTGATTAAGATAAATCAAAGTCTAAGTGTGTCACATTTGTCAGGAAGAGAACTTCTCTAAAACTATTTTTAAGGCCTCATAATTCAAGTATTATAGCTGCCTATCCTCATATTCACTGCAATAATTTTAATTTTTTTTATTCTTGTGCCATACCTAAGAATATTTCCACAGAATCATTTCAATAGCTGATTTATGTTTTCCCAAGAATGAAATACTTCATCTGTAAGAATTATTTCACTAAATGCAACCATCTATTTTCATTCTATTCAACCCCTAACGTCCTTCTGACTGTCTGCAGAGACACTTTATCTCATGTTAAAGACCGTAAAAGTTAGGTAAATTAATTGTGCCCTCAAAAAACATATTTCTTGCTTTTCCTTGCAAACAAGCTGAGAGATACTAACTCAGGTGTTCCCATGTGCGCTGACAATGTCTAAAGTTGACTGAGATAAATGCTAGTTGTCCTGCTAAGTGCTTTTCTTTTTCAAGTACCGCCAGTGTTTTGGGCCATGTTCAGTTCCTGATGCAATTTCTGATTTGTGACTGCTCTGTCAACACCAGTTGAGAGCACAGCAGCACTCCCTTCCCCTCAGCAGCAGGACACTATTTTGGAAGATATGGTGTCACCAGCTCTTAGTGCTACAGTCATAGTCATTGTCACCAGTGTCATATGAGTGCATGCTTAATTGTGTTTCCTGACGTACATCTGCTCTGGATGCTGCAAAGCCACCCAGGTAGGACCAGACAGAAGACTTGATCTCAGCAGGTTTGAAGAACAAGCCTAACCTCGCCTCATCATAGGATCTACTGAGTTATGACAAGAAGTATCTTCAAGAAGAAGTCCCAGAACATAGAGGAGACATGCTATTCAGAGATTAATAACAAGAAGCAACACTGTCATCCTACATCAGTGTTTTGTCACACTGTATTCTCTGTATCTTTATTTTTCTAGATATAGTGAATCTTCTTCTGAAGTTTTCTGATGAAATTCTTCTGTGGACAACACTTTCAGTAGCACTTGTCATTCCTTGGCATTTTTCGCCTTCTCTGTTTTTATCTGATTTACTGCATTTTTGTTGACACTTGTCTGCTTTCACAGTTGAAAATGGATTTGGGATTCTAGAGTTCTGCCATTGCTACCATCTCCCTCATCTGGCAAGAGAGAGAAAGAGACAAGGACCTTGGAAATTGTCTGAATTTGTTATCTTTTGAAATTGTAAAGACAAACTGGACACACTTTTGGCACTCCAAGGGCAAGACTTTGCTGTTCATGTGCAGAAATCCAAACACTTTATACACTACGGCTTGCATCATATCTGAAGTCAAAACAGGTGATCTAGTGATCCTCTGACCTTCTTGTCTTACACTGATCTTCTGATCTTAAACTCAATGCCAACAAGTGCTCACATTTCTGTTACTAACAGAGCTTTCCAGTCCATGTGTCACTTTTTCTTTGCTCTTGATCCATTTAATTTTTTTCCATGTAATCAAGATGTTACTGGGCATCTATCAGAGCCATAACTATACTGACTTTAAAAAAACCTCTCAGCTGTTATAATTCTGGCCATGCAAGTGAAATTCTCCCACTCATGTCCTAGTCAGTGAGTGTACCATGTTTGAACCATGCTAACTCTGGGGGAAAAACCCACATCTGGATAAAATAGAGGAAATCAATCTGAAGCTTTCTGATAGCAGATATTTTTTGTTATTCCCACGGTCAGATAAAAAAATGAAATTCAGAAGAAAATGTCTGTGGAATGTCTCTTTTTGGGTCATCTTGGTTTAAGCTGGACTGGAAAGAGCTGAAAAGCTTTTTTTTTTGGAACAGCTGATTGTGGGGATTTTTTTGCAGCTTGCAAATCAAAAGAAGTACAGACAAATGCAAACATCCCAGTGGTGGCTTGTTTAAGACCTGCCTGCCTCAAGTCTTTGAGAGGTGTGTTGTTTACCACTGGCAAACTACAGCTGTATTTTCCCTCTTACAAATGTACCTCTCCAGCAGATGCTTCTTTTATGTCAATCCCTTCTCTTGTCCTATAAAACAAACCCCAAATCGTTCTGGTCTTTGTTTTTACAGCAAAAAAAAAAGCTTGAGGATGGAATATTTGAAATTCCCATGAGGCAAATGTGAAAGAGAAACACTTATTTTGCAAATCTGCTTATGTGGCATAAGCTAATCCTCATTTTTGATGAGTGGAGTTGCCAGCAATGCATGCCAGGCTGGTTTTGGATCTGATCTGCATCCCTTGGGCTCCTAATTCAACAGCAAGGAAGAAAAGAGCCAGGACCACTTTTATTCTGAGAAAGGGCCAACAAAAAGCAGTGCAGCTCTGTATGCAGACCTGGATATCATTGTGGAAATTAAATTCATTATTCATAGCCAAATTTCACCTGCAATGGATCAGCATTACTTGTGATTAAAGCTGATATGTTTGTTTCGTCAAGTCAAAGCTGTATGTTGTAGTTTTCCTCTTAACTACATATTTCAGTATTTCTTTGTATCTGTGTCACAAGATAACTGAAGAGCCAATTTCCATCACATGAAAGACTGTCCTTGGCAAATCTACTGTGTTATAAAATACATAAAATAGCAGCGTATTCAATAGCCACTTAAGCCTTTCCTTTGTTTCAAAATTCAGCTACCTAGAAAATCTTCAAACATAAATCAGGAGAGAAATGATCATTTGCATTCATTAGGAACATATGTGCCAAAACTTATTTTAATATATTACTTTCATCTGAATTTTAGTTCCTAACATTTCACTAAGCAGGTTTACTATGTTCCAGTCCAGTGGATCACATGCTAGCTCTGACAGAGCTGTGCATCCCAACTGTTTTTCTTGGATATATTTTCTTTGCAGTAATAAGGTGATTTTTGGCTCTTAAACCAAAGAAAGCTAAAGAATGAGACAATAATGTTATAAACCGAACCCATATTAGTGATAGCAAAAGGGATAAGGGTGAGAGAAAAGAATGAGAAGTCATGAAAATACCTAGGGGATCAGAAATCCTGCTCAAGGTGCATTACTCTTCACACCAAGGCATGTGCAGAGGTAATCCAAACAGTTCCATGCCCAGTGCTCCCATTTCCTCATCTCTCTTCCACAGAGCTTGACTTCTCCAGCTATTTCCAAAGATATTATCAATCTCTTCTATGGTCCTGAGTCATCATCACAGCTAAGACTAAGAATATAGACCATTCATTCTCATTATTCACCTGCCTTAATTTTGTCTTTAATTATTTCCTCTCATCTACTCCATATTTTCTGTAACATTCCCCTTACTCACGACCCAATGCATAACTCTTATTACTGTTGATACTTCTGGGTTACTTCAATTCTGTCTGCCAGAAAAAATTGTTCCCTAAATGTTGTAGGGAACAATATGAAATTGGAATACATATTACATAACCATATAAAAAAACTTCAAATGGAATTTATACAATGTTCTCCATCTTTTCTTGTTAATAATAAGGCAAGTCTTCATGCATTAAAGGAGAATCCTCAGTTAAATATATCTGACAAGGGTCCTCAGAACTTTGCTACTTGAAACTATGGATCACCAAGTCATCTTGTAAAAAAGATGCGAAAAGAAAGATTTTGAAGTTGCTGAAATATAGAATAACCCACCTCTTAAACCAATATGACTTAATTTTCATGTCTGGTGTCTAAATAGTACATCTTCAACTTAAACCACTGATCAATGTAATGAGCTACTGCAACTGTGAAAACAACAGAAAACTTTTGAAGAGATATAAAGACAGTATTTTTGGTTTGTGGTTTGTATTTTCTTTTTATTAAATCCTTTTCTCATACCTTTATTGTTTGTGACTAAATAAAGACAGCAAACCGTAACTCTGATTCTTCTTGATCATTGATCTGTTTGAGCTGGTTGCTTCCATTTTAGATATCTGTGGTAGCCTGATTTTACAGAAAGGAAGAGTTTGTTTTGACACATAATCAGGCTGCATTTCTTCCTCTGCCAAAGATCTACATGGATACCTCAGAGCAGCTCTACCACCTCCAAGGACCTCTGCATATCTGCCCAGCATCAGCTTGTGGAAGGGCACACCAGAAATTCCCACTAAATCCACCACTACCAGCCTGCAGGTCTGGCTGCAGCTTCTATTCTTTCCTCCACTGGGCAAGTAATTTAACATGAGGAGGAGGAACCGGAGGAGGAACCAGAAGAGGAACAGAAACAGCTTGGTGGTTAGGGTACAACCCTGGGATTGGCTCCCTTTCTGCTCCCTTTCCCTGGGATTGGCTTCTGTATCATCAGCCTTCAGAAAAGAAGCCATAGCTGGGAGCAGACCAGGACCCATGCCTGCTCAGCCAGAATAATATGGACCTGATTAATTGTTAGTATTTTTATACAGCATGTGGCAGCAGAGTTGAGCATCACGAAGGTGTAAAAGGAGGAAAATTGGAGGGAAATTAGCAAAAAAACTTGGGGATCAGTGCTGAATAGCCTTGGTGGTTTACAGGGAAATCTAACCCCTTAATCCTAGTTTGTAAAACAAAAAATGTAACACTTCCTTTCCTGCTAACAATCTGTCTTTAGGAAAAAGGCCTCAGCAAAGGAGCTCCAGCAACAAAGAAAATCCCGGAAAGGCATCCACCAGAGGGAGTTCCAAGAATGCATCAAACCCAGCCTGAGTTATAAATGGTTATACAGCAGCTGAGAAGAGCCACCTATGCGTTCCCCGGGACTGACAAGCTGCTCCCCGCAGCTGCTGGTCAGGAGCCTGGGCTGAATTCAGCAAAGTACTGACCCAAATCTGCATAATCTTAAGTGAATACTCAGTGAACTCTAAGGAATTGCTCTGTGCATGGCATTAAGCAAGTGTTTTATTAGAGCAGGGTCAAAATACTCAGTGCTTTGCAGGATCATATGAGGAAAAGAAAAGACTCTGTTTACACCTCGGCTTTTATTTTTCCCTCGCTGGTTCACTTGTTAAAAAGAAAGCTAAGCCAGGGCCAGCCTGGTTTCTGGGAGGCCCAGGGAGGAAGCTTTGGAAGCAAACCCAACTGCTTCCACTCAGGAGGAGTTTTTTGATGAAGCTGCCTCTGATACGCTGCAATGGCAGCTGCTCTGGATGGATCCTGGACCCTCTGTCAAAGAGAAAAACAACAACATGATGGAATCTGGAATACCATAAATCTGGAATACCATAAATCTCTGAGAGATCATGAAATCTGCTTCTGAGATCTTTTTGTCTTATTCATGTTAAAACTATTTTCAGCAGAGGGAAACAGTATGTGATATTCCTTTACCAAAAAAAAGAAATTGAATTCTTGCTTCCCTCTGCCCCAGAAAGCAGGCAAAGGATCACAGTGCTAACAAGCCATTGTGAAACTATCCCAGATTAGAAATACCATTTTAGACCTTTTGATATTTTCCTTTTAATTGCTTCTCCTGGGTGTCCTAGAGTTCCTAACAGAAATTTAAGAAAAAGCACTTCACCCTGCTGGAGATCTCAATCCAAATTCCACTTTATATTGGATAAAGGAGCACAAGGAGTTAATCCCAACTATGTGTTTTGACACAATTCCTGACTAAAGGCTCACAGAAGCTGTGAGAAGACATTAAATGAAGGTAATTCCTGCCTTGATGAGATTATTTTCCAGTAAGAGGGGTCGAAAAAAGACATTGCAATATTAAAAAAGGACGAGGCTGTTGTTTCTGTGATCACAAGGAGATGCAGAAAGGGTTTTGCCTTAGGACATTCCTGAGCTGGAATTCCAGCCCCAAAAGCAGGCGACCCCCAGCCCAGGGCGCAATCCTTTGTCACCTCTACCCTCTCTGTAAACCAGGCATCTCAATACCCCCCTTTTTCACAGGAATGCTAAATAAAATGCCTTGAAGACGAAGTGCCTGTCTTACTGTCACGCTGCCAATTTTCCCGCACTGTGCGGGTTCATTGGTAACAGGAGCTAAGGTCGGGGAAGCATTAGTCAGTCTGAATTTGGCAAACAGGGGTGTCAGTGCCTGATAGCCTCCGCTCGCAGATTAGATTAGCATGAAATGCCCTGCCTAGGATGTCCTTGAAAATCACTTCAGCTACTACAGGAAATGGCTGCTCAGTTCATTAGCAGGGGTGAAAGCAGGACAGTTACTTTTGACATACATTTGTTTTGCCAGTTTTGACTTTCTGTGCTGTTCGTGCTGGTTTAAGCCTCTCTGAGAAATGTAAATATCCCGTTTTTTCATGGGGTGCTTCTAATCTATTCCTAGGAGGTGTCCAAGGCCAAGCTGGATAGGTCCCTGAGCTACCTGGTCTACTGGAAGGTGATGCTGGCCACAGCCAGGGGCTGGAAGGAGATGATCTCCAACCCAAACCATTGTGTGATTCTACGATATCTAAGGTATTACTCTTCCATTCCATTCCATCCCTCTTTTCAATTCTTTCAAGCATATCCCAAGAGTGTCTACTGCCAGGCCATTCCCAGTGCTGATTTCCTCTCTGTGAAGGTCTTGTTAGTCCTGTGTGAGTGTGCAGGTTTTGGTGCAATGAATTACTGCAGGGAGAACCTGATTTATACCCACTGAGCCTGTACATCCATGGGGGGCAGAGCAGAACAGACATGACCTCAGCATCAGTGCAATTGCTTCACTGAGAAACCCTGCCATAAGCAAGGCTGATGAGCTTCTGTGCAATGTCCTCTGCCCAGCATGCTCCCAGTTCTGGAGCCAGCTAACTGGGCCCCAGCTGTCAGGCACCCTGCTCCACTGATCTGAGCAACAAGAGGCTGCTGACAAGTTCATCCCACACTGTTGGGTTGGAAAAAACATCTGGGTTGACAGCAGGTAGCCTCAGTCCTGTGACAGGAGACAAGCACGTCAGATCTATGAGGCTTGTTTTAAAAATATCAAAAGGGTCTCTTGCAAATCTAATGTATTTATTTTAAAAATATTTTCTTAATAACAAGACAAACACTAAGAATGAAAATGTCAAGTGGTTCTCAATGCTGTCTGACAGTCACCTTTAGTCTGCTGTTACTTGTAGTCTAGGTGAAAGGCAAGTCTTTTGAAGCAATACTACTGTTAGTAGAAATCTAAATATTGGCCCTTCCTCTCCATGTCTCCATCAGATAAGACACCAGGTTTTCTGTTAGCAGCCTTGAAGGTCGAAGTTCTTGATGCCAGCCATGCTGCATTCAGCAGGAGTCTGGGACACAGAGAGGTGGGGAGAGAATATGGATCCAAGCCACTTTTCTTCTTACCTGCCCTCTTGTCTAAATTATTGCAAATAATGGGATACTCAAATTGGAGTGAAGGCAGGGACCACTCTTTCTTGAGTGACACAGTGCTTCAGCCCTGCTACCCTGATAGTCTTTACCTCCTCCTCTCAGTGCATACACTCACTCTTAGGGCAAGTGTTCACCCACCCTCTCTGCAAAAGTGGAAAAGCACAAAGCAAAAAGACTGGACCAGTGTCAGCATTAACAGTATTGGGAAAAAATGCCATTAAGTCCAGTCCAGAGCATGTGGGACTCTGACAATAACTGTATGTTTTATAACTCCTTTTGCTCTACACACCCCAACCCTCACTCAGTAAATTGCATATGGTACAAGAGTGTGAAACAATCATCCCAAAAAAGAGATGTCTTCCAGCTCCACAGTCATTCTGACAGAGATCTGTGTTGCTCTATACAGGCAAATCAGTTTCCAAGAGGCAATGTGTTTCTAGAGGGACAATGTTAGCAAAATCAAAGTCTGTGTGAGGAAAAGCCAAGACAAGTCTGGGAAGGCATTCAGATGTCAGTAAACACTCCCTCCTCTTTATCCTCCACCATTCCCTTGTCCCCTTTATCACTGGAAAATAAAAATCCTGATGAAGCCACAGATGACATAAGGAATATTTAATTTTTAGCAGTGAAACCAGTGTGGGATAATACTGGGCTGAATTAAAGCCGTGCAAACTGGGGACAAGTCAAAGCAGCTTGTGTAGAAGCCAGGACAGCCACAACGCTGCTGAAGGCTGCCATGGAAGCAGGGCCAGGAATCACATGGAGATGAGTCTTTGAAAAGAGTAATTTCTAATATAATCAAAGTCAAAATACAATCCAAGATGAGATTCCTGTAAATAAAAGAAAATTTATTAGTTCCATGTGGCATCATAACACAAAGTTTTAAAGAAACTTAAAGCCGGCATGCTGAAGAACATAACCAAACCTTTGGGCCTGTCTTCTGGAATGATGTACAGACAACCTTACTGGATATGGTCATTCCCATATGTGCTCCATATGAGAAAAAGGGGAGGGAAAGGGAAGTTCAGGGAAGTTCAGGGTAGTCCAGGGAAGTTCAGGGAAGTTCAGGGAAGATCAGGGAAGTTAAGGGAAGCAAAGTTCAAGGAAGTTCAGGGGAGTTCAGGGAAGTTCA
>VWYI01005900.1:0-92952 GCA_013399455.1 Anthoscopus minutus
GAAAGAAAGAAAGAAAGAAAGAAAAGCACATTGGCTTTCTCTTAATAAATATTCTAATTACATTTTCTAGCTCAAGTTCTACAGATCCGAGATTTTGTCTCTCCTAACAAGTAGAAGCAGAAATAGCTGCAAAAAAGGGATCAAATCAAAGTATATGCACCAGAAAATGAGCTTTTATTTTTAACACCTTTTCAAAAACCATAATAAAATGAGAAACATAAGAAAGCATTTCTGTGCCTCACATCTGCTGCCAAATAACTTTTCTTGCAAGTGAAATATTTCTATAAGTTTTCAATATGCAGAGAAGCAGTAACCACAGCCATTACAATGCTGAGTTATAAAATAATCAATGTCCAAAAACTATTAATAGTTATTTCATAATTAACCACAAGTTAATTTTCATATAGCATAATTTTAATGGGTTAAATCTTTAAATATTTAGCAATGGTGGGCTATTTAGAATAGGGTCTACTCACTGATTTGTGTTACCCGTTTTTATTTTAGTTTGTTTCAGTACAGTTCTATTTTTTCCTTAAATTAGGAAATACATCTCTGCATTTAAATATTAATTATTTTCTTTAAATAATAAATAAAAGTGTATTTAATGTATTATTACACAGCTTTAAAGCCTATTTTAAATGAATAAATAAATACATCCTGCTTTATGATCAGTTTAAAATTTAGGCAGAAATCATAAAGATTCAATATTCACGCTATATATTTAATTCTTAATGCCTCAAATTATTTTTAAGATTGTTAAACAAGCTAAGTAACCAGACTGGTGTGGGATACTTGAATTTAAAATATAAAATTTTGTGTTAATTTTACATTGACAGGCTGTACATTTAAACACAAATATGATGAAGAGAAAAACCTCATTCAGTTATTTGAAACACCAGTACCTCAGGCAAACTGCCTACTGCACACATTTATATCTTGCTGGACCAAAATAGGAGTTGAACTTGATGATTCTTGTAGGTCCCTTCAAACTAAATTTATTTAAATTATAAAAGAACTTCGTAGCAGTCCAGAAATGTTACTGGAGACTACTAGTCTGCCCAGGTAAAAAACTCATGCTGAAGAACCTCACCCACTAATATTTTTCCCTCAAGTTTTTACATTCAAATTAAGTAACAACGTATCTTCTAAAACAGAGATCTAATCTGTTTGAACCTGTTAATCTATAAATACAGAAGAGAAGAGGTCCCTGGTCTCACCACTGAAACGTCTTCATTTCTGCTATTGTGATGGTTTGTACCAAATAAATTTGGATTTTGTTAACATGAATATTCTTGGAAAGCAGAAGCCTCAATAGCCCTATAAACAAGGATAAATCTCTGCTGTTATTGAAGTAGTATTTGCATGTAGTGAAAAGTCATAGTCTAGCACATGAGAATCTGAGCTACTCAGCCCATAAGGGCAGCAGCCAGCATTAATTACTCGCCTGAGCTACTGGCCATACTTCTTCTGCTCTGAAGGCTTGATATTACACCAACTATGAACATTTCTGAAACACATTTCAAAGATGAAATAAAGCCAGAGATATTTTTGGACTCAAAAAATACAAGAGTGGCTATTGTAAATTCTCAGCAGAGACTGATAACTTTTCAGTGCTGTTTTTTTCCAGGTTTTCCCAGTGTCTCACTTTCACCACCGAATTTTTATGCATCAATTTTCTCTTTCAAAATTAGTATTACCTATCTCCCAGGTTTTAGTTTGCAGAATCACCCAGAATCCAAGCATTATTTTAATATTGAACATTTAGTAATTTTTAAAAGAAGCAAGATGATACAAACCTAAACTAGGTTAATAGAGTTCTGGTTTGTTTATATTTCCCCTGCTGTATTTCACATGAAGTTCTAAAGTCATAAGGTAAAAAGAGGAGATTCTACTAAAGTTAATTGTATAAAATTATTAAGTGTCTGGATTTATCAGTGTTAACCTTTGTGTATTTGATAAACTCCCTGATTGACCTGAGCTAAGTCTCACAAGCATCTGGAAGAATACATTAAGAAAATACCAGACTGATATAAACCACAAAGCTTGTTCCTGCCACATCAGGTAAACAAAGGGAAAACCAAGGAACCCTGAGGTTTCATTAAACGCACAGCATATTTCCACCAAAACACCACAATCTGCAGAGGGTGGCTGTGCACATTTTCTGTTTAAAAGCCAATTCCTATGGTCTTCTTGCAGCAGTATATTCCTTTCTGAAGTAATAAACACTCTGGAACTGCCACATGAGAAAAATCTACGTGTTACAGAGTCTCGCAGATGCACTGCGAGGACTGCTACAATCTCTGGCCAAAAGTGACGGCGCTGTACGAAAGGTCTGCTGGGGGATGAAGACTCAGAGGTGACCCCTTTCAGTCCGGCTTTTCTTGTGAAGATGTGGTGACCTGGGAGAGCAGAGCAGTTGCAAATTGTGCTCTGCCCTCACAGCACACAGAGCTGGCTTGCTATACAGAGACATGCACTGTTTAGATTTAGAGGTAAAAAATAATTGATGCATTTCTCTGTACATTCTTACTTTCTACTGTTTTTCAAGCAAATCAAGACATAAGAATGCTTATGAAAAGCTTGTACACTGCTAGATTTCTACTGGTGTAGCTCAGATATTTAAAGCTTGTAAAGGGCAATCTTTACAGAAATAATTCATAAGGAGATAATGGGTTGGAATATTTTTGCCTGGTTTCTAAGGAAATGAAGCTTTTACAGTCCCTCTTCCTATTAGTTCCCCCACAGTCCCCATAACTTCTGAAGCTGTCAGGCAACTTCAACCACATTTGACAGGAACAGATGTCTCATATTTAAGAACATAAGAAATCCCTCTCAACTCACTGCAGTAGCACATCAGCGCATCCCATAGTCCATTCCTGCAGGAACGTTAGAGGGCTCATTCCTGCCTGTACCTCCCAGAAACTAATAAATAATTCTTACATATTTTGATAAAACCAGCAGGAGGGCAGAAGGGAGACCTTGAAATTAATGCCCTTTCTGACATCCTCTTTGCAATTAAGTTTGATTAAACCTTTCTGGCAGCAGCTAGCTAATCAATAGATGGGCACCACGAGCCAACTCCTGAGTGTGCGTTTTGTAAATGGTGCCTCTGCCGAGCTGGCAGGGCAAGGAAGGACAGCTGAAGGAAGGAAGGATGGATGGTGGACAGGAGCCAGGAGTAAGTACAACAGAGCTGGTGTACCTTGCCATGTTTGTTTTCTCCTGCTTCCTGTGTTACTCTTCTAAAACACTCATGGTGCTGACCGTTTGGCTTTATAACCAGGCAATGGCAGTACTTTCAGAGACAAGCTAGTTTTCAGTAGGTCATCCCATCCCCTCAACATTAAAAGAAGAAGACAACCTAGCCTGAGCGCAGTGAAATACATATTCTGAAAAATATATTCTAACCCATTTGTCTGAACACTTATTCTCACCAAGCCCCAGGAAAATGAAACCAAAGAAGGATTAAGAGAAAAGGTAGATGAGCACAGTCTTGAAACTTGGGCAAGAGAAGAAATACTTGATATTAAGAAAGAAGGTAGGAATCTAATGAAGACAAATTATATGGATAGAAGGCCCTTCTGGGAGTTATGATCTTTGCTTCTTTGTGGAAAAGAAGAAACATCAAAGTTTCAGATGTGTAATTAAAATGGCGCAAAACATGGAAGCCTGGGGAACACTTAGAACATGGAAGCTTAGAGAACACTTTCAGAAAGGTAAGGAGACGCTGTGGGTGTATGTGTTTCAACTTCTCTTTTCAGTGATTTTCTATGGGGTTTTATCCATATGGATTTGCTTTTTTCTTTTTTTTTTCAGATATAGTTTAGAGTAATCTTGTATTCACATAGAATTTGGAAAGATGTCATTAAAATTTCAAAAGGACATAATCTTTGACTTAAATCCATCTTTCTGTCAGTCAAAAGGAGGAGGAATTTGTGGTCTGAATTGGAAAAATCAGCCATCATCTGATACCCCATGTCATCTGCCATGGCAGCTGGTGAGGGTGTCCACAGTAAGGGGTGCACATGGACACATGTGCCACATTTGAGTGTAAGTCAAGCCTGTTTTGCAGACAGGCATCCATAACCAATCTCACTTCCCACCTACCCCACACCACCCTTCAGTGTAGTTGGATGCTGCTGTGCCTTATCAGTTTTCCTTTCATGTCCTCTGAGAGACAACAGAGGTCCAGGAAAGCGGAAGGGATAGGGCTACACTGGCCACAGATTCACCACAGTTCATGCTGATGTCTGTGATACTTGAAACCTCAGACAGAAATAGCTCAAATATTTCAGCCAGGAGCGGTGCTTCTCCTTGTTTTCCTTTTAAAAATAATAGTGGCATACATGTGACTGCTTCTGGGCATGATCAGAGTTCTCAGAAAATTATTAATTAAACACCAATTATTTATGTAAATAAGAGACTGCAGGATGTGCAAGTTATTGTGCCTGCTATTTAAAAATGTCACCCAAAATTCAACACTGGAATTCCTTCCCCAAGAATACAGCTAAGTTCCCTGGTGTTTTTGATGTACACACAGCTTAATTGATTAGGAGAATATTTTCCTATTTCCTGCCAAGATTTTCTTTTCCTTAAATGCAGTGCACCAATTACCAGGTCAAGGCAAGAACCGCATTGACTAGATCTGTGAATCTATATTACACTAAGCCAATACAGTAATTTTTATCTACAGCAACCTTCAGAGCTGCTCAGAAGTGAGCATTGGCCAGATGGGAGTGATGCAGCAATCCTGTGGCATTCCTCACCATTACTGTGTAAAGCAATACTGTGCTCTTGGCAGACAAATTCCCTTCTCTTTTTAATAGGTGCAGTATGAGTGGCTGATTTTGAACTTTGAGATCATAAGGATCATTGATTTAAGTGATTAATTCTGTATGGATATCAGTTATGAGAGGTGATTGGTGGAGGCACTGAAAGCACTTTCTTCTTGCACCTAATGCCACTGTTTCTTTTTTTGTACCACTACAGCAGAAGAGATTTTTAGCCCAGTGTGCAAAACTAACCTGAGAAACTGAGAACTGTCTGTGGGTTATTTACTGGAGAGGAAATCACCATCCACATGGATTGAAGCATATAATTTCCCAGACCACTCCAGTAGCACCAGAACTGAATCCTAGCCTTAGGCTTTGAAAGAGACCTTTGAGAGTCTGTTAGGAGAATTAACATTTGTAAGTAAATTAACGGTTATGTTTCCTATGTTTTTATTATAGGCCTTTTACTATGTCTGTAGAGCCAATGGAAAATTCTGCTTATACTGCACTATAAATGCATTTGAAAAAAATATAATTGTATTTTGACATGTTACAGGCAGTTAGATATGTTGATAGTTGGGTAGTTATGCATCATCTGTAAATAAATGTCTTCCATCCATCAAGTAAGTGCACAAGCAAAGTGTCACTGGAAAAATACACATAGCATTAATGCAGTCTCTGATGAAATGTTTTTCCATCTGTCACAAAATTTGCCATAACAAATGCAAGCTTTATTTTGATGTATGATTTAGCACCGGGCCTTTTACTTCATAAATAGTAAAAACAGTATTTCAATGAATTTTTATTGACCATTTATTTCAATGCATATAGTTTGATAATATCTTTTCCTCTTTTAGGAAGGCTAGGGCAGCATTCTATCTAGCTGGCATGACACCAAGAAAGCATCCTCTTTGTGCTCTTCAACAGCAGATATGTTCTCAGCAGAGGTTCAGGCATCACAGTATAAGTTACCACATTATTAGATATAAGGAAGAAGTCTTTTACTATGATGATGGTTAAACACTGGAATAGTTTGCCCAAAGACGTGGTGGATGCCTCATCCCTGGAAACATTCAAAGTGAGGTTGGTTAGGTCTCTATGCAACTTGATTGAGCTGAAGGTGTCCTTGCTTGTTGCAGGGGGGTCGGACTAGATGACCTTCAAATGTCCTTTCCCACACAAACTATGATTCTACGATTCTACAGATTTTCCTGGAAGACCACAAAGCAATGTGTGGGACAAAGAAGCTTCTTTCTTCAGTCACTCTAGGTGGAGCAGTTAAAATGGGACAGTAGACTGTCATGGTATGTACAATGTCCAGTTCCATCTTATCACTGTGCTGAATGCTGGATGCTCTGCCCCTGCCTCTATTACCAGTGTCTTCATGTGCTTCGTTGCTAAATGAGCTGCCATATGAAGAAGATACCAAGTGCTTCCTGGGTTTAGTTCAAACAAACCCAGGAGTTTGGGCATATTTTTACTGGCTTTGCTGACTTCTCTGCATTGCAAGAAAGCATTAAGTACCTATGGCTGTACTACAACATCTTTCACCAAGATTACACTACGAATGGATTTAATATTTTACTTTTTGGATAATAATGAAGGAAGTAGATTAATTTAATGTAATATTACAGTATTTGTGATTAGACTATGATCTGGGTAGTGACAGTATGGCTAACAGTGAGAATCCTAGAACATCAAAATCTCTAGAGCTAAAAATCGTGGAATACCTAAAGATTAATAATGGGCAAACACAGCACTACAGAAGTGACACCAGAATTCAGGAACATTTAATCAGGAACATTAATGTAAAACTGTGCGGCTCATTGTGCTAGAACATCTTCTACATGCGCAGACTATTAGCAACAAAAGCCTAGTGGGTTGGCTGTAATAAAGTCTCTACAGGAGCAAAGAAAGTTAAAATTTAGGATTAGAGTTTGTATTCAATGATATAGAGTAGCACTTGAATCTCTTTGGGAGTTCAAGCTAGAGAACTGCAGTCAGTTTTCTACAGAGTTCCAGATAATGAGACAGTGAGAAAAAATAATGTTTTTTCTACCTTCTTAGTTATGTATATTTAAATATTTTAAGCAATAAGCATTTTTGGTATTTAAATATATTGCTTCTTTGCCAATATCCACTGAATTTACTCTTTGAGTTTGCATAATAAGTTTCTGGCTCTATGAGGGAGGCTATAAATTCAGTATATTCTTTTTTATTTTTAATGCCTTTTCACCTCTGTAACAAGTACATTTGTTGAGAAATCTGAAAGCTCTAAAGATAAGACTAGGTTATATATATTTTAGTAGTTTAAGGAAGGTGTCTGTTCTAGACTCTGGAAAAACCTTGTGAAGAAACTCATAGATTCATGTAAGGAACCTGCTGAAGGATAAAAATTGTTGACTCATTTCCCTGGTGAATTCTGGACTGAGGAATACAGAGTGAAGAGCTGAGAGGGAAAAAAAGCCAATTCTAATCTAGAAGGTAGGTACACATTTTTCAGTAGTATGCTTTGTTCTACTACAGCCAATGGATGATAAATGTGCGGAATTCCTATAAAACCAGTATTAGTTTATTTACAGACAGAAACAGATACCTTAAAATCCAACAGGTGAGATCTTTAAACCACAGGTCCTTTTTCTTTGCTTGTGTTAGATCTCATTACTGCAAAACTATTATTTTTCTGTTTTTCCTCCTTCTGAGTGATATGCTTTGAAATTTGTTACTGGGCTGTAAGTGTTCCTCAATAATTTTTCCGTATACCCTTCCCCAGTCATTGGGTCTGATGTCTTACAGCTCTCCCTGCATAATTTCATTTCATCCAAGTGCTTTGTTTCATTGAGGCCCCATCCAGGAGCTTTTGAGGGAAGACAATGCAGCTGTTGGTGTTCTTGAGCACTTGTGTGCACTGCAGCCCCATCCCCATACTGGGCTGTGCCATGGCTCTCCCAGTTCCATACCCCACAAGGCCTTTTCAAATAAGCCTAGATTCCGGGGAAGACCTTTCCTGATCTGCTCTGGGTATACAGTCATAGGACACAGCCAGATCTGGGAGCTGTGATTCCTTAAAAAGCTTAGCCCTGGAATAAGAGGGCTTCTAGAAACGAGGTCAGAATGGATTTTGTATAGGATCCTGGGATAAAAAGACACTGAGCTATGTGCTCTGCATACATCTTCACCATTGTTTTTGCCATTGCAATGGCTCAAAGCTTCAGTACTCAGCTCATAGATTTTTTTTCTGGGCCTTTTATGCAGTCTAAATACCATCTGAGTGAGCAAGTGAACACCTTCTGAAGAGAAAAACCAGCTGGCATGTTAAATAGAACAGTTCTGTTAATACAGCCCTGGTGACATTTGCACAATGCACACATTGACACGTGATGCTGATGACTTGTATTCCTACACACTCTAAGTCTTACAGAAGTGTTTATTTCCTGCATTAGGCTGCTGTTTTTTTATTATCTTAAAGCCAGTGCTTTCTATTTGCACTTAACAAATGTCATTGTGTTGATTTTTACGTATGCTCCAGTTTATATTATTTGGATTTTGACTCCACTCTTCAAAAGCTTCCCACCCTTTCAGAATGGTACCATACAGACATTAATGCAAATCACTGAATAAGTAATTCCTTGAAGTATTGAGTGGGAGTAATCCTAGGACAGAATCTTCCTGAAGAAACAATGACTTCCCAGGAAAACAAGCCATTGATAACAGTGCATTGACTTAGACATCAATATGAAGTAGCATCACAGATGGAGGAAGGATGAGAGCAATGATTCAACAAAAGACAATAGCTGGAGCAGCACCAGGCTATGGAAGGTTTTAGTGATAAATAGGTTTTATTTAACAATAGAAAGTATATGTGAATAAGGACATACCACTTGGGGTTTCAGGGTTTTTTTTTCAGCAGAGGCATATGGAGAATATTCTCTTCAGCATCAAAGTGAATTGAGTTCAGAATGAGAAAAGAATGTGCAGTGGTCAAGCCAAGAGGGTAAACTAGAGTAGCATGATAAGCTGAAGTGTTTCAAAAGAATCTCAAGTTCTGACACTTGAGATACTGGACAAGAAAAACCTATTTATTCACTGCCTAGGTGTAAAGCTAGGATGAAGCAACCAGCTCTCTACATGTACTTGACTTATAAGCTCTTTAATAAAGACACTCAACCTAATTCCAGATGAGTGTTTAGTCATCACAGTATCATGCAGAGATAGTAGCTTGCATGGTACATTTAGCTGGATATTTTTGCCACCTATTTGTAGAGTTGTTCAGCTGCCTGAATATATTTAACTACCTAAATGAGTTACCTCTGCACAATTTTTTATTATAAGATTTGCACCAAACAACACAGCAATTGCATAAGAATTATTTGCTTTGAAGTGCTGATAAATACAATATTTCTGAATTCTTTCTGAAGTCACTGAAGTAAAAGCAGCAAGAAAAGAGTATTAAATTTTCAGTATTAAGAAGAAATGTAACTCCATTCTTTTCTTATGTTCATTAGCAGTAAAATCATCTCTCACACAATTAAAATTTTCCAGTGATGTTTATGCAGACTGTATCTTCAGAGAGTTAAGACACCCATACTCTCTCTGTTCACTTCTAGCAGAATAATTTCTAATCCTTGCTTTCAAAAGGAGGAAGAAAATTACTTACTTAACAGATAAGATTTATTAAAAACTTTGCAATGCTGGAAAACCAAAATCTATATCTGCCAGTTTAATCTGGCAGGAGAATGAAGGGCAGTAAGAAAGTTTTCTGCAGGTGTATCAGCAGCAAAAGATGAAGACAAGGGAGACTGTGGGTCTGTTGCTGAGTGAGAATGGGGACCTGGCAGCATAGGACACAAAAAAGCTGAGCTACTCAATGCCTACTTCATTGAGTGATAAGAGTGGCCATCAATAATTCAAGACCCTTGAGGCCAGAAGGGAAGTCTGTAGCAAGGGTTACTCCTTCTCAGTGAAGAAGGATCAGGTTAGGGAACGTTCAAACAAACTCTAAATATACGAGTCAATGGGACTTAATGGGATACACCCAGCAGTGCTAACACTGCTGAGCTATGTCATCGCAAGGCCACTCTGGATTATCTTTAAAAGGATTCAGTGATCCTGGGAGGTTCTTGAGTCTCAGTCCCCCTCTGCCATGGGCAAGAACACCTCTCACTAGACCAGACTGGTCAAGGCCTTGTCCAACCTGGCCTTGAACACTGACAAGATTGAGGCATCCACAATCACCCTGAGCAACCTGTTCCTGTGTTGCAGCATGCCATAGAACACAACACTCCAGTACCTCACCACATTCACAGTAAAGAATTTTTTTCTAGTATCTAAACTAAATTTTCCCTCTTTCAGTACCCATTACTCCTTGTCCAGTCACTACAGTTTGTGACAAAGAGTCCCTACCCAGTTTCCCTGTAGATGCCTTTCAGACACTGAAATGTTGCTACAAGGTCTCTCCAGAGCCTTCTCTTCTCCAGGATGAACAGCCCCAGATTTCTCAGCCTGTCTTCATAGGAGAGGTTCTCCAATCCGCTTATCAGGTTTGTGGCTTACTCTGGACTTTTACCAACAGTTCCATGTTCTTGTGTTGGTGGCCACAGAGCTGGATGCAGCACTCCACGTGGGTTCTCACAAGAACAGCATAGAGAAGGATGACCTCCTTTGACTGGCCATGCTCTTTTTGGCGCAGCCCACGATGGCTTTTTGGCCTGCCAGCACATATGGGTATGTCCTGTTGAGTTTTTGATAAACCATCAACCCCAATTCTTACTCTCACAACCCATTGTCTGCCCAACCTGTAGGTATGTCTGGGTTTGTTACAAACCAGGTGCAGGACACTGCACTTCACTTTGTTGAACTTCATGAGGTTTGCACAGGCCCACCTCTCAAGTCTGCCCAGGTCTCTCTGGATGGCTTCCTTCTAGCATGGGACCTTTCCCTCCATTATATAAACTGCATCACACAGCTTGCTGTCATTGGCATATTTGCTGAGGGTGCATTCAATCCCCCTGTCCATGTCACCAGCAAAGACAGAATGTTGAACAGTATCCACCTCAGTAGGCATCAGCCCCTGAGGGACACCACACATCACTGGTCATGTGGACAATAAGGTCTTGACCACTGTCACTAGTGGACACAAAATAGAAGAGTGCATTCAGGTCACAACAGTGAGGTTTTTGATCTCAGACGAGGCAAGAAGCCTTTATTTCAGGGTTTGTGACACTTTTTATAAGGTGTTCTGATACAGGTCAACATGATTGGCCAAAGGAACCACCTCTCTGGTCCATTGGTGGAACAAGAGAAAAACACGTTCAGAACATCTCTATGACATTGTTTTGAGAACCAAAACCTATTTACAAAATCAGTCCTTGAAAGAGAAGTTTCCCAAAAGACTTTCCCTTGGGAACAGATCAGCCACTGAGAGGCTGAAAACTCACTCAGGCTCAGAAAATCATGTCCACAGACCACAACTCTTCACAGAATAGAACCATAGGTGATTATTCTTAATTTCTCCTGTTACAGAAAAATATCTTCAGTATCCTACTTACCAATAATTCATTGCATGTTATTATCTCACACTGTCATCTTTAATGTCTCACTGCTGCTAGTAGCAGAAAAGCTGTACAAAGTGCAGAAACTGGTACAGTGGATAGGCTGTAAATGATGTCAAACTTCTGCAGTTCCCAAATATATGAAGTATATTTAGTTGTCTGAGAAGACAGACATAAAGTCATTCTTGATTGCTGTGGGTTAAATATAATGCAATTTTGCTGAAGCCTTTCATTTATGATGCCATAACACCACATGAGCTATGACCTCTAAACTAGTAAGATTAAACTGCTCATCTGAAAAATGTTACCAAGCATTTCATGGAAAACATTGCAAAATCAATACTCTTTGTAAAATTACTGCTACTTAACAAATCATACCCAGGCCTCATACAAAACAGCCCTAAATAAGCTAACATATAACTTTTATGGCAGAAAATGTGTAATACAGAGCAATTGCAAAAACAGAACAGTTACACGTAAATTTAAATGTGGATATAATTCCATCATTACAATTTTTTTCTATGAAATATTTTAATGTTATTTGAGCTCAAAGACCTGAAACTTCAATGTCTTGATTCAATATTTTTTAATTTGTTTTAAAGCACTGAATCAATTACTATTTCTTTAGTCTTTATTTACTACTTTTGCTGTACAGCACAAATGTAATAGAAATTATTGAGGAACCAGGTAGTGGTGTAGCATGGCAAAGCTGCAAAACATATAAATATATAAGCCTAGGGAGTTATGCTGATCTCTGGATGCATAGATCAATAGTATACATAAAATCAGCAATAAACAGATGTAAGGTATAGAGAACAAGCATAACTTTTTCAGTCTTGCTGGCACAGTGACTAAACTTAATTCTGCATGCCAGCTTTATAACAGTGCTGGATGTCCCCTCTAGTGTGTACACTGTATATGCTAACTGTACTTAGTGGTGTTTAAAATGGTCCAGATTGTGGCAGAACAGAGAACTGGGCAACATAGCTTGGAAACAGCAAGTGGGTCACTGCATATTTCCAGCTCTCCCTCTAGAGAATTTCCATCTGCCTGTCTGGCTGCCCCGCTGCTGCCTGCCCAGGAGCAAAAGAGACAGGAGGGCCATTGCAAAAGGTGAAGAGAGCTTCAACCCCTGCTCCCATGAGCCTATTCCTTAGGCAAAAAAAAAGAGAGAGAGGAAACAGAAAGCATCTAGCAAAACAACTTAACCCTTTCCTAGTGACACCAAGTGAAGAAGGATGGGGAGTACAGAGAAGGAAGCAGGAGGAGTAGACAGGACCTCACTTGGTGCTGGAGGACTGGGTGAAGGGAGCAGACGTGGGAAAAGATACAGTTGCATGCTGGCAAGCTATCCAAACGCAGTTATGGTGATCATCATTATACTCATTTTTCCGGCTGCCTTAAACACTGAGTTAACTAATTTAAACAGACTCCCAATCTCTCTGTGCTGCTCCTGCCTCCTTCTGTTTTCTCTCCAAATCACTAAATAGATGCTCCCAATAGATGCATCCAAATAGATGCTCTGGGAAATAGGTTGTAGTCAAGGTAGCTGAATATCTTCTTCTTCTTCCATATGTGTGCAATTTTAAGTTTTATATTCAGCCTCTTCATCTTTTGCTCTGGCTCCTGTGCAATATTCCATTTAATCTGATTTTCTGTCTTAGCAATTTTTATTACTCTTATATTTTACATCAGGGCTCTTATTTGTGACTCAGTCATCATAGTCATGGTTAAATACTGGTAGTGCTCTCCATATTTATACAAGAAAGGAATTGGAAGCTTACCATTTGGGAATCCCAATAATAATATGATGGATCAAATTATGCCCTGATTAGTGAAAATTGTATGCTTTTCAATGACCAGAAAGTCTATCTCAGCATTCAGAATACAGAGGACTATTGTCTTCTGGTAAATGAGGCAGATTGATGAAAAGCCTTTCAGAAGGATGAGCAAAAATCCCAAATTCATACCTGAAGTACTGCTTCTAATGGATCCTCCAGATACTTGGGACTCCGGAAAATATTGTGCGTTCTTATATTTCTCTTGCTGCAGAGTATAAGAATTTGTATCATTTTTTTAATATAATGAAAGCGAAGTTAGCTTGAGAGACAGACTACATTCACAGAATCATAGAATCTTAGAAATGTTAAGGCTGGAAAAGATCATTAAGTCTAATCATCAACCCAGCACCACCATGTTCAGCATTAATCCATGTCTTCAGTCACTTATCTACATGTTTTTTAACATTTTCAGGCATGATGACTCCACCACTTTCCTGGGAGAAGGTCCTAATACTTTGAAACTCTTTCAGTGAAAATGTTTTCCTAATATCAAATTTAAACCTCTCCTGGCACAACTTGAGGCCATTTCCTCTCCTCCTCTTACTTGTTACCTGTAAGAAGAGGCCGACCCCCACCTGGCTGCCCCCTCCTTTCAGGCAGTCACAGACAGTGATGAGGTCCCCCTGAGCCTCCTTTTCTCCAGGCTGAACAGCCCCAGCTCCCTCAGCTGCTCCTCACAGGACTTGTGCCCCAGACCCTTCCCCAGCTCCGCTGCCCTTCTCTGGACACGCTCCAGCCCCTCAATGTCTTTCTGGCAGTGAGGGGCCCAGAACTGAGCACAGGATTTGAGCTGTGGCCTCAGCAGTGCTGAGCACAGGGGGACGGTCCCTGCCCTGCTCCTGCTGCCCACACCATTGCTGAGCCAGGCCTGGGTGCCACTGGCCTTCTTGGGGCAATGGGCACACCCTGGATCATGTTCAGCTGCTGTTTGCCAGCACCCCCAGGCCCTTTTCTGCCAGGCAGCTTCCCAGGCACTGCCCCCAGCCTGCAGCACTGCCTGGGGCTGTTGTAACCCCAGTGCAGGACCTGGTACTTGGCCTTGATGAATCTCATACAATTGCCCTTGGCCCATCAATCCAGCCTGTCCAGATCCCTCTGCAGGCCCTTCCTGCCCTCCAGCAGATCAACACTCCCACCCAACTTGGTGTTGTCTGCTAACTTGCTAAGGGTGTACTTGATTCCCTCTTCCAGATAATTGATAAAGATATTAAACAGGATTATCCCAAATAGTGAGCCCTGGGGAACACTTCTAATGACCATTAGCACTCTCTGGGCCCAGCCAGGTTATTCCAAAAACTCAGGCAACCAACCAGATATTTATTATCAGTTATCTGAAGTCTTGTACTAGTGGGCTGCACTTAGGTTCTTTTTATCAGCATTTCTGTATGTGGAATACAGCATATATTAAATTAGGTGCAATTAAACCAGCTTTAGAATTTTCTTTGGTGACATTCTGCACTGTTCCAAAATTGTCTGAATACATATTATGTATGTGTTGAGTAAAGTTGTAGTGGAATACATAACTTGAATATTTCATAAACTACATATTAGATGATGTTTAATTTAGTTCCTGCTTGTCACACAAAGTAAAAATGCATTTATTTTATTTAGAGTGATTCCCTGCTAACCAGCTAAGTCAGCTGAAATTGGTCATTTATTTTTAAAATAAATCCAGCGCTCCTTCTGTCCCTGTTTATTCTTTGTTTATATATACAGATGTAATTATGTGTATGTGTCTGGATGAAACTGTAACTGCATTTTCCTCTGATTGTGAGCTTTAAAATTCTGCCATCTATATTTTGTTTCTTTGATGTCACTTCAGGGACATTTTATGCTTTCAGTAAACATTGCCTTGAGGTTCTTGAAAATATACGGCTTCTTTAAACCAAGATAGAACAGATGGAAACTTCACTGCTTAAACAAATGGCTACAATTTTCTTCAGGGCACTAAATAGTATCATGAACTTGACTGACAACCTAGGAAGCTTCCAGAAGCTTTTAATCTTTCTTTGTTGGCAAAAGATAGAACTCAACAAATTTTGATCAAGAAACATTTTACAAAAAAACCCTAGGGTCTTTCTACTTTCTTGTTTTCATTTTTTTCTGCTTTGAAGGAGAGAACTGGCATTCCTGATTAAGATGACCTTTTGGATTAAATTACTATGAGATGGATTTTGCATAACACGATTTTCTTGTTAGATGTAGAAATTACAGTGCAGGTGCAACAACCTAGACTATTTTAGCAGATTTGACATTGCTCAGTTACCGATTCTTTCAATTTAATCTACCAAAAAACTGCTGTTAAGTAGTGATATGAGCTGCCAGATAAATTTTCTAACTTTGTAGCATTTTTTATCCTTGAAAGAAGGCATAGAACTTATTCTTGCATAGCCTACACCAGGCAGAAGCAGAACTATCATTTTCCCATAATACACATTAACGTAAATCGCAGCATATCCTCTGAGTCAGGGTCTCTATTGATCTCAGTTCAGAACATGCTTGTATCTTTGTGTGTGAGAGAGAATAATCCTAGTGCTTTTACAGCTGTTTTAATTTAAATTCCACTGATAAAACACATCTATAATGAGGTCTGCTGGAAGAGTTCCCAGCCCTGACAGTTATCTATAAATTAATGGGAGTCATATACTTGTACTTGTTTGGAGAATATGTACGGCAACCTAAAGAAGATAACAGAAGTCACATCTGCTAGAGAAACAAAGGTAAGCCCCGGTTACAAGTCTCTAGTTCTGGCAACACAGTCATAGTGTTAATACAGTCAAGAATAAGGTATGGAATTTAGTTAGAAAACCAAGCTCAATATATTTATGTGAATCAAACATAATGAGACTAATTACCTATGGCCCAGTCTCTAAGTTGCTCTTTATGGTACTATATGTATTAACTTGACTTTGGCAAAGGTGCAGACTAGAACTCCTTGAACCCTCAAAACATTTGCTAAAAGTCTGTACATTTCATGTTCTCTTGGCATTGCTTCAGCATCAGCAAATTATGAATCCTTAGCATCACACAGAGGAGATTTCCCAGGTGAGAAACACCAAAGGTTTTTACCTCCATTAATACGTTTTGAGGGTGGGGAGTGTGACATGGCAGCTTGATATAATGCCTATGTTTGGATCCTGCAGGCTTGTTTCTCTAGAAATGACAAAGCAAAGACAACTACACTGTATACTATATAAAGCAAAGACAACTATACTATACAACCTCAGCTGTGCAAGATGTTCTCTCCAAAGTGTGGAGTGAAAACTGATCAAGGTGACACTGACTGCAAGTGTTTACACAGAAGACAACAGGAAGACACAAAGGGGCTATGAAGTAGCCATGGGACAGTGCTGGTGAACAAGGTGGGGACATCAAAACAAAGCTGCAATCTAGTCAAATATGTGAGTTTTGTTAACGTCTCTACAGGATTTTGAGGAAGGACTGGAAAAAAGATAGTGAAGCATCTTTGTTAAATGGAAGTTGCTTACAAGCGTGAAAGGCAAAGTTGGAGGAAAAGATATGTAAGGTTGTTTGGAAATTAACCAATGCATAAGGGAATGGTAGCATAAACTGATTGAGAATGACAGTGTGGCCTCCCAAAACCCTTAGGGAGAAAATAGTGTGTGAAAATCTGTGAATGTAGGATAAGCTGACCAGGCTTAATGCAGTAGTGGTTGCTGTTGGAAGGGCTATCTAGTTAAATATCAGGCTATCGCTGCCATGGCATTCTGCGTCAATAACAGGAATACAAATTTCATTTATTCATTTAGGGCAAGAGAAAAAGATATTGTAAGAATTGAGCCATAAAATCATGTTAGTCTAGACCAATTTTAGCTATGAAGATGAGACTTTAACCAGACTTCCAGGAAATAAATGAGCATGCACACTGAAGACCTGCAGATAAGTCAGAGCCTGTGACAGCATCTCAGCTTTGAGTCCAGGTGATGGGCAGGTAGACAATTTTCACACTGACAAAGAAGAAAATTTTAAAAGATATGTTGGATAAATACAAATTAATATGAGTTTAGCCATTTTAGAGATTTAGGCTTTGACTACTCTCCCTGTTAGATGTGGGAAAGAGGCTGAGATTTTTAGTTCAGTAGATTTGTGCTTATTTATATTAGAGGATTATCTGGCTCATTAAGATAAAAATTGGATAGCGTTAATCTTTCCTTTGAAGTGCCTACGTGTAAGTTCTGTACCCCATGAGCAACAGCTCAGTCTAACTGAAACACATTGAAATACATTAATATACACACACTTGTATATATAATAATTGAGTTATAAGGCTCTCCTGTGCAGAGCACCTTTAACAGTATCTCTGAGCATTTCTTTAAAATGCCCTGTAGTAACAATTTTCATTATCAGTAAATTTGATGTTTTCTTTAACTCAGAGGGGACCTAATTCAAATCTTAGTTTGTATAACAGTTTGTTAAACAATCCTGAGTTATTGTTTTTTGCCTCAGTTTCTTTTAGTGTGTATGAAGAGAACAGCAGTGCTGACTCCCCTCGTCAAGCATTCTGAGAATAGCTGAAAAGTGCCGATGTAAGATGTAGGCTCATCATTAACAGCTTTTTCCACACATCAGACTTGCATTTGCACATAAGGGGAAATGTCATAGATCATGAGTTTGTTTCTCATCTGTTTAAAAAATCTTATAATAGCGTACATAAAAGAGAGTTTGCATTGCAGTTTAGACACGGAAAGAAAAAAAAAGCTATAGAAAACAAAGTCCTATTCTAGCTCATGTACTTCTTTCATGAAATGTAGCCAAGTCCTAATACTAAACTCTGATTTACTAAAGCTGAGTCTCAATCATTTGAAAAACATTCAATAATGACTGTTCTAGTGGAAAACTTCACTTACATTTTGAACTGTTACCATTTTCTCTCTCATCTATCAAAATTTCCCATGATTTCAAGACCAGATTTTCCATTGCCTGTGTGACAATTTCAAATCAAATAAGCATTTTGGCGTTGTCTAGGTTGTATGATTGAGGCCTTATGGTATAAACATTTATGCCTCCAAAATCTAGACAAATTAATTGTTTTGAAAAGTAGAATGTTTGAAATGGTATGCCCAAGAATATATAATAGGGGATGTTATATTCATTCTGTTTCGGTCTGCTGCCTGCATGAAAGGGAACACTGGAAATTGAACCAGCAGACTCATGTGGGTAGGTGGTGATGACAGAAGGAATAGAAAGGTGCCAAAAAAACCCTCACAATTTTTAAAATTTTAAATAACAATTAAAATTAATGTTTTAGGGAATAATCATAATTCATGATATGGAATTATTATATTGTATCATGATATTATATAATTTTGAAAAATGGTGGATGTGTCTCAGAGAGAATTATGAGGTTTATCTAAGACCCAGGAAGTCAATGGAAGGACAACTGGGTTGGGGTTTTTTTATTTATTGGGAAAAAAAAAAAGCACAAAATAACACTTCAGATACTATGCAGAGGGTAAAAAAGTAGTATTACCAGTCCCCAAGATAACTTGTAATTTTCATTATATTTATACAAAATCTTGTCATTAACAGTTGTACAACCTTCAGAGCCTATTCCCATATTACCTGCCATGTACTCCACAATAACACAAACTCTTTACCTCTTTACCCCTCAAACCCATTCTCCTGCATAAACATGACAAGAATAGAATAGATATTTTACTCCTTAAGAAGGGATTAGTTAGGAAAGCCAAATGCCCACCATATCTCTACGGCATGGAATTGTACTGACAGCTGTATCCTACTATCCATCACTCTGTGTAGTAATTGCAAACACTTTTATCCAAAGGCAAAAGCAACAGTCACCCCAAGGGCATTTCTGACTCTTCCTTTTTGTTAAGTCATTATGTTGTTGGGAGACCTTCTTTGGAGGCCTATGATACTTGCTCTGTGACAGCCAAGGGATAAGAATTCCTTCATTCTTTATGAAATGTGACTAATTTTGGCCCCTTCTTGTCTTCCACTATGGCATACAAAATTTTGGAAGCACAGTGTCTTGCTTCGCCAGAGCAAAGAATGGGGGCATGTTTGGAGCCTCTCTTTAGAAAACCACCACTTTTTCTCAGAGACAGGGAGTGAGTAGGAACCTTCCTTTTTTTTTTTATTTTGTTATTAGGTACCAATCAGTGTTTTTTCTTTAAAGTATTAGAAATTGTGAATATAATGGTTTTCATTTAATGTTACTTTTGTAATAATCCCCCTAATCATTCATCAGCTAGTAAAGAGCTAAAGTTCATCAAAGAAATAAATAATAAAAATTAGTCTGTTCTATGTTACTCAATAATAGCAAATCTACTCCAAGAAGCCAGGAGTGATCACCACTAAGTGTATTATACCGCAGATGAGAAAAACTGATTCATAAATCCAGATGCCATGCTGCAGTCTAATAGTGGAGATGTCATGTTGTATAAAGGTGTAGTAATTTTGGATATGGCCCTACTGAATATATTGGAAGAGAGCTCACTGTTATCAGTAGCATAATCTATACTACTCTTTATATCACTCTAAAGAGCTGTCCCTCAGCCCTGGCTGATGCTCTTAATTTCTGCTTCACATATGCACTCCAAATGAAATGTCCTTGGAGCTGTCGGTTCTTCTGCAAGTTTTGCCTGCTATCTTTTTGGTGCATAGGATCTGTATCTGCCAGAGTCTCTCTGGTAAATATCACTGTCTTTGTTCCAGACCAACCTACTGGAAAAGGGCATATTTTGGCGCCTAATCTAACGTGGCCTTTTAACACTTGCACTGGAATGGTCCAGGCTGCTCAGAACTTTGAATGCTTAAGGCACTCTGTCCTTGGACTATGATAGTAGGAAACCCTTTCTCTAAATCTATACTATCATCCAAAGTCCAGAAGAGAGTAGTGTAAGTTTTAAAAATTAGCTATGTTACACCCTTATATGATGTGGTATTAACATTGGATGCTCCCTTTCTGCCTTTACCCATCCCTATCACTGTTTTATCTTCCATCCTTCCTTCCAACCCCTCTTTTCCCCACTCCAAACTCCATTTGTGGACAATAGTATGAAGGTGTAGTCTCCTCTGAGCTAGGTGATTATTGGTTCTTTGGCCAGCTGACTGTACCTGGGTATTCCTGGCTGCTGTCACAGGTAGCAGCTATTCTTTTTGATCAGTCATTTTGCTTTTTCACCTTCTTCAACTCCCTTTAAGCAGACTGGAGATTCTCCCATCTGGAGTGTCACTCTGTCCCTGGCAGGTCAGCCCACTTGGGGTGCAAGCATGATCACCCACATTTTCTTTACCATCTTTGGCACCCTTTCAGGTCAGAATGTTCTTCCTGTGGAGAGAGGTTAAAAGTTTGCCAAGGAACTGGCAGGTCTGTGTCTGTGTCTGTGTGTCTATCCAGACAGATCCTTCCTGCCCAGAACACTCTGAGCACCCAGCTACAGCTCCTGGAGGCCAGCAGGGGATAGAGCAAACCATACTCTGAATGGCACAGGTACATAGAGACCTGCTGTCCTGTGTATCTTGTCTGTAGCAAAGACCAAGGTCTGACTGCTGAGCTTCAGCTGGAAGAGATCATTTGGGTGGCAGCAGCCTCCCACCAGCTTCAGGGCAGAAGAACCACTTCAGTCTCCTCAAACAGCTGTCTGTGACCTGGCCTATGCCATCCATTTTTCTGTCTGAACTACTTTACCAGCAAATAGTGTCCTAACATTCTGTGGCTTGGTCTTCTGGTATGAAGAGGTCATGTACAGTTACTGACTTAACTATAGCTTTCCCTGTACAGGGCCTCCAGAAGATGGGTGTCCAAATAGCACTGGCTGGCCATAAGGGGCATTTAGACACTTTTTAACAGTATGATTACAATCTTGTAGGCTCATCATAGTGCAAATCATTTCATCATTTTTACAGTCATGGATGGGCAGGCTACAATCACTATGTCATCCATCCAGAGTGGCCAGGTCTTCAGTGGTACAGCTGTCATCTTTCCTGGATGCTGGGAGACAGTATACAAGCAAGACAGAACAGATTCTGAGGAGCCACAAAATATAATTTGGCATTTACTCCTGTTTAGGTGGACTGCAAAATCCATGAGCATCTGTCTGAGAGCTCCTTTTCAGAAAGCCAGGCCAGAGACAGTCAGGGTGAACATGACAGCTGAGCATGGGAACAGACATTTGGAAAGTACTCCTGTGGCTGGCCAGCATGACCAGTTGACAAGCTTGAGGTTGTTTCTACAAAGCAATGTGAATGCTTCCCTCTTGAAGATGGTAGTACAAACAGCTAATGTGCTGGGCACTACAGTGCCCTTTTTAATGAATAAAAATAGGTAAGCATAGACCTCTTAGTTTGTGGAGACAGAACACACAGAAAGACACTGCAGTCTGTGAAAGACACTGACTCATTTGTGGCAGTAAGGAAAAGAATAACATACTTTTCAGACAAACCACTGTTACTGCTGCTTTGCTCAAACAGAAACAAACCTTCATAGGGCTTATTTGGGAAAGAAGGGAGCTTCTCACTTTCTGATGCATCATTAGGAATATGTTGGATTTGTTGGAAATCTATCAGCCTAAATGGACAATATGACATCTTTCATTGTGCCTGCTTTGCAAGGATCTCGTTGGCTGTCTTATCTAAGTATTTTTTGGTACCTTCAGTTATTTCTTGTTAATAGTGCCTCTTGCTCCAGTTCAAACACATTTTTATGCCACTGAAATATCTGTGCTGAAGTCCATGCTGTCTAAGTCATTAGCAGGAAGTTAAGAAACCTCACTTCCATTCCTACTTCTGCCAATACCAGATTTATGACCCAAACCACCAGCTCCCAAATTCTCTCACACATTCGGTCTTTAATGGAAAGTTCACATTAGATATAGAGTTTTTCTCTCTCTAGTATTAGCAAGTATTTTGCATACTATTAATATAACATCATTTGGTATAGGATTAAAGATTGCCTTACCTCAGCATCCCCATTTTTTGCATACCAATCAAGAGACACCATATATTTTCAAATCTCCCAGTTTTCTGTGTATGATTTCTTTTGTGAGAATATTAGTAGAATATGCCTATTATTACCTATCTTTTATAAGTTGCTCCCTCATCTGGGGATCTGTTAGTATTATGTATAGTTCATTCAAACCCTTTTTTACATACCACGCAAAATCAAGAGTTTACAAGCTGAGGATCCATTTTAAATGCAAATATGTGAGTAACAGGGTCTCACAAATGTTATTGCTCATTCCCCTCAAGTGAGCCACCCTGTTCCACAGAAGAAGAAACAATTTTCAGTACTGATAGGTCTGGGAATTCTGCAAACCAAGAAGTTACCAGACTCTTACTGTCACTGCATACTGTATTTGGGATCACAGTGTGGCTACTCCTGCTGTCTTTACAAATGGATGTTTCCTGTAGATATGGTACTGAATTGTGGATGCCACAATAAAAGTTCCTGGTATCATCATTCTATCCCATGCACATATCTGACAGTGAACAATAATTAGTATAATTTTCTGTGTTCCAGGTTTGTTATCGCAGTATATATGAGAAAGATTGTCCAATTTCAAAGGAAAAAAAATGCCATGACTGTAAACCTTGCTCAAACCTATGGTGGCATTTCTTGTGAGCAGTTAGGATAAAACAGCTGGTGTGACAGGCCAGCCATGAGTATAATTTAGTCATTATTTCTGACTAGTGTTGCCCTGGGCCCACCACATCACCTCCTCTCAGAGGCACTTCTGATTGTTAGCACTGAGCCACCCTACATCATACCCCTGCATGCCTAAGCATGCAAAAATTGGCTAATTCTGCCAATGTTGATGTCTCAGAAGGTTTATAATATCATAGAATCATAAAACGTTTTGGGTTGGAAGGGACCTTAGAGATCATCTCATTCCAAGTCCCCTGCCATGGGCAGGAATGCCACCCACTAGACCAGGCTGCTCAGAGACCTGTCACCATCTTCTTGAACACTTCCAGAAATGAGGCATTTACAACTTCTCTGGGCAATCTGTTCCAGTGCTTCACTACCCTCATGGCAGAGAAATTTTCAATAATATCTGATTTAAATCTACCCTTTTTCAGTTTAAAGCCATTCACAAATTTTCTTTTACTATGTGGCCTCTCCAGCTCTTCCCTCATCCACCAGTGCTGTAGGCCCATCATAGAACACAATTTAAGGGGCATAATTTTCCCTTAGTAAAATCATGTTGGTTGTCACCAATAACTTCATTATTTTCCATGTGCCTATGCATGTTTTCCAGAAACATACATTCTGTGATCTTTTCTTTTTTAAAAATGGGGATTGTATCCATACTTCTAGTTTGTGGGAATTTCTCAAATATCATAAATAGTAGCTTAGGCACTTCATGTGCCAGTCCCTGCAGGACCCACAGATACAGTTCATTATATCAAATTGACTTGTGCACCTGAATTTCCTTAGAGGAACTTAGAAGTTCCTCTTCTGGAACTTCAAAAGGTCTGGCATTAGTCTTGCCTAATGGGTTAAAACTTTTGCTTTGCATCAATATAAGTAATATGAGTGATTTCAAGCATACTTTTAAAAGGCCATTTACATTTCTGCTTTTTATTCCTTCCAAATGTCTTTAGACTTGAATTTTTATTTTAGTCACTAGGTAAATCTCTAATTTGTAGACTCAGTCCCTCAGGGGTTTTACTTTTCTATAAGTGGTATTTATTTACAGAAGATTTGACAAAAAATAATGAAGGCACTTCATGCACAGCTTCATCCCATTTTTTAATAAGTCTGGTGAGAGATTAGATAAGAAAACCTTGAGTATTGAGGTGAACTCCCATGAGTATAGAAAACATACAAAAAAATTGACATAGTTAAAGTTATTGAGAGGACACTATGTCCTATACAAGGAAATATTTTATTTAATAGAGCTTTATTTCCATACATCTCAGTGTCTTTTATGCACTGGCATACAATCAGTAACTTATATATGCTGGTAAATTATATGTATTACTTTACAAATAAAGACATAAAGTAAATTAGAGATTTTAGTTATATTAAATAACCTTGATTCTGCTATGTGTGAATGTTTTAAAAAAGAAAAAAAAAATCAGACCTTTACTTTTTACATCTGGCAAGATATGTAACATTGACATGCTGCATGGCATACTTCATCTTTTTTTATGTGATGGACAACTTGTATGAAAATTTCTCTCATAGATTCAATCTGAATGTTTTATTGCTCAAGTCAGAAGGAGAAAACTCAGGATGACCTTTGAGTATCATATCTTCTTTTAAAGTAAGATTGATGGTTTCCTTTCTTTTCACTCTCCTATGCCTTTTTCTCAGTAATGCATAAAAGCCTGGAATAAAATCTCCAGTGTGAAATACATAACAAATTTTATTTTTTTTATTTCAAACCCTAGCAATTCAAAGCCAAGTAAACACCAGCAGGCTGCATTGACTTACACTATGCATGTTGATGCTAATTGCAGTTCCCTAAGCATTTTACATTGTTTGCACAAAATAGCATTGCTTTGCCTTCAAACAGTCAGTTCAGTGACAGCTGGAATGAGTTTATCTCATACTGCTTAGTGTCAGGTGCATTCTTACAGCTTTCCTGTCTCCTTTTGAGGGCTAATTAAGGCATTCTTCTCTCTTGTTTAACATTTACATTTAAACAGCTGCATCTCATTTGGATACAATGCAAAGATGGGCACCTGGCTTTCTTTCCCTGAGATAATTCTGGGAGCTTTTTTTTTTTTGCTCTCCCTCCCTTCACCAAAGCTCCAAAATGGTTATTTTTGTATTTATGTAGGGAAACGAACCGAAGCGGCTGTAAATGGAAAGAGCTGCTCTTCATTCACAAACAGGGTGCATCCTCCCAGGATTCTTCACAGCTAGTCTCCTTAGGATACATGGGATGAGAGCAGAATGCAAAGCAGAGTTCTTAAACCTTTCATCAGTCTGCTGCCTTTGTCAGCCTCTGGTCACCTCTGGGGCTCCTTCATTGTTCCAGTCCTTTTTGCATCTTGGGTTGTTTGGTTGTTTCTTCCCACACGAACAAAGAGTTTACAGGGAAAAGAAAAAAGAAACAAAGCCTGAACCTTATTCCAGCAGAAAAACATGGCAAATGTAATCATAGCAGTTCCATAAAACCTCTTGTTCCATGTTAGCAGGAAGGGGGGCAGAGGTGCAGCCCACTGTGCTTTCAGAGGTCCACACAGACCCAGGTTCTCCAAGGAGCACACAGATAGGTGTATTTGCACAGAGAAGTGACCAGGACTGCAGCCCAGCCTTCAGGAACCAAGCATTTTGACAGATTCAGCAGTACCTTTCACAACAATCTTGGTGCAAGGTACAAAAGATGTAGCATGTTTTGTGGTTCTCTCCATATTTGCAGATTTCCATCTTCAATAAGGTGACTTCTTAAGATTATGAGAAAAAAGAAAGAATATCTTTAAGAAGTTATGGAAGATCCAAAGGCAAAGATCTATCTCCATACATCTCTGCAGGACAAACATCATCATTTTTGCTCAACTCTTTATGATTTTTGTTGTCAGTTAGAAATTACTAGGGACATTATATATTAATTCTGTGCTTTAAATAAATAGTGTATTAGGCTGAAATAATCTAGAAAATGATAATAGTATATATACAAACAAGAGAATTAATGAAATAGGAAAACTAGACCGTGATCATAAGTTTAAGGGCAATATGCTTATTGAAACAAGTTAATGATGTCATGTTCTTATTTCTATGCAATTGATCTTTTCTCAAAAGGAATGGGGAAAGAAAAGCCTTCTCTCCTTGAAAACATTATGATGGGAAGCAAAGGAACACAGAAGGTGCAGTGCCTCTGTGCTGCCAGGGCCAGGAGTGCTGCAGTGCTTGCCCACTTGGGCACCCAGGATAACTGAGGGCAGCAACAGGCTGTGACTCCAGCTGGCAACTGGAGGGGAGCAAGGCACACACTTTGCAGAGGAGCTTCACAGATACTTGGTGACAGCAGAGAAGGTTGGGGGGGTCGATGTTGTTCCTGAGGATTGCTTCTCTCCCAGGAAGTAACTAGCCTGCAGCTTGGTCCCTCTGTGCTTTGCCCCAGGCCTATCTCTGCCTTTCGTCCTTGCCCTGGAGGAATCAGAATTAATGCCCCCTTTCCATCCTTCTCCCATTCTCAAACCTCTTGCCTTGATACCCCATCCTGCTTCATTTACTCTAATTTTCCCAATCTAATATGATGGCTGTTTAGAAAGTTTCTTCTGCCATCCTACCAACTTCCACTTGATTACTTCATTTTGCCAGTCCAGAATTTACTTTCTCTATCCCTCATCCAAAGTACAGGCTGCTTGCGCTGGTATGCTCTTCCTAAGCACAACTCATTCTCTTCTAATTTCAGTAATATAACTTCTCCTTTGGTTTTGGTTTTGGTTTTGGGTGGCTTTTTTGTTGTCTTTTTGGGTTTTTTTTGGCCAGGGATTGGTTTAGAGAACTTCAAGAGACACTTGGCATAGGGACTCAAGGAGGACTGGAAAGATAACAAAAACTGAAGAAAAAAAATAAAAGTCCCAAATAATACTGGGTATAGGACTGCACACAGATAAGATTTTTTCAGAAGACTTAATTGTGAAGCTAAAGCAAGTCTCAGCATGTGCAAAATGTATTTTTTCCCAAAAGGTTTGTAACTATGCAGGTTATAGAAAATTAAAATGGCGCATCTGGTTTGGAGGCTTGACACCTCAAATAAAATTTTCAACTTTCTATATGAAATTATGGGACACTAGAGCACCTGAAGATTATGAGTAGCAAGGAAATATTCATCAAGACATATGAATGTCTTTATCTGGGCTTGCAGTCACTGAACATTCAAAGTAGTAAAGAAAGAAACAGGCACGTCTACGACAGACCAAAAAATAGTACAAGCATTCATTATAAAGCTGTCCTAGGAGAATTATCTTACATACAAACCTCTAAAGTATAGATATCTGAAATAAGGTGAAATTGATATCAAAATTCAACTTGAGAAGCCACTTTTCCAACCTCCTACTTAAAAACACCCAATGGATATTTACTGAACCACTCTGTGCAGAGCAATGAGTCCTGAATATAAAACATTACTAGAGCGTTGCATATGGAATGCACCAAGCAAACCTGAGAAGACAAGCTGCTTCTTACAGCATAGAATTTTATTATTCATTTTTTCACCTAAAAAACATCGACCTTTTATGTTACAGCAGAAGTACACTGTCTCTGAGGAACAGGACTGCACTGAAGACAGATTGTTGCTTCTCATAATCCATTTCTGCATACATAAGTTTTCTGTTCCTCAAATATATTAATGGTATAACCACAGGGGAACTATCTACATTGATCACTGTGTAAAAACTGAAGCTTTTTAAACAGCCTGTCCTTGCACAAAGGCTTATTATCAACTTGGACAGTAGTGCAAAGTTTGGAACAAGGAGCTGGGTTTATTGCCAGATTTTATCATGAGAAAAAATGAAGACTAGATGAGCTGGTTGTCGCTTTGTTCTGGTTTAATAGAATATTTTTCCACTGGAAGAGTCAGCTCCTTCAGAACCTAAACTTGCCTCAGGAACTTATTGATTTTAACAAACAAGTATCAAAAGTCAGTCTTCAAATCTCTCAGTTTAATTCAAGTGATGTTAAAGTGCTTATAGAGACTAGCTGAATAATTTCATTGTATTTTAGTAATTGTATTCAATAAATGTTTCTCTGAGCATGTAGAAGTATTTTACTTGGGTTTGTAATTTTTTTCCAGTTCAAATTCAAAATTACAGCTTTTGTATTGTGGCTGTGCTTTACATTTTCCTCTATCTAGCCTGGTTGACATCTTTCACTGTAAGTAATTTTTTCTGTATTAATAATGGATCCTGATATTTTCTCTTTTTGATAAACAGTTGCATTAAGGTTAAAGCTGGGTAAAATAATACATGATGATACATTATCCTTGTTAAAAGATCATGGTGGTGTTTTACCTGAGCCACATTAAAGCCATTCTATGGAGCAAGAGATTACATCCCAGTGACAATTTAACCAAAAAGAACTTTTTCAAAATTGTTTTACACACACAACTAAAGATACATTTCTGAACCTGTTTCAGTTCCTGATGTTGTCTGAGCCATACACCACTTCCCCACCCAGCATAGCTCTTCATTCTTCTCACCAGTATAGGGCACAAGGATGTCAGTGCTGTGACCAGAGATCAGCTGAGTGCCAGTACCAGATAAAAGTTTGCATTGCATACCAGTTTTTCTGCAGTACCAGAAAAAAGTTTGCATTGAGTTTTAGAGGTATTTTGTCCTTTCTGTGAACATCTCTCAGGCACCAGAGATCTTCAGAAGGAGAAGCAGGTTTTGAGAATACAGAAAAGCAAAAGCAAGATGGGGAAGAATGTAGAAAGTGGGAGGATATTCAAGTGTGAAGAGAAATAGAGACTTGGGCAGAAAAGAAACTACTTTTAGGAGTTACAGGAGAGGAAATTGGTCAGAGGGAGGAAGAATGAATATTAGATATGCAAACTGGGACTAAAAACATTGGAGTGATTCTACAACTAGCAGCTGATGAAGGTAACGGGGTAATGTATGTGGTAGGGAGAGACAAAGCTAGAATCTCTGGCAGTTCATGCCTTCTAATAAAATACATGGGCAAATGGTCAGAGAGTGCCAAGGAGGTCAATAAGGCCATAAAGAAACTAGGGAGAAGATGAAGTGAGTGTGATGGAGAAAAATATAGGGCTTGGGTTGTGTGCAGGGTAGAAGCCATTAAGGTCAGTAAAAACACAGGCAAGAACAGTCTGAGAGGAACATGAAGGTTTCTTAAGCCAAGAGACCTATGCCAAAACTGGGAACTTCATAATGATGGCTTGTAAGGATGATGGATTCTGTGCAGCAAAAACAGTACAACAGCAAAAAGGTAGTTCCAGAGAAAAATGGCTTTTAAGAACCAAAAAACCAAGAAAAATAAATAAACGTGGCTCTTTATTTTACTGAAAGATAAAGAGAAGATAAATAAGAAGGTGCAAAATAGAGACATGCAAACTAATGAGGAGCATTCAGGTGGTAAATTGAACGCTGCTCTGTACTTTCTCCATGACTTCACTGTAACAGGAGGACATCTGGGGAAAGGTAGAAGATGTGAAACCAGTAAAAGGAAGTGTGTCTTTCCTGCATGGGCTCTAGAACACCTGCTCATGAGGCAGTAACACAGCCAGGAGCTCAGCATGACTGAAAAAGGGATTGAACATTTGCATGGATGAGGCCATGCAAAGTTACAGGCTTATAAACTGTAAACAAATAAAAAAAAATTTGGAAAGGATAGAAGCCTCCTGCTTCAGGCTGTTTCCCAGCTTTTAACAAAACAATAAGAAAGATTTTTCTTCTTCAAGGGCAGTTTTTAAGATTTCCAGTCTCATATAACTCTAGACAACTTTATCATATAATAACATAAATTACTCTTCTCTGATCTTGGTGATTCTCTGTATTTATTGTCAGTAATTATATACTCTTTTAGCTGGCTGTCAGTCACGTGCACATTTCTGGCTGTTTGGACAATCCCCAGTCACTGACTGATAACTCTTGTCTAAATGTATGTTTACAGAGTCTGCTGGTCCCTAGTCCCTCTTGCTAGGGAGGCCTTCAACACACCATTCCCATCTGGCTTGTACTCAAAGGTAGAGCTAATACTGTTAGCACTCCATAACAGGTGTTAGTCATGCATTAGTTGTAAATCTGATCTCTCTCACTTAAATTAGGACTGGCGATCTCATGCTGGGGGCAGACTGTTACACAGCCATCTACTGCAGGGGGTGCCTCTGCCTTACTCTGGGGAAAGCTTAACACCACTGCAGGCAGCACATGGGCCTAGCAGGCTCATGGATATCCATATGGATATCCATATCTCAACATATGGCCAAATTCACAGCAGGGATAGGTAAGTGAGAACTACCATAGCAAAGCATTATTGTAGATGCCCCAGCCTTTAAAAGTCTGAACTTTCATGGGCTCAGATTCAGCAAAGAACTAAATAATGTGAGCTCTAGGAACTGTATATCCTTAGGTACTTTATTAAATCAATGTCTTTCATTCTGGCCGTCTCACCTTTATTTCTAGATGCTACTTGCAAACCATAATGAAATAAGAATATTCTTTGCTGCTAAAAACAAGCCATTCAGTGCATCAAAATGATATATGAGCTCCTCAGCGTGTGCCAGTACAGGATCTTCTGATGAGTTAGAAACAGCACATTCCACCCAAGTCCCAGAGGGGTGCCTATTTTGGTGTTTCAATTTGAAGGAAGAGTGAGATTTTGAAGCAAATTGCCTATTGTCTCTTTTTGTTGTGCTTTGATTTGCACCACAAAATGGTCTCGGAGCGCATGACCTGGATTCCTTCTAGATGGAACTAAATTGGAAGATGCTCTCCTGGGAGTGTACTTAATGCACTCCAGCTGTAAAGGACACTCAGGTCATGGGACCAGTTTAGTCCTAATAGAAATCCACTGAAATGTGCATATCGCAGATGTGAGGCCCCAAACATCAACTGTTACTTCTACAGATCTTACTTGTTCACTTCGCTTAATAATACAGACTTAGCAAAAGTCACCAAATTACCCTTAAAAGTATAAGTGAAGTGACTACATAAAAACTGTTGTCCTGTTGCTCTTTCAGATTCAATACTCAGTCAAAATTACCATATACTGATGATCTACTTTTCCTCAGAGGTACCTTAGATATCAACATGATATCTAAGCACTCTAAATGACAAAAAATGTTGTGAGCACTATTTTAAGACTCTACTTTTTCTATTTCCACCCAGCAACTTTTTTCCCCTCTCCATTTTTTAAAGTTTTTTTTTAACTTATAGACACCTGCACTTATGATTTCTATAGCACTCCCTTGACAGGTATACATGCTTAACTAATAAAAAGGATCCTCAATTTAGGTACAGTGCTTGGGGGTTGCAAAGTATTATGTGACCGCTAAGTACTATTAAGATGATGGGAAGGCTGATCAATGAGGAAGGCATTCTGCTCTGAGATGAAAGGGGCTGTATTAGCTTTTCATAAAAAACCTTGTCGGGAAATCCTGTTTTTGCAAACATTACAAGCTCCTGATAATTTGTTTGTGTAACACCATTGGAACCAAAATACCTTCCCTGTTCATCATTAAGTGATTAAGCTGGTTACAGTAAGATGCTGAGGTAGATGGATGGTATAGTATTTCATAAGACAAACAGAACAGAAAGTACTGATTCTCTTGCAAATAAAGGGGAGGCTTGACTTGACTTCATTTTAGTATTTATGACACACAGGATTATCACTGAAGTTTTGAAATTTTTGAAATCTTGAATCTTTTCTTAAATTTACTATTTCTTTATGATCTAATTTATTAAGAACAAATTGCAGTATTTCTGTTTGCAAATACAATTATTTCAAAAGATTTAAAATTTACTAGCATATAAAACCCAAACCAAGTTAAAAAAACCCTAAACATTTCCTTTAAAACTTTACAATGACCACACAAAGATATGTTGGACCAAACTGCTTGTGCACAACACTGTACAGTCAGATGGCTATAAGAAAAGCATTTGAATTAACTTCTTACCTTCTACAAATCAAAGCTCTGCTGTAGCTCAGTGCTCAGCCACTTCTCACCAGCTTTACAAAGGTACAGCTGAACACTGTCTCAAGTGAGGCAGATCAGAGCCAGATCCATGGGGCCCTCTTTCAGTTTGACCCTAATATTCTCACTGGCACTGTGGGACCTGGCATAGACTGAAAATGCCAGGGAGGATCAGAGATGGGCTACAGTAAACTTTTAAATAATGGCTATTCTTCAGTGAAAGGAGAATCATTCATAACATATGAAGATGTACCTAAAATATGTCAATATTTAGAGATAACATCACATTATTAGACTGAAGTAAAGCATTTTCCAGATATATCTACAAATAGAGTTTACTATTCATAAGTTATCCAATGTGCAAACATTCTAATTCAGCAGGGAATGCACCACACAGAAATTTTATTCCCAAGTACCTTTGTGTAGGCAAGATTTTAATGAAAACAATATGGAAGCCTCTGAAAGATGAAAGTATCTGAAAGGCAGAAAATGGCAGTGTCTACATTTAATGATGACTCCATTTCAACTCAGTGGTACTGGGTCTGAAAAAAAGTATCCAAATCCAAATCCAACAACACATATGCTAATTGAAATGGTGAGGGGAGATGGGAAGAAGAATATAGTCACATGTTTTAAGGCCAGAAAAGGCTTTTTTCACACAGTCCTGCAGTAATAGATACCTCAACATTTCCCAAAGGTACTCTAGCATTGCACCTTTGACTTCCAATATTCTCTTATCCTTACTGCTAAGAATGGATTCGATAATCTCTCTGAACTGATCTGACTTCACTCCAATGGAAACACTTAAATTCTCTTATCAAGTTGCTCTTGAAATTTCTCTCAGGTTGGCTAAATTGTGTGAATGTGTTATGACTCTGACTGTAAAAAGAGCCTCAGCGGAATCACACTGTAGGTCATTCAGGGAGCCCTTGGCTTGGGGCATCTCCTCGCAGTTCTTGGCCACAAAACGGACCCTGGGCTCCCATTCCCCATTTTTTCCCTATCAAGTAGGAGTACCAGATCTGTACTCCTCCTCAGTAATACTTTCTCTATGCATGTTAACTCTCTCAGCCATAACTGACTGCTCTGTCAGCAGAGCACAGTCCAGTGCTCAGTTTTCCACAGCACAGTCTCCCACATTGCCAGTAAGTCTGTGCTGCTTACAGATGCGTGATCTAGCACTAAACTGATACAAGTTTTCAAAACTAATAAAAACTTCCTAGCAAAGGTTTTGAGATGACATCTCTGTGAATATTTAATGGGTATTAATTTTAAAAAAAGATATTTAATTTTCTTTTTCTGAAAAACATTCCGTGTGATCTCTGACCTACAACTTTTTATTGTTACACTGTAGACATGAACTTGAAAGTAACTGATTTGTGGTAATGTCCTGATAATGCTGCCAAGATATACATCCTTAAACAAACACAGGTTTCATTCCAAACCTTACTTTGGGATTTCAGATAATCATGAGTCAGATTTTCCATACTGGTAACACCCAGGCTGTTCCAGTGGTTCAAACCTCGGATGCAGCTATGCAGCCCAAGGACTGAGTCATAAAGTTTCCATTTCTTGATTGAACTGGTGCTATACCACTTCCTATGATCATTGTCCATCTGACAGGTCTCCTACCTGCCCTTATGCTGGTATGGGCTTTGTATCATTGTTGATATTCTTTTACAAGAGAAAAATAGTCTTGTTACACTGCATAGCTTCTGATTATTCAGGCTTGATAAAACTCAATATTGTATACTACAAATGGCTGCTTCTGGCAGCTGCTGCTATCAGTTCTTAAAAGTGCTGGCATTAGATGGGAAAATAGGCAATAGGAAAAAAAACAGTTTCTCTCACCCACACTGACACTGCAATGCATTATAGCAGTGGGAAGTTCCTTTTGGACTGACAAATAATAATATAGAAGAAATTAGGAATTTTCCTTGAGCATTAATTGATTTGATCTAGTTCTCATTAGCACAATCTGCAAACAGCTTCTCCAATGTACAGAGGATCTAATTATTCCCAGAAGAAATGTCCTGTAAATCTGAGCTATAGTAAGTATGTGAATGGACTAAATATTCTTGCAGCTCATAACCCTGTAGGTATCTCTCTTCTTACGTGGGGGAAAAGCAAACAAACATCAGAGGCATAAGCAGAAAGAACAGCATTAAAAAAGGGTTGTATCTAGCAGACAAATGTATACCATGTAGCACCATGTGCTTATCTTTGAATTCTAAAGATGCTTGAGGATTTCAGTGTTATAAGAAGAGTCAGAACAAGGACACCAGGGCACCTCACAAGGCTTCAGCAAAGATGAGATTGTTAAAAAAGAGGTTCCAGATTGTCTCCTGCTTGACAAGACAAGACAGTTTAGTAATGGCAGCATCTAATGCCATGTGGGTGAGGATAAAAGAACAGCAAGAGTCATTAGCACAAGTAGCAAGTCATCAGCTTCCTCAATATGCATGCCCAATCCTTTAATCATTTATCATACACACACATCTTAATGGGATTTCTGCCAAAGTATAAACTGTTAGATTAACTGCTACAAAATCTTGAAAAATTAGAGCAAATGATCTGTGCAGGAATGGTAATGCAAAAACAATATCAATAACCTTTGCATTGGCAGCTGAGCCAGAAAGGCTATGAGCAAGAAAACAATAGGAAAGCCACTTGATCATGCCATTTACTTCACAAGTATGCTCACTTTTTGCATGGAGTATTTTCTGAGATGCTCCTACCATGTTACCTGCTAAAAGAAACCCACCCTAAATGTCCTGGGCACAATAAGAGGTCCAAAAAGGAACAGTTTCCTGAACTGGTCATAATTTGATTAGGCCGACAAAATTATCTCTGTTTCATGCTTTAATAGCATGTTACTGGTGTTGTTTCTATGGTAGAGCTTATGTAAACCAGCATAGGATTTCTGAATTCGTTCACATACTCTGTATATACTCAGGAGTGATTACCATTGCTCACAAACCTCATTTCAAAACCTGAGGTGTCTAGGATACACACCAAGGCCTGAGAGGAAGAGACATCAACAGTAGCACTTGATAAGTGGACAATGACAATAGATTCCTAAACTCTCTGTGGCAGAATAAGAACTGGCTGAATATTGATCTGAGATCCCATTAGCACCCACCTCATCCCATCTCCTAGCCTGCTACTTCCCATATTTGCAGATTGAGATTTCCTTCTATGTCAATAATGTTGACTGCTCATAACTTAGTGAGCCTACAAAATGATAAACAAAACAATATTCTTATTACAGGAGCTTCTCCACTAGCCTTAAAACAAATTATACCAATATTAATACTGCTACTACTAAGTACCTTCCAAAGGGACTAGGATCTCACAGAATATATAAAATGCCAAGAAGAAATGCTGCTGTGACCACACTCATCTATGCTTTTGTATGCTAGATTACTCTAATCAACAGCAAAGAGAACATTCCTGAGGCACGTGGAGGGAGAATCTAACCAAGGCAGTCTATTTCTAGACATCTGGCCTTGCCTTATAAGCAGTGAAACCAACAAACAGTCTTAGGGAGTAATTGGAAGAATTCAGGCTATTAGTATGGACCTAATCTGTTTCACTGTAGAGATGGCTATTTCTATCACCTTGGAATAGTGCCCTAAAGCAGCACCTTGCCTTTCTCCCCTTATGCAATGCTGGGATGTTTTGAACCTGTCAAAGTCTCATTCTCACTTCCAACAGAGTTAGAAGAGAACATTCGATGTGTCAGCTGCTGGTTGTCTTGGTAAGCTTGAAACACAGTTAGAGGCCAGTTTAGGAAACCTTTGCTCATAGCTCCCATGATCCAAAAAATATCAAGTCAAGTGTTTAGAATTCAATAACTAACCCCAAAATAATCTATAGAAAGGATCACTGGCTGAGGAAGAGGCACCAAATAATTTCACTTGGGGGATTTTGGTAGTTCATTTTTCCACACAAAAGCAAAGTTTATGATAGATGCAATTCATACGGAGTTTGGTGTGTTTTATTCATAACAGTGACTGGTGTGCTTTCATTTCAATCTATTTACACCACAGAAGTCTCAATAAGCACACAAACTATAAAGAATTTCCTGTGCTGCAGCAAAGTGTCTAGTTAGTTCTGTAAGTAGGGATTTGTGGTAGTGATGGCAAATTAGTTCAACAGGATTTCCTCAGACAGTGAGAGCTTTCAGAACCATCTCTTATTGGTAAACCCATGACTCCAGTTTAGCTACAACTGATGCCTTCCCACCCAATAATTCATAGGCTGATAGGAAGATAATTATTTTTTCTTTGCCTCCCCAGAGGCCAAAGTATGGTCATGTGAACTATTTTAAAAACTTTTAAAAAATACAGTATATGTACACACTCTTCATTTCAGCATTAACTCAGTAGCAGGATTGGTGCATGTTTTTCCATTTCTAAAGCTGCGCTTTTCATCCACCTCTGTCTCTGTGCTGTAGTCACAGCCTTTCATAGGCTTCCAATAGGAAAATTTAAATGGCTAAACTATATATCTGATGAATGCTAAACCAACTTGGCATCATTATCTCTCTAAATATTTTTTGTGGCAATCAAGTTCAAAGGAAACCAAAAATTTCTTCCTTTCTAGGGGTTTGTCCCACATATTGAATAAACAAAGTCCCAATCAGTGATTTCTTACAAGTATATACCCATACATTTGGTAAAATAAATAAGTTACTTGTATTTTTTTCCTGAAAGCAGCACAACTGGAATGGAAATTCAAGTCAAAATGGGACAAAATCAGAGTACTGAAACAGGTAGCCCAGATTTCATCCTTTTTGTACTGAAAAGAAAAAGCCAACTCATCCAGAAGAAACAGGAAGGGAAGAGAGGATTGGAGGGGCAGACACTTGTGCCATTGTAAAAGAGATTCTGAAGTGTCTGATCTACTTATAGCACCTCACATTAAACTTAAAAGAGACAAAGAATCCCTCCTGACATGTTCTCTCATGTCTCAAGAAAGTGGGAACCAAACCTTTTGCAGAAAAATCTTACATTAGGTCCTGGGCAATAGAAAGAATCTGGGGCTACATTTGCTCACATCTCAGCTGGAAGCAGCCCATCAGGCTGGAGGGACTGAACTGCTGTCACCTCTGATGGCCCAGGGACACTAGTTTTTCCCACAGGCTTCTTGTCTTGAGCGCTTGCCTCCTTCTCTTGGAGAACTCTCCTATGTTTGGGGAGAGTATTTTCAGTATTTTCTTAACATGTCCCCCTCTTTCTGCCTTGCTGTCTCTTCTGCAAGCTCTGCAACACAGGCATGGATAGGAACATGGCCTCTGCCAGCAGCACCAATGATGAACAGTTCTGACTCCTCACAAATAGGAAGTCAAAGACAGCATCAAGGCCTTCAGGACACCATCAGCCGGAGACCTTTTTCATCCTAGAAGAGCACAAACACATTAGTTACATACATATGGAATTCCTGCATGGGTTCAGCTTTTCTTCCTTTGCAACACTGAAAATATCTACTTTTTCTGATATCATGACCAGACAGTAATTGCCATTTGGTGTCCAGACAGACGTAGTCTCTCTAATTCTTAATGTTCTAAAATTCTTCTTTCTGCAGTGACAATATTAAAGATCAGATTAGCTCAAATAATAAGAGTATCATAAAGAGCAAATGAATACCCAGAATACAAGGAGAGGCAGAGGGAAAAAGAAAGGAAGACTATCTGGATTCATGGCAGCATGGTTCAAGTGTTTGTCTTCAAAATGTTCAAATTACTATATTGGTGATCTAATGCAATTTCAGTCTTATCTTTCAAGCCCTCAAATATATCCTGATGCAGAGTCAACTTTCTTTATTGTTAAAGTTTCAAAATAAATGCTGTGTGATTTTTGTTTTGGTTTTGTTTTGTTAGTTTTTTGGGGGTTTTTTTGTTTGTTCGCTGGATTTTTTTTTCTTAAGTGAATGTTACTTGTCAGCATATAAAATTTTTTCAGACAAGGCCTCACAACTGCTACTGAAATATTTTTTAGAACCGCATTCTCCAGATGAATTTTCAAAGATTGACTTGACCTTCAAAAGACTATGCTATCTGTCTTTTTTCTTGTCATTTCATCAAAGAGGCTTTGCCTCTATCTGGACAAGCAGAAATCACATAAATATTCTTTTCCCTTTTTTTTTTCTTGTCTTTTCTGAGAGGTTCCACCTTAAATTTTGCTTTCTTGCCTTGCTAGGCAAAAACTGGTTTCTGTACTCCAACTGCTGACACCAGATTACACATCCCTCAAGAAATTTATTCAGCTAATCATGCCTTTTCAGTTAATAGACTTACATGGAACTAATAACATCATCAAAACACTGAGAGGTTCCTTGTAATAAAATATACCCTGCCTCACTGTGTTTCTAGTCTGACCTTGACAATAAGCTTTTTATGCTTAAAGTAATTAGTTAGACGGCTACTATTCCCTCCAGAAATTCCATTCCCTTTTGTGATCTGAGGGGTGTGTGAAATATTGCTTCAGTGTTTTGTCCATTTTTCAAATCATTGCCCAACTGGGCTTTTTCTTTTCTTCATGGACACTAGTGCAAGGACTAATTTCTAATACAGATGAGAGTTTCTGCGTGAGGTGAGCAGGATCCATGTCAGTGGTCACCAGTAAACCAAGGTCATAAAAACCCAGGATGTTTGAACCCCAAAATGGCAAAGGTGTGCCAAAAAGCAACCTGTGACTGACTAACAATGAAAAAAATACAACTTTTTCCATGCAACTTTTCTTTTAGCCAAAAGAAAAGTAAAAAAAATATTATGTTGGTTAGATACACACTAATGAAACACATTAAATTATAAGGGTTTTTTAATGGCTACTCAAGGCCATTATAGGGAAATGAGTCACAGTCCCATTCTTTTCTACAGTCTGGACTTCCAAGTAGGACCACACTTTCCATGCAGCACTGTGAGAGAAGACAGTTCCTCACAGCCTCAGAGCCCCACAGCTGGTAAAGGGGATAAGAAAACCTCTACTCTGAGGTTCTGTGGCTATAAAATATTTCAAATTATCAATGTTTTTCTATCAAGGATTTTTTCCCCCAAGGAAAATAGTGACATTTTCCATGGAAAATCTATCTAAAACTGTTTACCGTATGAAGTTTCAACATATTTTTGTCTCCCTACCTTATCCTTTTCCCCCTTTCTCAAATTCTTCAGGGTAAAAGAGCCTTGAAAACGGGGAAAATGAGCAAGACTCCTTGACCATATTCTCTTTTTTTTAAGCAGCTAAAGAAAATACTTCCACATGAGGATCTTTTAGAAATATATTAGACCTCAAGGAAACTATATGTCCACATAAAAGTTAAACATAGCATTTTACATTCTTGTAGGGAAATTTGCAAAATAGCCATTGTCTGAAAGGGCATCCTCTAGAAAATCAGATTTATGAAGCATCAAGCTAAAGCATCAAAAAGTGATATTTTAGAAAATTTTTTCAGGTTGAACTAAAAAAAGTGTTACCCTTAGCTTGCAAAACTTAAGGCCAGGAAAGAACATCTCATTCTTTTCTTTCTTCTTTATAAATCTTTTTATTTTTAGAATAGTTCCTAATCTGTGACCCCATCGTCAAATGTTACACAACCTGAACTTCTCTCTTTATATTGATCATCCCTAACCAAAGACTTGAGGAGTATTCTCTGCTGTTGGATCTGCAACGTAAATGAACTTTTTTCTTTTCCTGTGCTAAATTTCTGATACAGCTGGTGCAAGTTCTGTGCAGACAGGAGAACAGCAATCTATTCTTAAAGAAAAAAAATGCTGAGAAATGGAGAATATTTTCCTTATCATTATTTTACATAAAAATGTTATGGTATTAACAACAGGATATGTTAACATGCACAAAGACTCCATCCCCTTTAAAATTTTCCCTTTACAAAAACATTTTTTAAAAGATGTTTTCCACTACTGAGCCTTTTTTGAAAGGATCCTTATAAAGGAAATCTAAAAGAGAGTTTGATCATGCACTTCAGAGAATATAAGGCTGAAAAAATTCCATATGCTGCATTTTTAAAATGGCAATAAAATCCAGTTCATATTCCATTTTCCATTAAAGATATATAGAAATGAAAAACACTAGAGAGTTATATAAAAGTTGCACCAGTAAAGCTTTCTTTCCGCCTTTCTCTATCACTTATTCTATGTAGGTCATATAATTTACAAAAAAAATCTCAGCTCAACCTTCAAAATGTGTCATTTCTCAAAACATTTATCAGATCTTTTCATATGCTTCATTTACCAATGTACCTGGTACTCTAGGTCTGGCTCTGGGAGACAGAGAAAACCAAAATATAAATTAGATGCTTTAAACATTGTGAGCATACATCAAAAATTTGGATTATCCAAGTAATATATGTGTTTAACTCATGGGATAATTATAGAATTGGGAAGCTTTTGGGATGTTTCATGAAAGAGAAAACAAGTTTAAAATCTCTGATACAGAAAAATTTGACTATTGTTACAGTTCTTACGACATGCAGAAATGCTCATGCTTCACATTTCTGTGGTTAATTTGGACCACAGTGACTGAACAAAGCAGCCTGAAACTAAAGCTAAGGACAACGCTATTGTCAGAGCTCTGGAAAGGCCAGCATGGCAGTATTTTATGAAAGATAATATACCACAAACTATTGTTTCAAAGATCACCAGGTTTTCTCAGAATTTCCACAACTTTGTTTGTGGAAAACAGTCAGTTTGACTGACTGATTTCCTAGCTTTAGCTTCATGCACAGTTTTGCTTTTCAGCCTGCAAATCCATGATCATCACATATAGTACAAAACAACTATTTGTTTTTTAGTGTAGCTACTGGCTGAGAACTCCTTACTGAAAATGCTCCTGCTGTTCCACTTGGCATATAAAGAGAGAAACTTACCCAGTCCCAGGAACAACTAAGAAATTCACAGTATCTTACATGGGGACTGTATTTCACAGATCTTACAAATAATTTGAACTCCACCAATAGAAAAAAAAATTCTGAACCTTACAGAGAAAAAAAACTCTGAAGACAAGCTGACACTTTCTTTTCTATAGAGGATGTTGCCTCTGCACGAGCTGTAAATCACCCATTTCTTGTGTTGTACATGATATGTAATTATTTCTATTAGAGAAAGATAAAGTCCAGAAAGTAATTCTGAACAATCAGTTCCCTTCACCTATTCCACTCATACTTCTCCCTCCACCCCCCAACACCCCAATTTCAAATTTTAATCATTACCATGGTCAGTTTGGTCAATCTGAAATACTATTCCCTGTAGAACTGAAGCAGAACTGAGTGAACAAAGTTAGGAGTCAAAATCATCTGTCTTCTAGCACAGGCTTGTTTCTGAATGACAATATTATCTTTCTTCTCTGACACTGGATGTGAGGTGAAGTGGGCTCTGCTTGGTTGTCAAGCTCTGATTAATTAGCTTGTGAATTTTGCAATTCCTGAGGCTCGAACATGTTTGTGTAATTTGCACATAGTATGCATATAAATAGAGAGTACACTGAGCTCACGGGCAGGCTCCTGTTATTGTTGCATAAAGCTATCTAAATAGAGGAGGTTTATTTCAGTGCAGCATTATTAATTCCTTCCCTATTATTGTGTATCATGAGGAACAGAAGGCCTTTATCTCCTTTGTTGGCTGCAGGCTTTCAGCAGAGTTTAAACACATACTCTGTTCTGCAAGTACAATCTGGTTCAAAACTAAATGCAAACAAATGCAGGTTGAAAAATGTTTTTCAAAAGAAACTTTCTCTAACAACCATCCCTCCACATAACAATCAGTTCCCAATTAGGACTGACCCCCATTCACTTTTCACTATGGGTTTTGGAGTCTGATCTTCCTCTGCCTCAGTATTTTCTGTCTCTCTCTGCAGATATACCAAGCTTTCCTTTTCAGACACATCCTAGTACTGCTCTCCTCCCATTAAAACTGGTGTAGGGCATGCAGAGGAGCCATGCTCTGCTCCCCACCAGTCCAGACAGCTCTGATCCCTCTGTCCCTGTCCCCAGCAGGCTGTCTCCATTACTGGAGAAGCAGTACTACAGGTGAAGGCTCTAGCAGGGCTCAAGCTCTTTGGGCAACTACCCAGCACTGGCCTCCCACACACATGCAGCCTTGAGGGAAACCTCTACCTGTTGCTGAGGAAAGGATGAAAGGGAGCAATCCTGCCAGCAGAGCAAAACTGAAAGGGAGGAAGATGCAAAAATTGTTTAAGGGAATAAAAAAATAGGTAATAAAAAAATTTCCTCTTGCACAGAATCCCTTACTGTTGAACATGTGGATTCAAAGCTATATTCCAGGGGGTTTTTTGGTCATTTGACCTTTGTGCATCTCATTCAGCATCTTGCTGGGTGGAGGCCCTTGTGTTTGTCTGATGGGTAAATAAAAGCAAGTGGCACTGACATGAACCTGAAATAACTGCAGATACCACCAGCATATATGAGAAACCACATTAAACTAATTTTAACCTGTGATCCTGCCCTTTCTCAATGGAAGTTCTCTCTTTGCTTAATGAAGTGTGTGTCAAGAGAAATCTGAAAAAACCCACTTATCTGATTAACCAGGCAAAAGGTATGGGAATTAAATACCAACAGATATTTTTCCCATGCCTCAAGCCTAAACATCCTACTCTCTACCCTGAAATATACACTTTAATTCTGTATTTGGTGAGAACAGATGACAGTCTCTGCTGTAAGACTGGGAATCTTTTTGGTAGCATAATGCTTCCAAATAGCCAGGAAGCTGCCGTCTGTTCTCTACTGGTGAGGAGTGAATTCAGTGGGCTGACATACATTTCACAGCTCTGCATATTAGAACTTCAGATTTCAATTACCACTTCAGATGCACATGAATGAGAAAATAGGGCAGAATTGTAGTGGAAAACTCTTGCAGGCATAATTTGTGCTTCTTAATGTGCTTGGTTATGAAAGAGAAGTACAAATGACCTATACAACACTATTTAGCAAGTAAGAGACTAAAAAGTAGGTGTGATGATTAGCCTTTGGTTTTCTAGCAAAGAAAAGCCTCCCTTACTGTATTCTTGTATATTTTCCCCTAACACTTTCAGACTGTATCAGAGATCCAGATCAACGATCATAAACATGTACTAGCCCTCTGCCATGGATGACTACCAGATTTCACCTCGATGACCATCAAAATCAAAGCTCAGCATCTTGTGAAAGAAAAGTGAGTACAGAATGAAGCCTGAAGAATTCTCAGCATTACTTCCTTTAAATTACTAATACTCTGAGCCATAGATACACTGTAATCAGTGATCAAAATTTGTCAAACTTCACCTTTGAGATTAAGGGTATGAATTTTCAAGAGAGCTTATGCTCCAAAAGTTTAGTTGGTAAGATGTGCAACTATATGTGTGTTTCAAAGAGAGGGAAAAGTTTGAATATATCTTTTGCAAAGTAGTAGTTGGCCTAATGGTGAGATTAGATTTTCTATTTGTTTCCCTGTGTTTGGTGGCATATCATAATACAAGAGTTCTAGACTAATTTTCTGCGCTTAGTGTTACAAAAGTTAAATATGATCTCATAAAAATTGACTTAATTTTTCCCCTTGTTTTCTGCTTCAGCATATATCCTGTATATACTTTGAACTGAAATCCTTAAAGAGACAACTGTTGAACAGTTTTATCTTACAATGTAGGCTGCCAGAGCAAACAGGCAAATCAAATGAGGAGAAAAAATAGTAAAAGCCTACTGTTCAAAAATGTTGACATACCACATTGTTTTCCATCAGTTGGATGTAGCTTTTTTGGTGTTACACATCTTCATTTCTCATGTGAGCAACAGCTACATGCCTGACTGCCCATCCTCTAGCAAATGCACTGAGAGTAGCCATGATTTGCCTGACTCACTCTGGATGTCTGTGGTGCAGGCATGCACATCTGAATGGAAATCAGTGATTTTTTTACTGTCAATAGAAATGTAGTTAATGTAGTCAGTGGAGTATAAATGCAATTCATTATCTGCTGAGGTAGTCAATAAAATTTGTTTGATAAGACCTTCACTATAAAACAGGATGCTTACTTCAGATACAGATGCCCAGCGAACAGCTTCAGTTGTCTAAGAGTAGAGGTCTCATGTCATGTTAGGTGCTGTGGTACATCTCCTGGTGCCTCACACAGCCACTTCAGAGAGGAGCAGATCTACTGGAACTCTTGATTGGATCTATTGAACATACCATCATTATTTAGAGTTTCATGACAGTGTACAACAGCTTCAAAGAGATCTATATGCTGCTGGTCATGCAACTGCATCTGGACCCTAAAGTAAAGTGAGCTGAATCCCCGCTGCATGAACAGGAGAGCAAGTGAAAATACACAGGGCTTCTTCAGCTTAGCTCCAAGCCCTGTAACAGAGTTTTCATGTGTCATACAGTAGCAGACATACCTGAGCCCATGTCATAATATTGGAAATTTTCTTACAACATGTAAAAGACATATTTTTGACCATGTTTCTATTGGGCACTGTTGTTGTATTTTGATACTGTATAAATAAAAAAGGAAGGCCTAGAGAAGAATAAGAGGCACTAAGATGTCATGAATCCAAAAGCCAAGTTTAAGATCAGCAGAAAGCATAAGAGCAGAATCTGGCTTTCTAAAACTAATCTGAAGCTGAGGCTCTGGGCCACATTTAGGATTCTGTTCCTACTTCTTCCCACCAGTTTCCTATTCTTACTTTTTTCATGAGTATCACAGCAGTGAAACAGCAACAGAGAGTTAGGACTACTCTAATTTTTTCTTTCAAACTTTCTTTCCTGATCCTAGATGAGCACACCTGTTTCTAGGCTGAGATGCACCTTTTGTGAGGTCAACTAGCTCTACTTCTCTACTGAACCTGTCCTGGCTGCCTGCTGCTGTGTTTACCTGTAAAACACACTCTCCTTTGCTGACTCTCAGCAGCATAACTGCTGCCATAGATTTCCACATTTTCTCTATTGGATAATTACATGGAAGGACTCCACACAGCTAAAATTACATGCCTGTAAAGATTCTCATCTTTCTGGGGTGCTAAAGCCAAAGCTGGACTTCCACCCATGATCCCACATAGTGAATGCCAGGCTTTTTTCCAGCCCCTGCCCTTCTGCAATCCAGGCTTCTCTTGTTGCATGTAGGTTCTAGATCATTCACTGGCACACTAGCTAAAGGCAATCTCAGAAAGGCTCTGCTCCATTTCTACATGAAAAGAAACACAGCTTCTAGAATGAAATTTGCAAATTCACCCCTGAATCAAAAACATTAACTGGAAACCCCCAGGAGTACATACAAGCGAACTACACATCTCCCTCACTCCCAATTTAGATGTCACTCATTATCATAACTAATCTCATTGCTACAGTTATGCACACAATGAGGATATCCTTGGAATTATGGCGGTAGAATATGGAAAACATTGAAGGATTGATACAAAAATACCATAATTGGTTTCATATTCCTAGATTTTTCTGTGCCCCCTCATCTGCACAGCCACTGTGATGTACAGAAGTTTCAGGAAAATAAGGAGGAATGAATGTTGAGGTAGGGTTGCTCTGAAGAATTTCCAATCTCAGAAAGGAAGCTGAAGCATTTAGATACTAAAATGGGAGGAGCTTTTGACTCCCATGATGGCTGAGAGGACCTAAAAAGACACTTTGACAAATTAGGGAGCTGGGCAATCATGGGCCGTATGAAGTTTTACACATACAAGAGCCGGATTCTGCACCTGGGAAAAGTCAACCGTGTTTGTGTGTGTAGGGAAGGAGATGCTGGAGACCAGTGCTGCAGAGAGGTTCCTGATGGTCCTGGTTCATGGCAAGTTGAACATGAGCCAGCAGGACCCTGGCAGCCAGGAGGGCCAGCCCTGTCCTGGGGGGCATCAGGCACAGCATGGCCGGGCAAGGGAGGGGATTGTCCCGCTCTGCTCTGAGCTGGGGCGGGCTCACCTCCAGTGCTGGGGGCAGTGCTGGGTGCCACAGTGCTGGGGGCAGGTATTAAATTGTTAGAAGAGGGCCAGGAAGATGGCAGAAGGCCATGAGGGGAAACCATATGAGGAGTGGCTAATGTCACTTGGTGTGTTCAGGCTGGAGGAGAGGAGACAGGGGAGACCTGAGTTTGCCACAACGGAGTACACACACAATCCAAGTTGTGTTCCACGTTGCATAATCATGTCAAAAGATCACTTGACTGATAAGATTTTAAGATTCTCCTGCTAAATAATCCTCTCTTGAGTTATCCTTAATAGAACAGATTGACACTTCATATACAGAACAATGACAATAAAAAGGTGGCCAGATAGACAAAGTGTCAGGAACATACTAATATTTTTTTTAACAAACATCAAATAAACCTTCACTTACCCTTCTCTTGAGATGCCTTGGACAATTACCTTCAATATGTCAGTTGCTTCAAAGAAATTGTATCACCTTGAGATATAGTAATCCAAGCATTCCACAGTTTCATTCCACACACTCTCCCCCTGCTTTTTGCAGCACTGTATTTGGGCGTGCCTGGCTGTCAGATCAGTGCAGGGCAGAAGGCCATAGCTAAAGTTACCAAAGGCTGGCACACTTGGCTAGGGCTTCTCTACTTCAGTATTTCTGTATGTTATATAGGCCTGTTGCTAAAAAGCAAATACACTGGATGTCACAGCAATAATAACTCTGACACAGTGTGACATTAGGCGCATTCAGAATCCTGATATGGTGTCTGCTCTGACCACATTGCTCAGCATTATGAGGCTTTCACTCTCTACCTACTGAAGTATGAAATATTGATTAAGAAGCATCCCTGTTAGCTCCAAAGGCTCCACAGCCTCTGAATAGGGATGCACTAAGATCTCTGCACTGCAAAATCTATTAGGTAAACTGAGAACATCAACACCAGTATCTCAGTCTTGTGAAAATTTCAATTACAGATCTTTTTGTTTTGAGGGGTTTTTTTAGGTGATTTTTTTTAATCTTCTCCAGCTACACTTTTCTTCACTCATCTTATTACACAATTACTATATATGCTCATGGCAAAACAAATTTCAATTTCATGCATCTAAATTTGCTTCTGCAACTGTTTATTTGATAACTGCTGACATGCTTATCCAATCAGAGAACAAATATAATCCCTTTTCAGTCCATGAAATTAAATGGTAAGGCCTAAATAACTAAAGTGAACTAGTTTTAGATCCCTGTTTCTGTTACATTTTGAATCAGGTACATTAAAGTCAAAAATTAATACAGTGAAATAAGATGTTCAGAGATGATGTGAGGGGGGGGGGAAATGACTGTTGGCTAACATAATATAAATTGAATGCAAATGACCTGGTACTTTTTAATAACAGTTACTGCTATTCACAGAAATCACAGAATCACTGTGATACCATACAGGCAAGGCTGAACTACCTAGCAACCCATCATGGATGCTTCAGTTAAACATAGATTACAGTACAGACGTCATGCAAAAGAAGTCCTTTATATATCAGCTGCTTGGTGACTTGAAAAACCACACAAAATATTCATGTCAACATAAGAAAATACTCAAAGGGATTAGAATATCATGTCTCTTTGCTCAGTGTTTTTGACAATGTGTTAAAAGTGTGGCTAATTAGAGACAGCATAATGTAATCTATAAAATTTTTAGTTCTGCATTGGAAAACAGTCTTCTAATTTAGACTGAACACAGAGTTTGTGGAGAAAATTGAAAAGAGATGCAGTAAAGCATATTGAATCATCAGTCTCTTACAAATAAAAAAAAAAAGGAATTTTAGTTGGTTACAATGACTCTCTTGCTTTACAGACTACTAATACTACTTATAATGACTATATCTTTTCACAGGAGTAAATTCACTTCTTTTACAGATGTTCCTGCACTTTGAAAGAGCAAATATCCTTCTGACTGGCATCCCTGTGATGCCTTAAGTTTTAGCTTTCATATTTTTCAGATTCTGTGCTGCCTAGGTGCGTAGTTTTGAGCTTCATTTTCAGTGTTAATGAGCTCTCTTCACAGAGTAGGTAGACTAAACAATTCCTTTCCTAGCTTGATACCAAGGACAATCGCTACAAGTTTCAGGCCCAAAAGCACAAACAGCAGTGGTCTGAAGAGAGAAAACAAGAAGGGTGGGACTCCATAACCTGAAGCTGTGATTGGACAATTAACCCAAATATGCACATAGATCAAAACTTACAAAAATGTGAGACCTCGTGACCAGTCGTCCATTGTGTGACCATTTTAGGTCCATCTTGGGTACAGCCCTGGCCAGGCTCTGGTGCTGCCCAAGGTGTATCCTTTAAGGCCTTTCAATAAATATCTACTTTATTCTTAACTCTGCCTAGACTTTGTTCTAGGTCCCTCTTCTCCAGGCATCACTTGGAAGAAGATTTATTCAACACTTTGGATTTTCTAAATGCCCATGTAGATTATCCTGTACTGTTAGATATTTCACAAGTATCTGTGGATCCAAATGCCCAAGGGAAGTGCAGGAATTTCATATACAGTCATTGGGGAAAGACAGACACAAAGGGACTTCCAATGTCAGCTTCATGCATAGTAACAAGGAATGAGAGAAATTATTTTCCTTCTCTACTTCAAATTAGGGCTTGAAAACCCTTCCTGAATTTCCACATGCCTTCCCCTCATCACTCTAAAAGGCTACTAGCCTCAGAAGTAGCAGGAGCAAGCCATAGATCAAGCCTGTATCTCCTCTTCAACACTTGTAGATCTGAAGGCAAAACTAACCCATCCACTCTCCATTCAAAAGTGGAGCCAGAGACCAGAAAACAAGGAGCCTGATTTCATAATTTTGCAAGGATGACACCACCTGCCTACAAAGGAACCCTCTCTGCTCCTGTAGTACTTTAAAAAAAAAGTTTTAATTCCGTTAGTCTAAGAAATGCTGCAGCCTCTTGTCCTCAAACAGCAGCTTCAACATTCCTTCTTCCTTCAAGGCGACTTGTAAGGTTGCTTATTGCCATGTCAGAGGCCAGGGGAAAACACAGGGAGTAGCCATGGAAAGGCGGAGAATTGAGGGACATGATTTGTAATACAATTTTTTTCCATGGGGAAGGCAACTACATCTACCTTGATTACCATGATGAAGCAGATAGAGCTGGAAGTGGTGCAAAATAAACACAAAATGGGGAGTGGTTCTGCACATTTACAGAGCTGGAAGCTAATTTTCTCAATAAAAAAAGGGCTGCAAGAATTTCCAAAAAATTGTGACCAAATCTGTCATAGAAGTACTCAAGAAAGCATAATTTTTTCCAAGAAACTGAAATTATTCTTTGGACTATTGGGCCATTGGACCATTCTTTTCCAGAATAATTTTTTTCAAATCCCAGTTATTAAATTCTGCAGTGTGCTTTTTCAAGTGGTCAAGGCTGGATGATAATTGTGACAATGGCCTTGAAATCTGTGAGGTTCAACCTCTCTATCATCAGTTTCATAGATGAGTAGATGCTGTTTTCAGCCTTAACTGTATTTGGTCTAAACAATTCCACTTGTTATAGCACTTCTAATATAGCATTATTCTCTGCAGCAGTTGTTCCTCAGCTGATTTCAAATACTTCCAATATAGCGCTGTGATGAATGACTAAGCTGAAATGGTTACAACTCTTTGATTGAGGCTCTTTAACTGGAACCAGCTGGAATTTGGTACTTTCAGCAAAACTTGACCTGACTATACTAGTAAAGAAAGAAGTTTCACAACCTGCTGCCATAATCAAGGAATCAGAAGGTAGCCTGACTTATGCTTGGTTGATTTGGGCACATGAGCACTCTCTGTCATGGTCTTCTGTCAATAAAAAGGATAGCACTAACTGTCTTCAGAGAAAAACAATATTGCAGTGTGAGATATTCAAGGCCCTACCTGAGACCTACAAAAACACCTAGATTGCTAAGAAAAACTTCTCTATGTGAAAAAAGCAGTTGTCATTAATTCTTTCCTAATGTCCTAATGTCCTAACGTCCTTTCCTTTCCTAATGTCCTAATGTCCAAGTCAACTTGGAGATTATATAGACACAAGGAAAACCTAGTCAAGAGTATAAGTAGTGTTTATCTGGAGCAATCTAAAAAAAGTGTCAGAGAATTTTGTATGTTGCTTGCTATCTGAAGTCAGTAAGGTCTGTAGAGGTAGTATCTTTCATTAAACTAACTCGTATAATCTTAAAAAGGTAAAGATATTTGATTTTGAGTGCTTGAGATTTTCTCACATTCAAAAAATAAAGCAGCATAAGACTTTACAGCTGTGGAGTGGAACAACTGCTCTCATTCAAAGAAGGTATGTCTATCAATCAGGTATGGGATCTGAGGGAAATACAAATTGATACTTGCTCAAAAAATAAGAGGAAGGTGAGAAGTGATTACGGCCACTCTCATAAAAACCCGCTGGTAAAAGTCTTCTGTACTCTTTGAAGGGGTATTCAAATATGGAAAAACAAAGTTTGTATTCCATACAAGTGTTTTTCAAGCATAATATCAAAGCAAACTTTTCTGCACAATGTTTGCAGCCTAAAAGAAGAGGAATTCCAATATTCTCATCACTCTGAGACACAACTTCATATTTCATGTATGATATCTGAAATATCATATGTCGTATAAGTTATAGAGTGTTATCCAGAAACCAGGCAATAATTTGTGAATTTGGGTTTGGATGCCAAAACTACTTTTCTCCATCTTTTCCTTTATATGATCATATTGGAAATTAAAAAAAAAATTGAGATGTCAAATTAAATCTTTATTAACTAATATTAATTAGCCCAACAATCTGCTTTACAATTAGTATGTTAATTTCACACGAACTGCTAAGATTAATTTTTTAAAAGCTGTACATAAGATTGGATTTTATTTTTTTTCTCTTTAAAGTACTCACATTTTTCCTTTCTTACTAGCTTGCTCACTGTTGGAATGCCACTGTTTTGTAAACACCCATTTCCATAACATGTTATTACCACCATCCCCTTAATTATCATCTCATAGAACAAGATCTTCTGTTACCAAATATACCTATAAAGAGTCCTTCCCCTCAGTGCAATTCAGCAAGAGAAACTGAAATCAGAGGATGTTTCCCAAACAAATGATTGTAACAGTCTGGATCAGGTAAGCAATTCTAGTTACTACAGCAAAACATCCTCACAAAGCAAAAGCACTTTTATATATCAGGGAGCCAGATCTGAAGACAGAGCAATGCTACACGTGCATAGCTCCAGTCTGTGCCAAAACTGTAGAAAACTGCTGTATAAGTAGGGAGGAAAGGACTTTACTGAAAAGTATTATGAAGGTGACAGATTTTTATGAATTCACTAATACATACTCTTGCACATTCAAAGGCAACTCCTACCTTCAAAGTAATCTCAAAATCTATTGAGCATTCTTCCCTTGTGTTCTTTCAAGAACTCTAACTTCATTTCTGTCTGACCTCTTTTGGCTGTTCCAAAAGACTCACATGTTGTAACATCTGAGCGCTCCTAGTATTCTGCATCATTTGCACTGATTTAGACAGTCAAAATGAGAAGGGTTCATATTTGTAGAAAACACTGGTTATAGTCAGCTGGCCTTTATTTTCTTATTCAGAAGCTTCTATTTTTCCCTTATGGCTCCGTGAGCTTAGTGAGACAAATTGGATGTAACTAAATTGTGTTACCAGGTCAAACAGACTAGATATGATTATTCATGGGCCAGACAATTGTTCTGAGAAAAATTCATTGACATCTAAGCCTGGGAGATTTTACATTCCATTTTATTTACTTCTGTTCTTCATAGAAGAGAATGAATATTACTAATTGGCAGAAAGAACCGCTAAAACACTGTGGCACAGAAGCCTCTTTCACAGAACTGTCAGAAGGGACACGAGGTAACTGGTAGCCCTACCTCCCTGAGGCACCATCTCTGAAGCCAGCAGGCTACAAGTCAGGATGCAGTGCAACCTGGGGAGGCAGAAATGAGGTAAAATTATCTTGCCCAGCCCTAGCAGCTACTGCAGCAGGATGCAAAGTGGAGGAAAGCAGAAGGCCCCTAAGCTTCATTGTACGCCCACACCTAGTGATGAAGCAGCTATGAAGAACGGGAAGAAGCACAATGTCTAAGTCTGCACAATAGAAGAGGAAAGATTTCAAGCATCTCACACTTCTTCCTTCAATTCTCAGATACGAATGCATTGCTTGCTCATGCAAAGCCACAGTTCTTTGTACCCAGACCCCTCCTACAGTCCATTATTGTTCCTAAGCACAAATGTATTGTGTACAGATCAGAAATTGAATTATCTTGAAATAGCTACACTTTTCATCATCCTCCCTTCAACCATCTTATGCCTGCCTTAATTGCTTCAACCAAAACAGCTCTTAGAAAGAAGCATCATCTAGATTTAAGGTACTTAACAAGATTTAGGTCCTTCTGTTTCCTCCCACATAATGCAAGCAGATGAAAATAGGTAGCCTTGTACAAACAGATGATATGTGTATTACCTGACATCCTATTCCACTTTGTGACCACAATGGGGCTGTTTGACCTTTTATATTCCCAAAATTTTAAAGAATGCTCCTTTTTCCTGAATCTTGCATTTTATGACTGAGTTACCATTCCCTTAGGTCAGAAAAAGGAAGCTTTGATAGCCAGAGACAGCTGCAACATAGCTGATATAGTATATCTATTATGAGTTTGGTTTAGTCACACATAAAACTTCTGTTGATTTAAGTATTCATGTGTGTCTAATTCTGCTGCATGAGACACCATTTTCAGGCATCTGTGTGCAATATATCTTTCTATTTACCTTCAATGTGAAATGAGGGAATGGTTTGTCAGTCTTGATCCAGATTTTTTTCCTCTGTAGTGTTCTGCTTTGCCTTTTGCCATGTGCGCGTCCCTGCATCCCACTTTTCAATGCTACTTTATTTTGGCAAGGAAATCACCTCAATTGTCATTTACAGATGGTAAGAGGACAACTGGTACTGAAATTTTTCAATTTGCATCACATAGGGCTCCTGGAAGCTTTACAATTCCAACTTAATTTGAATCACATTTCCTAGAGATCAAGTAAAATTGCATGCTAATTAAGGGGGGGTCCTGGCGCTTCCCAAGCCCATGCAACTCTGATAAATCAAACCAGCTTCCCTAAATTTAAATCAGCTGAAGACTTGGTCCTGACTTTTTCTTAGACAAAAATCTAAGAAATGGGATAAAATACATATAAGAACAGATTTCTTGCACAAACAGATGGGATTTTTAACCTTTAATCTGTCCAGGTCTTGAGTAAATCCTCCTTAACTCATATAATGTACCTATTTAAGAAGGAGAAGGGGCTGGAAGTAACACCACTGGTATTTCAAAGTACATTACAGGATTTAACACATCATCCAGCTGTATCTTGGGCCACTGTCACTTGAGAAAAAAAATGAACTGATCCACATGCCTAAAATTTCACATCAAATTTCATTATATTCCCCATGAAATCAGCGCAGTTACTGGCTTTGATAACTGCACACTGGGCATTTATAGAAACAAAAGTTGTAACTTGGTAGCACAAATACAAACAGGCCTATCAGAGATTTGTTGGCTGAATGACACCTGTTCATACCCCAATAATTGCTAATTAGTTACAATATATTTAACACAACATCTTACACAGCAATGGGTCAGTGGCATATAGCAAGGCTATAGAAACTGAGCAATGATTTAAGAAAAACATTCATAAAATGTATGTATAATATGTTATATATAACCCCAAACATGTTCGAGAGGAGCCTCAGAAATGAAAGTAAATGTAAAAATATGAAAAAAATACAAAGTAAAAAGAGAAGGCAATAATTATCCTAATTAACACTGGTTTTGTTAAAAATAAGATTTCTTTGTATAGCAGGAATTGAAGAGAAAAAAAATGATACTGTATTTGATTTAGAACAGGCTATGCAGGAAAATCCTGAGGTAAGTGTTAGACATACAAAATGAAGTTAGAAGGAAGTAAAATGACAGAACAAATGTATATGGCACCTGGTACTTCCTTCAACACATTGCAGTTGAAACTTCTCCAGGCAAAGTAATAACTTACCATGGATGCTAAATATAGACTTCAAAGAGGCAATCATGGGACAAGAGTTCTTCTCTTACGTTTCTTTTTAATAACATTTTTAATTAATTTTGACTTCATATTGTTTGCAACTTCCACCCTTATGTGATTTTTTTCTAAAACTGGTTTAGCAAAAAAATGTGATTTTTTAAATAATATTTTAAAACCGCAGAATGTCCTCCTAAGAATAACCATTACATGAAAAGGTCAGTGCCTTTTTTAGGAGACAGACTCTCCAACAAGGGCTTGATATTTTCTTCTCTTTTTCTCTTTTATGGAATAAACGTACTAAAGGACCATTAAAACACATTTGCTGTATGAGAATTGGCTGCTTTACACAATGTGAAATGTTGCTCAGCTTTGTTGTGAGATGTCCTGGATACTCTGCTAAAGCAATAGATACAGGACTGGCTTCATATGATGCAGCAGTCTGCAGAACTGTCTTACTATACCACCATGGTCTGAAACTTATGGATACCACAGTCCATAGGGATATTTTGTACACAAATTTAAAAAGCTTGAGAAAACGAGAAAACTTTCCAAGTCAGGGACTGTATTTTGATTGATACAAATAGATAATAGCAGAAGTAAAAAAATCAAAATACCAGTACTAGAAATGCACATTAAACACTAAAAGAAAAAGTCTCTTTAAAACTTACTCTAGGAAGTTTTTTCCCTTTTTTGAGAGAAACAGTCATGCAAGCAAAGATGCGAGTGAATGCACATAGCTCAATCCTGTCAGCCCAGTAACATATAGGAATTTTTTTCCACATGCCACTTGGAATTACAGCTTCTGCCTTCATGAACTGCTGCACCAGAAGATAAAACCTTGGGTCAGTCTTGTCTCAGAGATAGGTCTTCATCCCTTGACTGAATAAAGGACTTTATTGAATCAAGTTCTTGAGTGGAAAATTCAAAAAAGCATTAGACTTTCATTCATTTATTAAAATGGTCATTCTCTAGCTGCCTGATTTCTTACATGCAATACTGTAGAGAGAGATATATGCCATCTGGTAACATGTGCATTTACCTTCTCTATTGTTCTCCAACAGGTGCTCAGATTATGGCTTATTTCCAAATCATAAGGTCAATGTTTAAATCATGAGGTCATGATATATATATTTTTTTTTTTTTAATTAATACAATTTATAGACTTTAAAATTGACACATTTTAGTATGCAGAGCTATTTGGTGTGGCCAGTAGAATTTTATGCATCCATCCACAAGAGCTGTAAATTGATTTTCTACTTCAGTTCCCAAGGTTGCTCAGCAATTTCAACCGATTATAGAAAGATAATTTTAATTATATGTCCAAGGATCTCATTAAAGAAGAAATTTGGTTTTAACATCTTCTTGCTCTTTATTTTCACTAAGCATTTCTGTGAAACTTCTACTGCATCTTTTAAAATGTAAATATGCACAGAAATTTATAATTTTTCTCCATAATGTCCATAAGCAACTGTGTGTGAAAAGGAGGAAATTAATTACTCCAAAGCTATAGTTTACCTGTTAAACTTATTAGCTACATGTGGATCACAGAACCAGGATCATAATTTTTTGTGAAATTTGTCTCAGTGTTCTGCAATCCCAGCAGGTGGCTCACATTGTTAGCATTCTGTCAATTTGCATCTTCTATTTTCAATGCTCTTATTTTTAATTTATTACAATCAAAATAACATTAGACAGTATTTTACCTATCTTCCTTGCAGCCTCTCCAGGAAAACACACAGACTCTCGCACACTTGCAAACAAAATTAGAACAACTTAATCAAAATGTTTTTTCAGATGAGAAAGCAGCAGAGATTGTCAGGGAGAATGTGTTAGTGAAGTATTGCAAAGCCATGGGGAGAGCATGGTAAGTTATACCAAGCCATTGTCTTTTAGGTTAGAGAGTGGGCACAGATACCAAGCAATCTTGAATTCAGGACTGCAGTCCTAAATCCCCTTAGCAAACAACTCATTTCAGCACAGATCTCCGTGCTTTTCACTGGTATTAATCAGCCTGGATAGACCCTTATGCTGCTTAGCCAGACTGCCTCCAGCTAGACAGAACGGTTTAGTGTGATGCTCACATACCTCTTGCCTGTGCAGCAGTGTGTGGTACAGTCTATCTTTAGAGGAGCCAGAAAGAATGAAAATCAAGAAGAATCATGAGATTAATTCATTTCAGTGATTTTTAAAAGCTCACCACAATTAAATTACTGTATAAATTTCTTTAGCATATAAATGAAATGCAGCTATACAACTGTTTCATTCTTTAAACTACCAAGAAAAAATGTTATTTACATTCAGAGATATCTGAAATTATTTCTCTGTTGAAATTATGAATCCATTATTAAACAACAAAAAAAGATAAATATCATTTGTAAATAGGCTACACTCTGTAATGATCATTTTGTCATTTAGATGACTCCAAAGTAAAACCTATACATTTTCTTCCCCTCCTCCACATTTTTATATAATCCTTCCATCAGAATAACTTTCCTTAATGTCTGAAATACATCTCAAGGTTTTATTTGCAAAGGTAGGAAAAAAATAATTTCTATACACAGCAAAAATTGCCTTCATAGCATTGGTTCACCACTAATTAAAGTTTCTACTTAAGATTTGCCCTTATGCCTATAGATCAATATTTTCTACCTCTTCTTCCTCCTCTTGCTTTTAATATAACTTTCCATTGCTACCAAATGGTTTAAAATACTGTTCTGCATGCAAGCTTGTGCATGTGAAGCATTGATTCTGCAAGTGATAGCAAATAACTGCCAAAGTCCTGAGTAATGTGTATGCAATGTAAATCCATACAATCACTTGCAGGAGTCTGCCATGAGAAAAAGCCAAAGTCTAGAAGCTATTCAGAAGCCTTTTTTATCTATCCATTTACCTATCTGTCTATTTTGACACTTTAGCTTACAGCAGTGCTCCAAATGATTGCAATAGTTAAATCTATATCTTAGCTCCTACTTTAAATCCCAGTATTAAAAGGATAAGAACTCAGAAAATTTCCCTCTGGGCTGGTTTGACATATGGTTTCTGACAATATTGCCAGTGCAGCATGGTGGAAGAAAGACCAGCTAAAGTGACTTTCAGGATGAATCTTGTAAACACCTAATCCCACTTAGGACTCCACCCGGACAAGATTGAAAACTGGGCTCATGGGAATCTCGTGTGGTTTAAACAAGGCCAACTACAAGGTGCTGCCCCTGGGTGAGGGCGAATCCCAGTATCAGCACAGGCTGGGGCTGAGCATATGGAGAGCAGCTCTGCTGAGAAGGTCTTGAGGGTGCTGGTGAATGAGTGGCTGGATATGATCCAGCCATGCACACTCACAGCCCAGAAAGCCAAAGGTGGCCTGGGCTGCATCCAAAGCAGCGTGGGCAGCAGGGCCAGGGAGGGGATTCTGCCCCTCTGCTCTGCTCTGCTCTGCTCTGTTCTGCTCTGCTGAGACCCCACCTGCAATCCAGCCCTGGGGTCCCAGCGCAGGGAGGACAGGGACCTGTTGGAGTTAGTACAGAGGAGGGACACTACGTTGATTAGAGGGATGGAGCACCTCTCATATGAGGAAAGACTGAGATAGTTATTGTTCAGTCTAGAAAAGAGAAGGCTCTGGGGTGACTTAGCTTTCCAGTAGCTGAAAGGTACATCTTTCTACAAAATGGAGAGAGACTATATATAGGGGAATGTAGTGGAAGGACAAGAGGGAATGAGTAGGTTAACCTGGAGGTGTAACCTACAAAAGTAGGTTAGATTAGATATCAGGAAAAAATATTTTAGTGTTTGGATGGTGAGGCACTGGAAAAATTGTGGATGCCTGTAGTGGTTTTGGTTCGCCAGTGCCCCGCCCCTGGAAGTGCTCAAGGTAAGTTTGGATGACTCTATAAGCAACCTAGTCTAATGAAGTATCCCAGCTCTTTCTCTCTCTGTTGCATCAAACACTGTTTCCTTTTCCTGATGGTCCAAGACTATTTCTCACTTTATTTCAGAGAAGCATTTTCATGCCTTCTCCATGACTTCTGTTGCTTTTAGAAAGAGTTTCCTGTGATTGTCAAAGCTACTTCCTTGTCCTTCAAAGCTTCAAAATCATGCCTAGGTATCTTCTGGCTCTATCATTGTAAAGTGTCACTGCTTTCTTGCACCCTTGCACTTTGACTGTGTATTACAATATTATGAGACAGAGCTCTTTGGAGCAGGAGCCAGCTTGCTGTGGTGGCACTGCAGTTTGATCTAGAACCATCAGCAGATGTTTGGGTAATTCCACTAGCAAAAATATTATCACTGCACTGAACCATTGTGGTAGAGTTTCTATGGCTTCCAGAAATTATCTTGACATCCTCTAAGCCTTCACAGGCACAGAAATGTCACTGAAAATTTACCTTAACTGCCAGTCCTACTCAGGGCAAACATGCATTTTGCTCCCTGTATCTCACTGAGTTTACCTTGGTCTGAATACATGACTTTGTGTACTTAATGCATTAGGAAAAGAAGCCTGGTTTAGTCAGAATAAACTACAGGAGGTTGAAATGCAACAGATAAATCGTCAGTAATTACAACTTCATATCTCATTTCCCCTAGAATAGCAAACGATTCCTCATTTTCAAATGGCCTAACAAGTCTACAAGTTGACTCTTTATGAGCTAAACTATGACTTTCTTTCCAGCATAATACTAAGTTTTTACTTTTTATTGTACCTGGAACATCACCAAAAATGGTTATTCTTTTAGCAATCAGAATACTGTAGTCATAAGTGTTTACTTACTACATCACCTTAAAATTTCATTGAGACACTGGGTCCTTACTACACTCTAAAATTAATGAGATCACCTCCCTGCCGCCAAACAACTTTCAAGGAAATTGTCAGAAAGAAGAGGCCAGCAGAACAAATGGAACAAGAAAATATTAGGAGAAGCCTCCTTATCTACTGTTTTCAACAACACATTTTAAAAGGTTGAAAAGGCTTCACAGAGACAGATCAGGTCAGAAACAAGATAAAACACTGGTGGATATATTTTTTTGAGTTGTCATGGTTCAACCCCAGCTGGCAACTAAGCATCGACCAGTTATGGACTCAATTCTCCCTTAGTGGGATGGTGCACAGAGTTAGGAAAGTGGGAAAACTGGTGGATTGATACAAAGACAGTTTAATAGGCAAAGCATGGTGTGCAGCCATCCCCAGGAAAGCAGGACCCCATCACATGAAAGCTGCATAGGAAGGCAAATGCCATCACCCCAAACATCCTTCCATTCTTTCTTCAGTCTGATTTTTATTGCTAAGCATAACATGAGTATCCCTTGGGTCAATTGGGGTCTGCTGTCCCAGCTGTGTGCCCTCCAAACTCCTTGGGCACCCTACCCACTGGTAGGGTGGGGTGAGAGTGTGAAGAGTCCTTGGCTCTGTGTAAGCCCTGCTCAGCAGTAACTAAAACATCCCTGTGTTATCAGCTCTGCTTTTAGCACAACTCAGAAATGCAGTCCTGTAGTAGGTAATATGAAGAAAAATAACTATTCCAGCCAAAACCAGCATATTAACCAAAGGAAATATTTTCCCTTTCTCTCCAAAAGCCCTTTCACACTTGGCAACCATAGGAAAAACTAAATAAAATTACAATTAACCTCCCACTCCCTTCCATATTTAACCATAAAAAAATGCATAAAGTTTTAGCTATGAGAAGCCATTCCACATAGCCTAATGCTACTAAGTTGTCCCCTACAAATGAAAAAACAGTTGAAAATCACATGGGTCTGTTGCCATTTACACAAAAGCCACTAATCGCCACTTTGGCAGTATAAAGGAGCTTTGAAGTGGGTACAAATTCTTGTTCTGCATTCTTATTAAGGCTCCTTTCATCTGTCAGAAACATCTAAAAAAAGACAATGGTCATGTCTCTTAAAAACTTCCCATCTCATTGTAAAACACACTCAAACTCATAGTAGCTGTTTATGGCAGTTTAAAATTGAGGGAATTTACAACTCAAGAAACTGCATCAAAGTAACTGCCTCTTGTCTCCTCCAGCACTTTAGACTGAACTGTCTGCCTATAAAAGCAGTGCTAATAGAGTTTTCAGATAAGGAAATCCTGCACCTTATTAGATTCTATTAGATTTGAACAGGGTACCAAGTTGTTATCCCTGGGTCTGGCAATATTGATCACCTTTATAAAAAAAGGCAGCCTTCTCAATAGGAAAGGGCTCTTCTATTTCACCCTCATTTTAATTTTCCTGTCCCATTTCTGAAAACAGGTATATATTTTAAAAAACATGTGATTAAGTCTTTCTGCAGCAGTCCTGAATCAGAAATATTAGTGGAGGGATTCTTGTTCTATGAAAAATGTTGTTGGAGAGGTACATGTATAGATATATCTGTGGATATGAGGCACACACCTATATATGTCAAAACATGTAGAAATTATGTTGGGCATACAGGTGAATAAAAGCTGATGTCACTAGAAACAGTCTGAGTGTACAAGCACAATTAAATGCTCTTGCAAGGATCACAGGACTGGCTATGCTCTGACTTCCCTCATCTACCTTCACGACCTTTCCTTGACCTATGTTCTCTAATCATCCATAAAGTCTACACGACACAAAGCTCAGCGCTGCTTCCAAAAGTCTATTACCATCCAGAGTAGGTTTTTCTAGTTGTACTGCAACCTTCTATCCTTGGTCATTCATGGCTGAGACACCACCAAAACATGAAAATATTAAACAAGAAGGAAATTTTTTTTTTCATTTGTCCTGTACTTTAGCAGTAAGACTGGTTTGGAGAACAATCTGCAATGCACCAGCCTAACATTTTACCAGGAAAGCACATGGCAAGTCCCACCCACACAAAACAGCTTGAATTTCCTAGTCACTTATCAAAAACAAAGAATCAGTCCATTCATTTAAAAAAACACCAAAGAAACGAAAAACCAAGAATCCCCAATGAAAATAAGAAAACCACCATAACACAAAACTGAAAGAAACAAGATGTAAATTTGAGTAGCAGTCATATTTGAATGAAGCCCTGACATCACTACAGTGTTTGAGGGAGAGCTCTGTCTTTGTACTCTTGCATGAGGAATGGCTTTAACAAGCCGGTTTCAGACAGTATAGTGGGGTGTTCATGAAGTCCAACAGTAGCTTGGAGAAAGCCACTGGCCAGTGGGGTCTAGGGACAAACAAACAAGTTACTCAACTGAGAAAATTCCACAGTCTGGACAAGTCTGTCCTGCTACGTTTCTCTCCACCCTTAGCTAGCATCCTTAGTTCCTTTGGCTAATATTAACATTTGCAGATGATCTTTCCCTAAGTGATTGTTATTACTACTTTGAACATCATCCACTCATACATGGCTACTTGCTGTGTCTACCTAACCATGTGCTATTGCTTCTGTCTGTGCAACGGATGGGCTTCAATCCTAAGGGTTTTTTATGCTGATTTTTAACTGCTGCCAAATAGAATGCTCCATTTGTAGGAGAACTCTGATATGAATACTCTATGAACTTGCTTGTGAAGGAAATTGGTTTTGCATGAATCTTAATTTTAAGTGGCAAAAGGGATCACAAATATTATCTTGGTGATTGGTTTTGTATCATTCTTACAGCTATATTTCTAGTTATAGGTCCCTGGATAACAGTGAACAATTCATCTCCATCCAAGGAACATATGCTTCTCAAATAATACCTGTAGATCATTATTAAAGGCAGAGTAATTGTAATTTAACCAAGCAATATGTATAAAGTTATTTTAATCTTTTCTCATAAATCACTTATCCTAGCCATTCAATCAATTAGGTAGAACTACACTAAAGGCCTGCTAATTTGAGAAAAATCTGCTGGTACAAAAACATTCAGTACTTCAAAGCTCCTCTAGACATTATTTTAGGAGATGCAGATTGAAAAAAAGGTCTTTCTCCCAAGTAAGAGAATGCTTCTAGAAAACTGGGTTGACTAGCTCGTAGATATATCACGGAAAATTAAATTGAGGGGAACCGGAACACTGAAAAACTAAGAATTGAGGTATTCCAAATGCTTGGCAGTAACACAGACAATATATCCAAACAGTACCTCACTAGCCATATGCACTACAAATTTCAGTTCCTGATCCCAAATTAGTTGAATGATCTCTGCCTGTATATAAATGTTCTTCTGCTGGTTAGCAAGCATATAATCTTCTTCATGGAGAATAGTTTGTCAGGATAGACTGAATAAAACTGAATGATTATTTAAAATATTCAGTAATTTTTTTCTACATTTTGGCAGGCTATTCTTTACTTAGAGATTTAGTAGTGCAACATGACAAGTCTTATCATAGTGAGGATAAGTTGCTTTTAACAGCAGTGTTGAGTTACTCAGGAGAGAAAACTTGAGTCAATAATTAGGGAAATAGAATTCTTCTCTGTCATAGCAGCACTGGAAGATCTCACATCTTTAGTTTAAACAAATTCATGCCACTTATGGCACAGGAAATCTACCTTTCAGTTTGATCCTTCTGGATGTTTGCCAGCATAGACCTTGAGGGCTTGAAAAGTGAATTTTCTACTGGTACAGAATCCTGGCACCTGGTGTCTTTAAAACCATTTCCTGTCAAACCAGCAAAAAGAGATGTTCCTGTCTGTTTGTCAGTACCATTGCAGCAGGTTAAACTGTCTGTATCTATTTAAGAAAAAATATAATCTTTATAATTTTTCTGATCATTATTTTTCTGAGAATCAATAATGTGCTTTGCAGTTTATATAATGCAGAAAACACATGAGCCCTTCTCTTTGGCCATCTACATCTTATAATAAATGTGGTAAACAGTTCTTGCAGTAATTATCCTGGGTGCTTCAAATGATCTTCCACTCTATCTCGTTCTCTCTTTTTTTCACTTTTCTTTCATGGAGTGTTGATGGACTTAGTACAACTTGCAGGTTCAGCCAAAGTTATCAGTCTAAACTCAATCAACCAAGATGGTAAAAAGCATAAATTTCCACCTCTGGCTTAACAAAAGCAGCTATCCTAAGAGGAGTATTAGCTATAACCATGGTGACCTACAAACACAAAGCCTCTGCACAGTCTTATAACCATGGTATTACAGTTATCTGTAATATCAACAGCAACCTGTCTTCCTTTCCAGTTACATTTTCATGTAAAAGAAGCTTCAGCCATAAACTCCTGTTAGAAAGATGTTCCATTCCCCTGATCATACCAGTAGCTTTTCCTAGCATTTGGCACCATGAATAAAGAGAATTGCACAGGGGCTATGAGGGCAGCCAAAGCTTTAATGCTTCCTTGTCTTCACAAAACATCAGAACCAGCCCTGTTCCACTATGTTCTAAATGCAGGATTACATTTTGGTAGTGTCTTCACTTAGAGATTCATCCTGGTCCCAGCTTCTGAAATCCACTGACTTCAATATCACCGAGCTACTTCTAAAGTTTTGTGTCAAATGCACATTTATTAGATCTAATAAAATTATTCAACAGCACCTAAAGAAATAGCTGAAGCAATATCAGAGGCATTCATGTTTCTCTCTGAGAAACAACAAAATACTTGGAATGTGAAAAAGAAGACTGAATATTGCTCTGTTTTTAACATAAGGAACAAAATAAGAGATGATGAACTATACATTGACCATTTTGACTTAAATTCCCAGCAGATTTTGTAACAAATAAATAATCTGGCAAACAGCTTGCAAAAGACATGCACAATGGCTATCATATGCTTTTCAAGAACACCTTGTGTTAAATCAATCTAATTGTCTTCTACAAGTAAGAATACAAAGACAGTAAATACTCAAGTCTAAACATGAGCTTTCTGATGTTTAGGAATTTTGATTCCAGGTAGCTCAAATTGTGTTGCTTTCACAATCGGGTTATGAACATATGACCTGGATAGTATGACCAATCATAATGTTTTTTCTTTTTTTAAAATAATATATTTTACCAGCAATCAAAGAGAATAAAGTTTCATCTGGGTTTGGGTTTATCTTCCCCTTCATGGCACAGATTATGAAATCTGTGTAGAGTTTATGCTTATGAAATCTGCAAGAAATGTGAAAGTAGGAGTGGAGGTCAGGATTCAAAGTAATCTTGATAAAATGGACACAGGAAGTAGAAATAATAAATGAAATTCAAAGGGCAATAAGGAGCAGTTATACACTTATGCAGGAACAATCCATTAAAACAGAATACTGAACAACTGCTTAGGAAACACACTTCAGAGCAGGGTCTGAGATTACAGCAGATGACAGCTGAGTACGAGTCAACAGTGCCACACTTGTGAAAAAAGTAGCATTGTCTCCAGGTCATACTGAAAGAATAAGAATCTGCAGTCCTTGAAGGAATTTCAGGCTGAGGCAGCTACAGCATTTGGATCAGTTTTGATCAAAACTTTCCAAATAAGAAAGTCCAAGAGAGTATTAGCAGAATGATGAGAGGATGGGAAATTCACTAGCCATTTGTTTAGCTCTTGGTATGAGCTAAAATCAGGTAGACTGAAAAAAAATTTAATTGTTTTGTCAAAAGAGGAGAAGATTGAGGAAGTAGCTGATAAAAAGTATGGCTGCCAAGCAGAGAGACAATTAATCTGTCTTTCATGCTAATGACACCTAGTACAACAGATAGGTTGAAATTGTACTAAGAAAATTCAAGGAGGACTTTAAAGACATTTTTCCTTTGGTAAAGATAGTGAACTGCTGAAATAAACTGCAAAGAGGAAAGGGGAAAGTTGTTTAAGATAAAAACCGAGAATTTGTCAAAGTATATCTTAGAGGATACAGTGGACTACCTCTTCCTCTCCCACCACCAAAAATACCTTCTAATCCTATTTTCCTGTTATCCTTTTCTCTCATTCTATTACATTTCCTTTGTCTGGATATGGATTAGACTATTTTTTTAATTTGCTGTGTAAATGTTTTACAATATTAGCTAAATCTCATTAAATCATCCCATAGGATGAGTTATCAATAATAGTATCAGCTTTTAGAGAGTTAATAAAATGTTCATTTCTTTGAGATATGTCATTTCAGCTTTGCAGTTAACTATCCTGCATTTGAGCACTGCTGAGCTGTTTACTGTTGTATCTTTGGGATTTGACAGTTTTTATCTGATAGATGGTGATTTATTCTTTCAGCATACCAACATTATCCATTTAACTAAATAAATAATGCTACAGATGGGTATTAAAATATCAATGCCTTACACTGCTGCATGGATGAAAGAATACATTCTAGCAGGCCATATTCTTTATATAAAAAGAATAAATTATTATCATCAGTTCCAAGATTCCTAATAATTTACAAAATATATTCTGTGTTATCATTTATAGGGGTAACTCCAACAAAATTTCAGTACTTTATGACCTAAATGCAAACAGTAAACTACTAAACCTGGTTCATATTTTGTAATGGAAATGCCAAGCTGGAAAAATACCTACCTTGAAGAAGAATTTTAAAACCAAACCTCCCATTTGAGCAAGAGTTTGTGATTTAGAATAATAGAGGATGTGGAATTACTTCTTGTGCAGATCACTTCTTTCAATATCAGTTGTCTATTTTATTGGTTCAATCACAAATCAGTGCAGAAAGGCAATGATGCTATCAGTTATTTATGCCTATAAAAACATTGCTATAATAACTTTAAAAAGAGCTAAGTACTGGTCTCTAGGGGAAGCTAAAGAGTCTGTAGTCTAGCAAGTAAAATATAGGCATGAGTGGAACTTAGATGATGCAGAAGTCTACTTATTGATGGTTGTACCACTGATCACATACATTAAATTGCCTTCTGAAGGCTCTCTTGAGGTGAAAACTTGCTCATGTGTGGAATTAATCTTCCTTCTTTACTCCCCAAAATGGGGTGGCCAGAGCCAATTAAGTCACTGCTTATTGAGGGTGATCCCCATCCTTGCAATCTCCAAAATCATTCCTGCTGTCTGTCTGGAAGATTTCTGTTAGGCCTAGGCCCAGACTATAATGGAGTCCAGACTGGCAGATTTGGAACAGTGCCCTGTGACTGGCACTGGTAGCCTGCCTATGCAGTCTTTACCTCATCTCCTGCGGCACCATTGAGGACTGGACTTGGCATCTGATTTCTGATCTGCAGACTGAACCTGGTTTAACTGAGGCATTCACTGAAAAACAGGAAATGTTCAGAGATGCCTTATGTACAGCCATTTGTGGTCACAGATAGTCCAGAACATGAGATACACTGATGTAGTGCTACCACTCCCTTTTATTTACCTGAACCTGGTTTAACTGAGGCATTCACTGAAAAACAGGAAATGTTCAGAGATGCCTTATGTACAGCCATTTGTGGTCACAGATAGTCCAGAACATGAGATACACTGATGTAGTGCCACCACTCCCTTTTATTTACCTGAAGAAAGCCCAAAAACACATATGGGGCTTCTCTGAAAACCTCTGATGTTCACCACTGACTGCAAAACAACATTGGGACAGTTTTATAGATCCTCTATATCACCTTGCCATGCAGTGCCCAAGTTGGAGGCGCTTGAGAAAACACTTTAGGTCTTGCCTTAGACAAATTATAGAAGAATAGTTATTCCATGGTTCTGAATCAGCAAAGGAGAATTTGCTTTCAGGATTACTCTAGCATTATGAGCTCTTTCCTGTGAGGGTGATGTGACACTGGAACCGGTTGTCTAGAGAAACTGTGGGTACCCAGTTCCTGATAGTATTCAGGAAAGGCCAGGTTGGATGGGACTCTGAGAAAACTGATCTAGTAGAAGGTGTCCCTGCCCATGGCAGAGGCATTGGAATGAAATTATCTTTAAGGTCCCTTCCAATCCAAACCATTCTATGATTCTATGATCCAGTTTGAATAGAAAATACCTGAGAAACTTGACTAAATTTTCCCTGGATGTCCTTCCCTGTTTGCATGAACTACAGAAGGAGACAAACAAATTTCATGTAGCTTTTAAATGACAATGTCAAGTTACATCTATCCAGTTACATCTAACAAAACAAATAAACTTAGCCACTACATTGAAGCCTTGTTCTACCTATAGTCTCCCTGTACAAACCTCCTCAGATGTCAGATCTGTTATGTACTCAAAGGAGTACAAAGAACAGAGGTACAACCTGTTCTGCATCAGTGTGAAACCCCTTCATTAATGTCATAGTTCCAGTTTCTCCCTAAAGTACTGTGACTTTTCCAATTGATTTTACAGAAGTTTTCCTGAAAGCCTTCAGCATCTGGGAAGTGAAGAGCCCTTTCTGAGCACTTCGTAGGACTTCTACAGTACTGCAAACCTCACACTTGCCATTCCAATCTTACTTTACATATTGATGAATATCTCATTTCATCACTGGACTACTAATAATCCACAAAGAATTGCCTGCCATCGCTTTGTTTTCAAAATGAAAAAAAATCTTCTCAATCTGGCCTTTCTTTGTATGCCTCTCCTTTAGTCAACACTCATATACAGGTGATATTAAAGCACACTATGCAATCCTTTAAGACTGCATTAGCCATGGGTGTGCACAAAGGGAAAGTACTTCAGTATGAAAAATGAATGTAATATACAGTTGTAAGTGTCTCTGAGTCCCAATTAACTTGGCTTCTAAAGGATTACAGAGCAAAAATCAAATTTTATTTTATTACTAATTTATTGCCTCCAGTTAGCATGTGCTATTACAAGATGCCTTGGAATTGCTGTCAATAAGAATTGAAAAATCTGTCTGTACAAGGTTCTATTAGGTAGCAGTGTACATGTTGGGGAAGACTTTTTTCCAGAAATGATTGTCACACTGGCAATTCATCTTTTAGCTTTCTGAGTGTTCATTCAGATCATAAAAAATATTTAGGAGAAACTAAAAACCTGACAATATCCATTCGCATTCTTCCTATCCCTGACACTGCTGCAAGCCTAGTTCCCACTTCTTCAGAAAGGCCATGAATCAGAGTGGCTCATGGTCATATTTGCAGAAATCCTACAATTACCTAGGTATAGCTTTATTCAAGGGAAGAAGACCTCATTAAGAATGTCTAAGGCTCTAAAAATGCAACAGACACCATCACTAATAATTCAGCCGACAATGTTAATTTGATATGGCATGATATGTGCACCTGCCTTGTAGAAAAGATGCACTTCTGACTGGCTTTATATGTCTTTTTGCCACCATGTCTGAAAATAGGCCTGGATGCAGTACCAGCAGCTTTTTGGTTTTGTTCTTCGCAAGATGAAGTCTAAAGATGACAGCAGTAACTCTCAAATGCAAATTCATAGTAGCCACACATAGGAAACAATATAAACGGTATTATAATGTGTTAAAATTATCTTAACTCACTTAAGTGAATACTCTGCCATACTTCTGAAATACTGCTGGGAGTTGCAAGATAATATGATAAGCAGTGCAGTATTCTTTTATTGCCCTGTCAATCCATCCTCATCCTCATCATTAAGTCTTTCATTTATTCAGTTGTCTCTGTGAGTCCCTGTAAGCCTTTTCATAAAATGGAATCCAGGGATTTTTTCAGGCTCAATTTATCATACAGTAGAGTTTGAAACATCATATCCTTCCCAGTAATTTATAGCTGTGTGACTAATAACTTTTTTTTTTCCAATGACAGTGCAAACTCAGCCAATATAGAAATATCACTAAGTTATGATCATTGGGATACAAAACTTCATAAAAGTGAGTTGATAGTTTCAGTAAACCACTTTTCTCAGCAAGACCCATTACAATAGACACTAATAACTCAAAGATTAGACTGGGCTAGCAAAATTAAATTCCTTAGATAGTCTTATGATTCCAAGTCACAGACATACCTCACCAGTTCTACAGATTTGACAGAATAAATAATTCAGACTGCATGGAAGTGTTATGAGGATGTGGTCTTTCAAATACTGTTTTTTTTTCTGGAGACATAATTTTCAAAGATAAGATTCTAAAGCAAATGTTATATGTATGTTTTTAATATATATGCGTAGAGGCAAAATTTTTCATGTATTTCTATGGCTATGCCAATAATCAGATATAATTTCCTTGACTAACTAGATATGTAACACACTGAATATGTAGACTGTATGTGCTTGATGTCTACAGTATTGCATGTATTGTTACAGGTGGCATTTTGGTTTCCCCTGCTAAATATTTGTTGTGCAGTATTCAGTGCTTGCACAGTCCTTCACCGAGTTGTCCAAAATACTTTATGGTCACTATAAATACCAGCCAGGTTAATTAAACCTGATATGCAGCATACTGATTATCAACTTGCAATACAATTAGTAAACAGCATTCAATCTAGGAAACATTGGTTTTACTCCTAACTACTCTTGATTCTGTGGTTCTGGACAATGTCTTTTAGTGTTTAGTCTTCCTGAGTGACATAATTAGATTTATAGCTGCCTACATAGGCCTTAACTTTAAGGATCAGTGGATTCAGCTGGTTGGGAATTCTAGTCACAGTTGCTCCCTGAGATGCAATCATGTTGCCCCAAAAACTCACTGTATCCCATTAGATTTAAAGCAATAAGTAAGTAAGAAAAATTAAATTGCCTATAGCTCCAAGGAGAAATAGCATAAGCAAAGGGGACTGGTAAACATAGAGGAAGTACAATTAAAGCATTTATTTTTTTACTTAGTAATTCTGTCCTTAAAAGATATATTATTTAATCTAATTTAATCATTTTCGTGTACTTGCTATTACCTTTAGTGTTTTAAAAACTATTTCTATTTCTTTTGGAAACTTTTCCGTTTTATACATGAAAAATTGCTTGGTGATATACTTTCTGTTCTTCAAAAAACTAAGAATAGTCACTTTTTCCATTCTTCAGTCTCACTCACTAGATAAAATGTTTTGCAGAAAACTTTCATGAAATCTAAAGAAGCACTAAGTTGTCTAAAGTGCAGGCATTAAGGGCTTAGGTGCAAAAGAGCTTGACAATTTTGTCATGTCTTCTACATAGAGTTTATTTGTTTATGGCTTATCAAGAAACTAAGCTTTCTGAAAGTGCTTGAACTTGTGTTACTGAAGACAGGCAACATCTGACAGCAAGCAAGCTGACAGATTCTTCGCTTAGAGTGCAAGAGATGGCTTTTCAGCTGAAGGATGGAGATATCTGGTTCCAATGTTAGCCTAGAAATCTCCACCTCAGCAAAATGCTTTGCTGAGTTTGATCCTCCAGTGTAAAGCAGGGTGTTTAATTCCATCCAGGAAATGCAGGAATCAAGCCTACATACATATTTCCAGAGAATGTTCTAACTGAAGTGCTCTGCCACAAAAAGCAGGCAGTGGCGTGTTCGCCCACAGGGTGTGCTTTTTACACACTTTTTACACCCATTTCCTGGCTGTAGTGGCATGAAAATCAAGGAAAAAAGGTGGTTTACTGGATCCAGCCCCCTTGGCACTCCCTCTTGGCCAGTTTAGCCATTGTCTGTTTGGTCTACTAAACACTTCTGTAAATCTCATTTTTTGGCATCCACCTTTCCCATTCACTGTCCTTCAGCTTTGTTTTGATTGTACTCTTAAAGCCAGGCCACTTCATCTTTGTGCTGTCACCCTGGCTGGCATGGCAGGAAAGGCCCTTGGGGGCCCTTATGCAGTTGCATTGTCCCAGTTTGTATTTCTGTCCTTTTTCTCACCATTAGTTTTCCTGTTCACTGACTAGTTTCAAAACCTGTTTTATGGAAAGGTCAACAGTGAAAAGCATCTGTATATACAACACTTGTAGCAATGGTCAAGCAGATCATGAAGCAGATGATTAAATAGAGAAGAAAGAACCTGTTAACATCCCAAGTAAACAGCATGGTGATGCAGGAACTAAAGATGTCATCGGTGCTAGAAAACATAAGGGGGATGAAGTTCTTCCTTTTTCTTCTCCTTTCCCCTACTTACTAACCATGAGAAAACTTCACTTGGATCTCACAAAGAGGCACAACAAAATCAGTCATGGGATACAAATCTGCACGAAGACAAGACCTTTTAGTTTTCTTGTACTCAAAATACTACTTGGATCACTGTATTCCTGATAATGCTTTCACACAAGAATATCAAAAGCAGCCATCATGTAGGCATAAGGCCTAATTGCCAACAGACAATTTGTAAGAAAGGTTTTGATTCATTCTGCTTACACATTGTCAACTCACTGCCAGATTCCTACTAATGAAGCAATTCACCAGGTATTTTTCACTCCTTGAAGGCGTATAGGTTATTCATGCATTCACACTAGAAGAGAATAAATGGCTATATCTGTTATCCCACAGTTAACTGTGGGGAGTTTTTTGTTTGGTTGTTGTTTCCTGTTTATTTTTTTTTTATTGCCTTCCTTTTTTTGTTTTTTGAGAATTTGTTGGGCTTTTTTTTGACTAAGCATAAAACTTTTTCCAAGTTCTCAGGAAAACAAAGCAAAGAAAAAGTCTTTCCAATGCCACAGGTAGACAAGCTCAAACTTGGTAAAAATGTCAACCCATGTAAAAATTAACTGAGTCCTTTCTCTAGTACAGTTTCACAGTGAAACAAATCATGTGAGCAGTGACCTCACTGAAAAAACACATTTTTTGGACAGTTGAATATATAGAGTATGAACTTTCAGTTTTAAGTATCTTCTTGCTGCTCTACCAGATTTTTCATCTCTTTTTTTTGGAGAGGGGAGACAGGCAGGGGAGAAAATAAACATTTGAGCTGCTGATGGCTTACTGGAGCCAAGAGTCAGGTGAACTCAGTCAGCTGAATTTGTGGACAAGCAATCCCCTTATAAGCATCACAGAATGACTGAAAACTACCACTGGTCGTATAGAAAAAATAAGCATGTTCTTCCTCCCTGTGCATACTAATGTCAAAGACCAAATTTTTTCATGCCAGAAGCCCATAATTCACCCAACAGCTATTTTCAAATTTTCTGCATGGGATGAACAAGAGGCATTGAAAACATAAGTTAATCATTGGAGGAGAAAGCAAAACAAATAAAAAAATGAAACGGAGGTTTTACTCAGAGTTTTGGGCAGCACAATAAGTGTTTGGGCTAAATTATTTCTAAATTTCTAAATATGTTGCAATGAGTATCTTAGACAGTTTTCATTTTATGTGCTGTGCCACTGATTAGATATACCCTCACTGAAATAAAATTAAACCAAAATTTAGCTTATTGTAACAGATCTTGTCATTCTCAAATGAAATTGTCCAATGTTTTCAGCCTATTTGATGTTCAAGTTTATTTTATCATTCAGTATAGGATGACCTTGTCCACCACCTAACGAGGGACATTGTCTACTTCACAGAGCTGACAAAAGGCACATAAAAGACAGTGGAATATACATAATACTTACTAACTGTGGCTAAAACCCACATGGCACAACTTTAAGAAAGAACACTTATGTTTTGTAATCTTTCATTATCACCGGGGGGTTTTATTTCTCCCATAGTGTCACAAAAATCTGGCATGCAAAGCCTCGGTCTCAGTGAAGTGTATAAATCTAAATGAAGTTTCCTTACACACTGAGATTACAAGCTAGGGGGAAAAAAATGGACAGAACAGCCAACTAGTATAAAAGAAATTTAAAAGCTAGGCAAGCTAAGAAAATGAAGACTGTAACTCTTGGCAGTGTTTGAGAGAAGCCACCTAGAAAGATGGTGTGGAAAAGGGTCTAGCAGAAGAAACTTGGCTGCACCACAAATTTTGGCCTTGCAAAGGCAGATATCACTTCTCAGTTCCACCATACTGAACACCACAGTATGCAACTAGATAAATGTGGTTCATACATATAAAAAATTATTCAACAAGAGGGAAAATAATCTGCTTTGTGAAAGGAAGGGTTAGAGGATTTTTCTTCCCAATACTTCACATTGTTTGTCCTGTATGAAGAAGTGCACTTAAGTATTCCATGGACTTTATGAAGGGAAAATAAATCTTTTGGATGTAACTCCAAATACAGAAGGAAAAAAGAAGGTACAGCTGGCAGTATGTGACCTGGCTTCTGAGTGTAGAATGGGGGATAATAACTCAGAGATACCACAGTCTTCAAAATCCACATTGTTAGAGTTGAAGATGTGATTTCTGAGAATTCAAATTTTGGTACATTTTCTCTTTGTCCGGGGAGATCCAAAGGAGTCCCATTGTGATCTTTTACAACCTGATAGGTAGGTGCAATCTCCAGAGGTGCTGGTGGCGTTATCTGACATATGAGCTGCAAAAGCTTGTTTTCTAAAAACTGCATAATTTAACCAACTATTTTCCAACTGCACTCTGTTTTCTAGATGGAAGATTTTTCAATCTTCAGACAGAAAGGGAACAAAAGTGCTTATTACATCTGAGAGTAAAACCCTTTTCCACCAGACAAACTTTATACTTGTATGCACATATTGCCCAAAAATTAAAGTGGGAAAATACAAATTATTTAAGCCGCAGTATAACCAATATAATATGTTTTTCTTCCTAAGAGTTATTGTCAATACTGCAGAAACCTGAAGCAGGTACAGAAATGAAGTTAATTTTAACAATGACTCTACGGCTCAAGTGCGTGAGTTACATTCTTATAGGCCCAAACTCTACTCTTTTTAAACAGAGTTTAAATTTTCTGAATTCTACTTCCAGTTCCATGAAGGCTGATGCATACATAAAAACTAAATAGCTGAACAATGATTTGCATGACTAAAGCTTAAAATGTAGCCTATGTAAAGTCTGACATAACACTCAAAAGATGCAGTCAACATCTTTAAAATGCCTGTTTTCAACAACCTAGACTTTGATAGTGTTTAAGACCCTCTTGTAGAGGAAAAAGGGGCATTTTCCATGAGAAGCAGAGATTTAACAAAAGCATTTGAAAAAGTTTAATTCCTATGCAATCCTTGCTTTTTAGCATGCATAACTATGCTCATGAAAATAGACAACTTCTTTTTTTTCCAGCTTGCTCTTCAAGACTGGCACAGTTACAGGTTTAACTTCTCTTAAACCTGGACAAATTGCTCTATCATTACTATTTTATTTTTATAGCCATTCCAACCTGAAATTTTGTCTCAGCAATGTGGCTTTTTATTAGCCTTTTGAAAACATTGGGTCTGAAAATTCAAACTATAAAGCAGCTATTACTTAGTTATTGATGCTAACCCTTTGATAGGTCTGAGGAAGTCAGGTACATTACGTCTAGGCCTTTGAACATTTTTTTTCCTTTTCATTTCAGCAAGCATTAACATCAGAGACATCAAGCTAATCCTTTCAGCTTCTAATCAGTGCTGTAGACACTTTTATTTCAGCAACTGAGCTTCTCTTCAGCTACTGAGAATTTCAAGTTGAAATGTTAATGATTATAAAAATGTCACTGAGATGACATAGTGCCCCTTTCTGCTGCCTATAGTTTTGTAGGAAAACAAAGTTACTGGAAGTAGCATTTGTTCATGCAGGGGAAGTACAAAACTACTGCAGCCATTGTACATGTGTAAACTGACTTTTTAGAAAAGACACTATCTTAAAGTACTACTGCTAATAGTCAGCATAGATCTGTCTGCTCTGGTCAGTGCCCTCTTCACTCATCCTCCAGGAAGTGTGAGACGGCCTTTCTGGTATTCAATGGTTTCGTGTTTCCTATGTCCTTCCCTGTGAGCTTCCCTGATGCAGGTGAGAATCTCAGACCTCAAGACCAGACTTTTCTTATGGCGTTATTTTTACCTCCTCTAGAAAATACCTGTGTTTTCCACCAGAGAGATGCCACAGAGAAGTCAGACTGAGTGAAAGAGTTATTTTCTGACTGAACATGTTGAAAGTTAGCAATTGCTCTTAAATTATCAAGCTTGGCTCTGCTTTCTGTTTTCCCTCTTTTGTGACCAAACAGCATGAAATATAAGTGAAGAGAGTGATTTTAATTTCTTTTTGAGAAACATGGAGCTCCTAGGCACACACTTTAAACTCCCAGAAAAAAAAAACCAACCACCCAACCCAAACCAAACCAAAAAAACACAAACAAAACCAGAAAACAAAAAACAAACCAAACACAAAAAAATTCCTTTGGTACAAACCAGGATTTTCACATAAATCCCAAAGTCCCAGATCTCAAAATATTAAAGCTTACAATGATTAACCTCCACAATAATCTAAAAAAATCACAAGACTTGACAATACTGAAAAATTTAAAACTTTTGTCCATTATAGAAGTGCACTAAAGTGCTTAAACAGTTTTCCTATTTTTGGAGGCGAATAAACTCTTTCTCTTCTACCTGCAAGAAAACTTTGATTCAGAGTGAAGGGAGAGACAGATACTGATGCTTGCACTCACAATAAGGTAATTGCTCATTGTTCCTACTGATATAGGCACAGACACTGCTAGAAAGAATATCAAAATAATTGTTCAAGATTTCTAAAACCATTAACAAATTTTAAAATGTTACTGTATTCAAACATTGGTCAAATCTTTTTTGCTCACTAGATGTTTTCTTATATTAACTCCAGAATACTTCAGTACTGGTGGAATATTTTGACCAATCTGGCTGAAAGCATATATGCGAAACACTTAATGCAGAACTATGGAACCCAGAAACCATTATAAGCCCAGGATTTTCATCTCTAATCTGTGCTGCTAAATATTTTTAAAAGGTATTAATATTGCCTGCTGTCAAAATCAGCAGCAAAACCATTTCTTACAATTCTAATACAAATTAATTTGAAACATCTGCAAAGTCTTGCTAAGACTGAGCACTGATAAGCAACACCACTATCCCTCCATCACACTTTTATATAAAGAATCAATGCTTAACAAAAGCTGAATATGTAGTGAAGGTTATCTGCCATATTACAGGTCATGTTGATATACAACAATAGATCAAACTCTTACAATAGACCTCGTGCTTCTGAGTTTAGAAACTTCTAAATTTCATGATAGCTTTAATTGATACACTTCTAAAGAACCAAGTCCTCTGCATGTCACTGATTTTGTTATATGAACAGGTGGGGCTGCAACTAATTTTTCTGGAAGAGCATATCAGGTATATTTCTACTAAAACTAGTGGGCACTGGTGTTTCGTTCCCTTCCACTCTACATTGTGTGTAGTCTACAGCAGAAACGGTCTTCCTTTAGCCTGCATCTTTCTAGATGGGTGGTGGTGTTTATTTAATGATTGAATTGGACTTTCCTGTTATTTATGTACAAAGACTTCAGAGTTCTCAACAAAATAGTCATTTTTATTTCCAAGCCTTTCTTGCAGTAATTGTAAAGGAATATGGCTGCACAACTCAGAGAATTATGTTGATTCCTTCTGGTGACATTTGTCATTGGTAAAAGTGGTTTTGGAATTATTCACAAGTTCCTCTCTTAGCAGGGGCAGGCCTGGTTTCACAAACCTCCTTGGCAAAACATAAGACTCGCAGATTAGATCTTTCTTGATTCCTGTTTGAATTTTCTCAAATTTTCACTATTCTTAAAGACTTAAAGATGGATCTTTTATTTTTCTTGAGATGGATAATGTTGGATAGCTTTTTTTCTGCCATTTTTTATGCACCTTTTTATGCACCATCTGCTTATGAAACACTCTATTTCAATTAGGTAAATATGTGCATACAGTGACCAGCTTTGTTTTCAAAGCATTTTGAAGATATAACAGCCTTTTAGTGCATCAGCCTTTTTTTTATTAATTTGGAATTCCAGTATTAACATTTGGTTTATTCTTTTTTAAATAAGGGAAAAAACTCCTCAGAAATCTCTGTTGACAGAAGTTTCCAAAATAATGTTTACTTTCTCATTTTTGCAGTTAAATTAAAAGTCAGTACTAACACAAGCAATAGTTTGCCAATAGATGCAAACTACTTTGGCCTTTTCTGGGTCCTTCCAAGACAGCTGACTCCTAGAATAAATGACAATAGCATTTTCAAAGCTGCTAAATTATTCAATCCTACTGAAGCAGATACTGTCTGGCATGAAGGATCTTAAGACTGGTGAATCTGAACAGACAGGAGTAACTGAGTGAGCAGAATACACTGTTAAAACTGTGATAAAGAGCTTAAGATAAAAGGAGAGATTTATATTGAAATAGCAGCTTACAGCAGCAGATCAGTTTAATTTACTCCACCATGTAGTAAGCAAAAAGCATGTAAAAGGTGGCTAGACAGATTTGACTTGTGGATCAATATTCTGTTGATCTCTGGCCACAGAACAATTAATCTCTGCAGTGCAGGACAAAAGTAAAGGGGAATTTAATGTCAAATCAGTTAACCACAATCTGAAATTGAAAAAGCATCATTGATAATGATGGTTAGCAGAAGTTCTTCCTATTAAGTGATATCATCCAGTGCATTCATTGCAATGTATTAATTACACGGTGCAGTCAGCTTGATCTCCCAGGCTAACATCATAGCAATCAATTGCAGAAGTTCCATTCTGTTAAGAACTACATTTCCTTGGCTGATTCTGAACTTCTTGGAGAAAAATTTGATTTTAGCTATCTGCCATAAGCTCTCTTTGTCTACACAGAGACATTTTGGAAGGAACACAAATATTTGGAAAATAAATTTAGACACAATATCATCATTATTTTAATATATGTGAAATTCTGTTTGGAGACCAGCTTTATTTTTCAGGTCTCCAGAAAAAAAACAGTAAACTTTAAGAGACACAAATAGATTCAGTGTTCTTAAAAAAGAAAATAAAAAAAAAAAAGCAGGGGATGATAGTAAAAAAGAGAAAATGGGAGGAAACAGATAATTAACCTCTTCCAAGAAAAGGATATTTTTTAAGGAACAGATACAGACACAGTGTGCATATTAAATTAATAATGGTAATGATTAAAAAACACTATGCAATTGTACTAAAAGAATAACTGTTTGAAATTACAGGAATATTCCAAAGACTAACATTGTTGCTTCAGAGCATCCCCTCAAGCAGTTGAAAACTCATCCCTCATTTTAAAAAAGCCACATCTTGTCATTCCTCTCCTGGTGCTTCGCAGTTTTGCCATGAGTTGCTCACATGAATTGGTCAAACACTTTTCTTTCTTGTTCCTCATCACAACCAAGGCTTCTCCATTTTCCTCACGAAACAGGAGTAGCCAGACACACTGACCATGTCAAATTGAGATTTATCCACTTAATTTCAGCCAGCTACCTTGTGCACCTGATCAAGAAGTGTCACTGAGGTTCCAATACCCCCATGGGACAGAGCACTGCCTTCCCACACAGCCATAAATCAAACCACCAGCTCACTGCAAGAGAGAGCCGTGCTAGAGCCACGTACACTTGGGTGAATTTGGAACCATCCCTTTATCACAGCCACGCTCTAAAACTAAGCTCTAAAAACTAAGACAGGTGGCATCAAGACTCATGCAGTGGGATGCCTCAGTAAATGTCTGCTCTGAAACCAGTCACTCATGGATCTCCCTATAAACACACAGAATAAGGGTTTTTTTAAGGTTTTATCTGATCTATTTTTAGCTGTTGACAAGCTAAATCCCAGAAGCTCCCGCTTCTCGCCATGGACTACAAAACAAGGTTCAACAGCCAACTTAGGTGTAGGAAACGACAAGAAATATGAATGTGGTCAGATAAATGCATTGCCTCCTGCTTTCACTGTGCTTTCCGTGTGTCATCCAGTATCCTACTGCAACTTCTCAGAAAAGCATTCTTCCCTATCATGCACTCAATTTTTTTAAAGAACCAGTTATTTACCTGCAACCTCTGCTATTACTGATCCTTGAAATGAACTGAAAATATATTTCAGGAACACTTTTTGCATGAGTTAAATGTATTTGTTTAAAAACTGCTTCAGATGCATCAATTAGATCAGTAATATGGGATTAAAGAAACATTCTTAACCCACTGTAACTTATTGTCTACATCTATAATCTACCTTGAGGAAGAAACATTAACTGGAGCTACAAATATTTGAAATTTGTAGTGGAAGATCAGCAGAAAGGAAAAAAAGACAACAGATAATATACATATGTAAAGGGGCAGAACTGTCAATTAGAACTAATTTCAATGAAAAACCCTTTCAGTGTAAATATTCGCATGACAAAGATACACTGCCTCAGCTATTAAAGAGAATATGTACTTATATGCAGATTCACTGGGGGAGGTAGAGAAAAAGAATTGTTGAGCCTTCATCATGACCTGCCATTACTGACTGTACTAAAAATTAATTATAGCATTTTAAGATACTTACTGATATTGGGAAAACTCTCCCTGAATGAATCACTGTAGGAGAAATAAGGGAAGAACTATGTAATGTAGGTCACTGGTCCAAATGCAGGTAAAACCCAAATTAGTAATTTCTAAACTGAAGCATATAGGTAAGCCAAAAAATTAATTACTCCTGAAAGAATTACACCTTAAAGTAACACTACAGACAACCTGCAAGACATGAACATTCTTAAGTGCATGCTGTTAAGTGCATGGCAATATCACGACCCTATTCCCACTTCATAGACACTTACAGCTCAGCTCTGCAGGGCATCTTTTTTTCCCTCCAGTTGCCTCAAAATGTCAAAGGAGATGTCAAACATATAAGTACCTCCTCCAAAGTGCCAAAGGAAATACTACAAGGTGTCTCTAGAGTTGAACAGTGATACCAGAGAAGTAACCAGGTTAACTCAGGCAGCTCTCAGCAGAGAGAAATGCAAACAAACTCTTTTACACCAGCTCCTGGTGTATAGCCAGTGGTGATTAGTTTATCAGGGGTTACAGGCAATGTAGGCTTTAAAACAGCGACACTCCCTGCCAAAGGGACTGGAGTCAGGTGTACACAGGGGATTCCCACAGAAGAAACAGATAAAAGAAACAGTTCAGATTCAAATCCATCTCCAATGCTTCATTTTTACACTAGATCTCGTTGTTTATGTTCCAGGTGTTTTCCTTTGTTGCCCCAATGTGAGCTAGAGACATCAGAAAACATGTGGATGGTTCAAATATTCAATAAAATTAAGTGGTGGATGTAGACTTGTTTTCTCTGAACTGTGTATCAAACTACTAAACATTTGATGTTACATTCTCTGCTGCTGTAAAGACAAGTAGTTATACTTAATCCCAGAAAGCTGCACCCACTCAGATCTGTAAAACAATCTAATCTCCTTCAGTGATGAGTTTGCCTGCGCATCACTCATGTCAGAAGCACTTGTCTATGTTTTCTTAGTTTCTGCCTTTTAATGGCTGCACTTTGCCCTTTTTGCCAAGAGAGAGTTAGCAAGTGAACTCAGAGCAAGTATTATTTTTGACTATGAATAATGTTTATGTTCCACCAGTCCAGTAACCCTTCCTTTTACACTAATGAGCCATTAAAACCTGTTTTAGAGGATCACTAATCTTTCAGGAGGTTAACATGTAGCTCGTCCAATTCTAACACCTCAATCACAGAAGCAGGAATTTGGGAACAGCATGTTTTATTAAAAAGAAAAGGAAACACATGGAAAGAGAAATCCATTATCAAGACTTCGGAGTGCCTGTGTTATTTCAGATATTTATACTAGAATAAAAGCTTTCACTTTGACCCCATTTTTTCCACTGTTTTGTCCTCCAATGATAGCAGCCTTCTGAAATTATTATAGTCTTAAAAATGCACAGTAATGTAAGGTCAAAGATGGGACAGAGAAGCAAATGTTAATAGCAGTGGCCCACCATAACAGCACCTTGTAAGAGGCATCTGCTGTGCATCTTCAAGACAATAAGCGTGGACAGAGAGAGGCCCCCTTTGGCACAATGGAGGTCACCAAGAGGCCCCCGAGAATGGGGGTTCACCAAAAGCCAAGGTCACCAAGTGATGCATGGTAGACATAGGTGGTGAAGCTGGTGCTCAGACTCTGTTATCTGACTTTCAGCCACCAGGAAGAAAAATATCTCTAGTGCAAACATGAAGCTCAGAGGGCTCATACAGTGCAGCAAGCAGAATGCATATGGTCTCAGCAACTAAAGCAGTATGCAGCTCAGAAACCAAATCCTCTGCACAGCTAAAGGTGGAATGTGCCCTTGTATGCAGCAGGAGAAAGAAGGGTGGTTTGGTCTCCTGCCCTCTCCTTGTATTAATACTTGTTTGTGCCCCTGGTGGCCTCAGCAGACATATTTATCAACAGACAGTGAAAAAAAAACAACCTTCAGGTCACAGCATCCCACAGTCATATGCACTAAAATCTCCTGTCTCAAATGCAATCATTCCTTCTTCAGTTACATCTCATCCTTTGAGATGGATCTTTATGTTCTAATTCATCTATGAAACTCACTGGAATGATTCACAATATAGAAGAGAGTGCAGGGTACCCAGCTACGCTGCACATAGTATAAGAAAATTGAAAATCAAATAGGCTTACCAACAGCTCTCTGCTCTCTACAGTAACCTCTCAGCTCCACTTCTCTGCAGCAAGTGACAGCAACAGGAAATGATGGGATGCTGACTGCTATCTGCACTGCTGGGACCCAATAATATGATATTTCCTTTGTGGTACCAGAGGAGCTACATAGACCTCAGAGATGAATTCTCTAAGGAATTTGCAAAATATTAGCAGCCTCTTTCTGAGACATTTGGAAAACACTGAAAAAATAATTGAGTGATCTGCTCCTGCGTGTAGCTGATGCAAAATTTGGTGAGCTCTGCAGAACTATGCTAAACAGAAGCATCTGTACATTTTCTGCTACTGCTATTCTAGCTTAGCTGTTTCACTGTAGCGACGTAACAAAACACATACCAAATAGGAAAATTGACTGTGGCTGTTATGGAGATGGCTTTATTTTATACTATATCCTCAGAAATCATCCCTTAGCAGATCATGGAGTTTTTTCAGTGGTCCAGTCACTTTCTGAAGTTCTTTGTTAGATCATTTCCAATCTGAATATCAGTTAAGATTGTTAAAAATAGGAATGGTTTTAGCTGGGTGGTCAGCACACTCAGTTCCCAAACAACCCAAGTTCAACTCATTGCAGACAGTCACCGGAGAAAATAGGGGTCTTTAACTTCTCAAAACATTTATGACACTGTGCACTGTGTCTTGGTTTGAAAGACAGGCATCTGCTAATTCAAGCAGGAGCTCCCCCTGGAATGGAAAAATATGACCCCCTTCCCTCAGAATTATTATAATTTTGAAATTAGGGGACTCTCAGACAAAGATGTGGAGAAAGGAATAATTGTTCTTTACAAGTATGGACAACAAGGCAAACAAACAACAACAATGGCAGTGACAACAGCACCAGGACCCCAGCGATGCCTTCCCAGTCGGAGGCACTTTCCCTTTGGTGCAGTCCCAGGCACGGCCGTCAGGGGCGCTGGTGGCTCCCGGCCAGGCAGGGACGTGCGGTGATTCCCCCACAGCTGCAGGGGAGGCCGTGGCGTGGGGAGCACACGGTGCCAGCGGAAGCAGCCGACCAGAACAGATGGAGAACAGGCTTCTCCTACCAACCTCCAGGGCTGGCCAGTCCCAGCGCCCCCTCTGGAGAGCAAAGGAGCTGTAGCAGGAAACATCCGGAGAAGCAAGCTGGAATGGCAGGACCTCTGGCAGGCAGAGGGTAAAAAGCTACTGCGTAGCACCAACCCGGAGCAATGGCGGAGGTGTGGTGAGGGTTGGGAGTAGCAGCCTGGCTCCAGAACGTAGTAAAAGGTTCCTCCGGCTTTTCTCACCAGTGCTCTTTGGTTCTTCAGATCTGGGCTCTACAGAGCATAGGGGCAGCTCCCGGGTGGGAAACAAGGGCGCACCAGGTCCTGGTGGGGCACCCACTGGCTTTGGGCACCCACTGGCTTTGGGCTCCCCAATAGCAGAGCAGCAACAGAAACCCAGCCAGCAAGGTCAGTCACAGTGCCGAAGCCAAAAACCAAAACGAAAACACACCCCCTGAAAAAAATATTAAAACACAAGTGAAAAAGAAGCAGGCAAAACCCACAGAAACAGCAGGATCCCTAGTCAGAGATACCAGCTGTGTGTGTCCAGTCAAACCACACACTGGAAGAGAGGAGACTGCCTCTCGCCTTGCCCCCAACTCTCCCCAGAAACCTTGGCTCAGCTTCCAGTCATTGTGACAAGCCCTGGAGCCAAGGAAGGATGAGGCTTGGAGCAGGGACAGCCACCACCCCTCAGCACACAACAAAACGGATCAAAGACCCCAAAAATGAAATGGGTAATAAACCCTCCCCAAGACACACAGCCTGATTTTATGCAGAAGAAACCCAAATCTCTTTATGTTGCAGATTAGAGAGGAAAAAGCATCAGTTCAAAAGCCTCTCTATGCACTTCCCATATGGATATGGCAGTGAACAATGTGGTAGAAAGAAACCTTTTTTCTGTGGTCTCTTGGTTTCTAAAACTAAGGAGAGGCAAAACACAAGAACAACAAATAGATCAAAAGTCCCAGAAAAACATGAAGAAGGATGAATAGACTTATCTTAGAGGAAAAAAGAAAAAAGATGTGTTATTAATAATAACGCCATACAATCAAAGTGAGTTGATAGGGCGGATTACACTTTCTCATTTGTAAACAAACCTGTGAAGACCAAGTGCTTTTTTGTCATGCTCAGTGTCACCTGAGAGAACAAACCAGGGCTTCAGAAGCCTCTTTTGGTCCATGTGCAGGACATAGCAACAGCACCCTGCTCTTGCCTCTGCCTCCAAGTAAAACCATGTCATTGTTTCTGCAAATGTCGTAGCAAAGGGCAACGGAATGAATACACATTAATGTCCAGATGAGGCCCTGTCCAGTGGTTGCCCAGTTGCTCTAGCTGCATTATTTTGCTGTTAAACAGCTCTAGTGAATCTTTGAGATTTCCTTGAAACAATGAAAAGAATTTTTAAAAAGTGCCAATAAAATAAACTAAACCTTCAACACTGAGCAGGTGACAGGGACTTTTTTATATATTTATTTTATAAGAGATAAACAAGACTACTTTGTAGGCAGAAACACCTTCTGTTTCTGTTTCCTCACAAATATTTTCCACAAAGCAAGCAGGAGTTTCAGCCATTTGTTATCAGTAACTGGAACTGACTAAATCATTCAAAGAACATCTGTTTCAAAAATACCCTACATCATATTGCAGATGTCAGTGGAAAAATTATTTAAAAAATCACTTGCAACTGGATGTCTAAGAGATTATAAATCTAAGGAGAAGCATACAAGGAGAGATAACTGGCTATGGTGTAATAATGTAGCTAATTTTGTCAAACCAACTGCCCATTTTGTTTGCCACATACTCAACTAGTTATTGAGTTACAGCTCCCGCGGTATCTGTTGGTAAGAATCAAATGATTATTAAGTTCACTCAAACTGGCATTACTGTTGAAGGACTGTGAACTTCAGTATGACTGCAACAATGAGAAATTATTAAACTATTTGCTCCTAACTGCATAAATGTTCAAATGCTATTCTTACGCCTAGACTTCAAAAATTTTAGAACAAGTAAGCCTAAAAACCTTTAAAAGTGGAGTATAGGGGAGGGCGAGGGAAAAGGCAACCTAAGTGCAACCTTATAGAGTATCTAGAATTCAGACAAATACAGTGAGCTGGTAGCAGTTTACAGTGCAACTTCATAAAGAGTTGGCATGAAGATGGCATAACAGTACCACTAGTCAAGTGTAAATCTATATGCATTATGTTCAGACTGCAGCTAAGAAACTTTAACTATCAAGAATACAATGGAACAACAAGAGTAGCTTTTACTGAAATATAAGTATCAAAACCCTCTTTTCTCCCCATGGAGAAAAAAAATCCTGATCCTTTTATTACATTTGATATGGTTTAGAATGCCTATAGTAGTTTTTCTGTGATGCCAACAAATGCAATAAAGAAGACTCATGGCTGTTTCAAGCCCATACACCTCGATTTACTAACCTACCTCACTTATTGGGACAATTGCAGAAGAGCCTGTATTTGTATTTAATATATTGGCAGAAAATACTCCAGTTTACAAGAAGTCATTAGTGTTTATTTAGCTGTTTGTTTTGTGTTGTTTAGCATGTGACAAGCAGACTTGAGAGGAATGCAGTAAATGAGCAGCCATTACACGTGAATTAAGTAAAGCCAGAACAAGATATATGATGCCCTACTCCAATCTTTTCTATAGCACTTTCTATAATTCTACTCCCCATTACTTACCTGATATTAAGTATACAGGCTCTCAATATCTAAAACGATGACAAATCTGCCACTCCTCATGGTAGCCACTCCCCAGGTTTTGGTCAGAAAAAAACTTTAAACTAAACTGTCCTTCCCCACAGCCTTTGGCTTTTACCTCTTCTCTGTATCACTCATACACATTAGAAGCGTCTCCCTGTCACTGCTTCAAAACCATAAGTAACATTCTGTCATCACCTGCTTAGCTCCTGCAACCTGACTGAAATTGAAATTGAACAGTAGGCACAGGTATTGGGCGTTACTCAAGAACAAGCCACAGGGAGGCAGGCAGACATTCAAAGCTCTGGCCACACAAACCATCATGCACCTCTGAGGAAAGGTGCCTGAAACCCTCAAGCTGTGACTCCCACTGTCACAGGCTGTGCCTTCAGCAGCCAACAAGCTGTGTTCACCCTGGGGTTCCTTCCTGTAGACCCCTGGATTTTGCTGAAGAACAACCATCCAAGTTTCAAGGCATGATTACTCACTGTCAGAAACAGTACAAGATAAATGCGGTTTTGGGCAACGCTGCTACTTGAAAGTATGTATATTTTTAAATTTTCCTGCTTTTCATGGAAAAGATACCAAAAAAGCATCTGAAGAGATAACAGCAACTTTCTTGGGCTGCAGAGAAACTTTGAAAATGTCATACAGTCTGAACCCGTCTACTTTCAAATTCATTATGTTGTTTATAACTTCTTCAATAATAATTGTTCTCTAATGTTCCTCCTGAAATATCTTTAAGTTATACTGGTTTTAAGTCTGGACACTCTAGTTACTTCATCTTACTGTAATTCTTGCTTCTATGCTTTAAAAAAAAAGATAACTCTTTTCTTAAAATGCATTGAGAATAGGTGTTTCTAGTTTAAAAAATTCAGCAAGTAAACAGCATTTGGTAGGGGGAGGGAAGTGAGGGGAAGACCCACCTAAATGCATAGGAAAGGGGGGGAAAAGCTTATTTGTATAGCAATCTTAAATAGCACTTACATGTTTTCAGACTTGTGTTCTTGACAAGTTAAGATAACAAATGTTAATGGGTTCAATTGCAGGCAATTTTTAAAATTCTTTTTGTGTTTTTTAAGGGGATTGTCTATGTCAGGCAGAGTGGGTGTAGTCTGAAATATGTCCGAGAAAAAATAGCAGCACCATTAAATTCTGTCTGAGATGCACTTAAAGAAACAAGGTGAGGGGGTTTTGATGCTTTTCTGTGTGGCTAGCAGTATTTTGATAACACAGTTTGTCTTTTGATAAGATGTATCATTGATCTCTTAAAAGGCAAAAATTGTCAAAGTCTCTTGCAGTCACTAGGCAGGCAGATTTGATTTAAGAGATGTATCACAGCTTTCCTCAACACAGCCTGGGAACATGATGTTGGACACATGCAGCTGACTGTGGACATGGAAAAAACTTCCTTTATCCAAGATAAAAGGAATACTTGCCATACTGCATGTTCATTCCCAGTAAGAAAATTGCAGCAAACCAAAAGCCTGACATGAAGCCCATTAAGAAGTAATATGAAAATTTCTGCTGTCATGAACAAGTTTCAGATTAAGTGCTTTTGAAGTCCTTGATAAGACTCATCCATGAAATTCTTACATAAAGAGAATGACTATAGTTTTGATAAACATATATAAAAAAAGCATAAGCTCTTCAATTTTTTTACTAAAATTTCTGATTACTCTTCTGTAAAAATTACAGTGTTCCCTTTACAAAGTACTTATAAAAAACCAGAAATTCTGTCAGAGTCTTCTGTGGACAAGTTCCATAGAAAAGCACCATTAAAAGAAACTGCAGCTATACGGGTAAGACTGTTACTAGTCATTCTCCATATTTACATGATTCTTGGACTCCTCAAAGGTCATCAATAAAGAGACATATAATTACATCATTCACAAAGGGAGGTAACATAATACATCCTGTCCCTGGGCACAATTACTTCTGCCTAAATCACTCCTGACCTATGTTTCTTCATCCTAATCTTAAAAATCCTAATTATGCAGATTTCACAGTATCCCCAAACAATCTATTTCAGTGTTTGGCTCCTTCTCCATTATAAATTATTTTTCTTAATCCTAAACTAAACCTCCCATGTTCCTCTTTCTGCCCATTCATTTTCTTCTGCACCATTTATTTCCAAGTGTTTGCTTCAATATGTGCCACGTTTAAGAGTACCACATTTCCCCTCTAATTTCACTACCCTTAACTATGGGAATACACCTGATGGTGCTTTCTCATTTTTTTATTTAATGTACATATCTAGATGATAAACTAACTCAAGATGTTGACAATAATTATACTGTTTATTGGATTAATTAGCATGAAATACATATAATGTGTCTCTTATCAATACCTTGTAGAAAACTCCACTATCCACAAATAATTAAAAATGCATTTGAAGAATTTCATTTCAGGAAAAGGAATGAAATCTTGTGATTTCAATGAGGATCAATTAGGCAAGCTTTGATCCATTTCCTTGCACTTCAAGTCATCCCATTGGTTTTTCTTGTTTTCACTTCTTTTCCAATATTTTTTAAATGGAATTTAATTTCTTCAGTTTATTTTCTCTCTCTTTGTTTACCTTTCTTTCTTTTTCTTAGGGATTTCAGTGGGAATAATTTTGGTAAGTATTGGTCCTTTTCACTGCACCTCATTTCATCTCAGTGCAATTGGTTGTAGTCACTGCATTTAAATTTTTCTGGCTTTTTTGAAATTGCATTTTTATTTGATCCTATCTCCTTTCCAGAGTGTTTGTTCCACTTTGTCCTTGGATTTTAAGATTTCTATGAGGATCAATTGGGCAAACTTCAGTCCATTTCCCTGCACTTAATTTCATCCCATTTGCTTTTTTTTCCCACTTCGTTTCAGTATTTGTTTGTTTGTTCTTTTATTTAGATTCTTCAGTTTCTTTTCTATCTCTTTGTTCACCTTTCTTCCTTTTTATTAGGGATTGAAGTGGGAATAATTTTGGCAAGTTTTGGTTCTTTTCACTGCACCTCATTTCATCTCAGTAAATTGTAGTCATTGCATTTAAAATTTTCTGGCTTTTTCAATTCCATTTAAATTTGATCATATCTCCTTTCAAGACTGTTTGTTCCACATGGTTCTCTGATTTCAAGATTTCATTTCCTTTCCTGAAAGGAATGATTTTATTTTATCATGTCAGTTATTTTCAGAAGTAGTTTAGGCACGTAACAGAGCTGTTAACACATTAAAGTGAGGTGTTTCCTCTCATCTCATGTCCCTGAGATTTTCTGTCTGCATGCCTTAGGATTAGTATATGCCATGGTCATGTCCTTTTTTGCACCTGGAGCTGTAAGAGTCAGAACAGGCAATAGTGCACCCACACTCACTGGCCTTGGGCAACCCTTTCCCATGGCTCTACAAGTCCAAGTTGTTCCTTGGAAAGGTGCTTTTGTCCTGATCCAAAGCTAGTGCACATTATTTCTTCTCTGGTCTATTTGTGATGATTGTCAAAATTATACAGATTTACAGGCTTTATAACCAAGTTCCAAGGTAAATCAGCACTAATTTTGTTCAGAGGGACAGAGAAGATCTTTAGGAACAGAAAGTTGAAAATGTCTGCAAATTTGGGATGCCCAGCCTCAAAATCTTGAGGGCTGATTTTGCAGGTCTCTTAGCACAATATCATTCATCTCATACTGACTTTGTTTTTGTAACATCTGTGTGCCACCAAACTCCCTGGGGATGGGTATTTGTCTCCTCTGAGCACAGGAAGATGCACTACTGACATATATAGAGATGTCTGTCTGTAACGTAGACAATTGAGTCAATGGAGAGTGATCAGTACTTCTACAGCAGGTGACCCCTTTGATTAAGATGAATAGCAACATTAAATGTTCCTGTTTCTCTCCACTGACTGTAACAAGAGTATAACACAATCAGTTCTAAGGCCAAAGGATGCTTCTTCAGCATCACAGACTGGTGGCTGTGGAGTAAGTCCTCTAACTGCATGAACTTGTATGCTTCCCAAAGTCTTGATTCTGTACACTAATATTTTAAACACAAATACAAGATAGGGAGGATCTGGGTGTCACCAGGGCTATTTATGCAGTCTGCATGGGACATTTATTGAATAATGCATATAAAGAGTAGCACCAAAAGCCTTTTTTCTTCTAATTTATTATTTCTTATTCTACCCTAACATAATTCAGAGTCCCAAAAATTAAAAAGCTCAAAACTTCAGTAGTATGTTATATCTCCCATGGGTACTTGTACCATGTAGCAACACCCTTTATTAGGGATAAAATCTGAGCAGGAAGGGAAAACGTCAGGACTTTTTACAGATTCCCCCTCTGCATAATTCTGAAAAAGTATTCTTTCAGCAGCAAGGTGAATGCAAAGGTCAACAAAAATAAGCAATAGATTGCCTCTCAGACTTGCCAAATCTACCCTTTTCCCCTTACCATGCATTCACCTCAAGAGCAATAAAACCTATTCCAGGTTTTCAAAGCCAAATTTCACACAAAGAGATTTAACAGAAATCTCTGTTAAATTAGGGTGTTAGTTTTTTTTTCCAATATAGCTTTGGTCCCAGAAAACTTGACTTTTATTTTGCTATGATCTCTTTTCAAACACTACCATTTAGATTATCCAAATCCAAGTTTCTTAGATTGTCTTACACCTGTCAACAAAAAGTGCTTTTTTCCTCAAAACCAGTTACTTTCAACTTATTTCAGGCAGGCTTATGAGACGATGTTGGTAGATATATTTTGGTAGTAGTCCTCAGTATGGATGACTTGACCTTGCATGGAATACCCCAAGAATGACACCATGTGCCTGTGAGCATTGTCCAACACTCAGACAGGCTGTGTGCTATGACAAATTCCCTGAGGAGCCTGTTCTAGGGCTCAGCTGCCCTCTGGGTGAAAAACCTTTACCCAGTATCTAACTTATACTTACTCTAACTCAGCTTCATGCTGTTTTCTCAGGTCTTGTCACTGGTCACCACAGACAAGAGATCAGTGCCTGCTGTAACTGCAAGGAGGTCTCCCCTCAGCCTCCTCCAGGCTGAACAGACCAAGTTACACCAGCTGCTCCTCCTATGGTTTCCCCTCAAGGCCCTTCACCACCTCCATTTCCCTCCTTTGGGCACTCTCCAATAGTTTAATGTCTGCCTCACCCTGTGGCACCCAGCACTGCCCCCAGCACTGGAGGTGAGCCCGCCCCAGCTCAGAGCAGAGCGGGACAATCCCCTCCCTTGCCCGGCCATGCTGTGCCTGATGCCCCCCAGGACAGGGCTGGCCCTCCTGGCTGCCAGGGCACTGCTGGCTCGTGTTCAACTTGCTACAGGTTTCTTTTCATGTCACTTTTCTCCAGCTTCTCACTCCCCAGGCTATTCACACATTCAGGGTTGCTCTGTCCCAGGTGCAGAATCCAGCATTTTCCCTTGCAGAACTCCATACAGTTGGTGATTGCCCATCTTTCTAATTTGTCGAGGTCTCTCTGCAAGGCCTTTCTTTCTTTGAGGCAGTCAACAGCTCCTCCCTATTTAGTGTCACTGACAAACTTAGTATTCTTTCAAGCCCTGAATTCAAGTTATTTATGAAGATGTTGAAGAGAACTTGGCTGAGGATGGAGCCCTGTGGAATCCCACTAATGCCTGGATGCCAGCCTGATGTCACCCCATTTACTTTAACTCTGTGCCTGACCTGTGTGCCCGCTTCTCACCTATTACAGGAAATTAGGGTTATTCTTTTTTCATACTCTTGCACCTCAGATGCATTTCCTTCTTTGTAGACCAATATAAGACAGACCATTAAAAGCTTCTAGCAACAGAAATAATCTATCATTTCTACTTCCCTACTATGTAGTTTTCCCTTGTTCACTATTCTTCCCTATACCCTAGAGAGCTTGAGCATCAGTGAAGGACAGAAATATATAGGCAATAATAAAGACTGTGCTCTTAGTGTATTTAAATTATCTAGGCATACTCATATAGTTTTTCATTCAGTTTCTTGCTCTTTCCTGATGGAAGATTTGGACTTATTAAGGGAAAACCAGGAAAAAACTCAATACTATTTCATTGCATTCGTGATATCCAGGAATAATTTCATCTTTAACAATTACTCTGTGCCAATCCTGGGATACTTCTGGAAGTTTTTCTCCTGGCTTTAATAGAAATAGTGCCCTAAAAAGCAGGCTGAGAGAGATGGGGTTGTTCAGTCTGGATAAGTCTCTAGGGTGACCATATTGTGGCCTTTACAAAATATAAAGGGAACTTCTAAGAAGGATAGAGAAAGACTTTTTAGCAGGACCTGTAGTGACAGGAGAAAGGGCTGGTTTTAAAAAAGGTAGGTTTATATTGGAGATAAGAAAGAAATTTCCTATGGTGATGGTGGTGAGACACAGGAACAGGCTGCTGAGAGAAGCTGTGGATGCCCCTTCACTGCAAACATTAAAAGTCAGGTTGGATATGGCTTTGAACAACCTGAACTAGTTGAAGCCATCACTTCCTATGGCAAGGGCGTTAGAGTAAGTTATGTGTGACAGTCCCCTCCAATCCAAACTATTCTATTAGTGTTAAGACATGAAATCTAGGACTCTATCACATATTTTATGGATGCACCTGCGTAATGCAAAATACAGCATATCAGTGCAAACACTGGCTGTTTTTGAGCACATCTCATCTGGAGACCTATTTATAAATTTTAGTAAAAAAATTATGCAAAATGTTGTTTAGCTTCCCCTCAGAAGATGTAAATGTCATTACTGCCATGGCCAGCATAAATTTAGTCTTGAAAGTACTAAACAACATTTTGGAGAAAGCCTGTGCTTTCTCGGGTTCTCAATCTAGTTCTTCTGCTCATCTCACTGTGAGGGTTTGAACTGGCAGAAGTGGGAGGTCTTGAGGACATATTCAGAACTAAATTTCACACAAAGTAAAAAAAAAAATCCCAAAATATTTAAGGGAAAGATTAGAGCTGTACCTAGCACAAAGATCTGGAAAACTCTTCATACTGTGATAACTCTTTCAATAAAAAAAATAAAACTCTGGCTCTGGATATATATGTATATACACAAAAGCTAGAAAAATACAAATATTCCTCATTCCTACACATTTTTTACTAAGTGCTTTTCTGTCTTTTTGCTAGACAAATGAAGCAAGGGCTTTATTACTCTAGTCAGTGATCATTTCAGATCATGGTTGTCAGCATTACTCATTTTCAAACTGACCCTGCATCAGCCTGTAATTTTGTTTCCTTTGCTGTGCTGGTTTCTGCACAAAATGGACACTGCTTGGTGTAGACAGGAATGCTCTTGCTCTGAATACTCTGTGGATTCAACATGAGGATGATCCATTAATTTATACATTGATATAGCTTTGCTTTCTCTTTAATCCCAAATAATTCTCTTGTAAATTCCAGGATGTGATCTGTTGATTTTGGCTTGGTGGTTTTTTTGTTTCTATTGGCTGGTTATTCTGTCAGGTATTGAGTGCATTTTTCCATTGATGTATCTGTCATTACCTCAAGTCTTACTTTTAAAGCATTAATGGTCACCTCAGACTCCATCATTTTATACAGGTGTGGCAGGTTCAGTTGAAACTGGGTGGAAACACCAATTACGTGTAGTGGTTTTAAAATTGCCAAATTGAAATTTCTTGGCCAACGCACCAAAGAATGTTGTGGGTTTAGAGCTAGCTAAAACTCACTAGTACACTTACTTATTTCTCTGTTGTGAGGTATGGTTTTAGGAGAAAGGAAAAAACAGGCTCAAACTTAGACCATAAAGAAAGTTTATTAACAAAACTAAAAAAAAAAACAAAATGAAAAGGAAAAATCAAAATGAAACTTCTAGAACACTTCTCCCCCTGCCCACCTTTCTCTTTTCCACTTGACAACATAAAACAAAATCTGGGATTTTTAAATCAGTTATCACTTCTACAATAATCTTCCTTCAATTCTCATAGGGCGAGGAGTTTTCTTTTTCAACACCTTGGAGATAAGTCCACAAGAACAGTTTTCTTGTGGCTTTGCATCTTTACAAAACAGAAGCTGCCCAGTTTAGAAAAACTCTGCTGTTGTGAAATTCCTCCCATTTTCACTATTGAGTCAATGGGTCATTGTCAGCTTATGGGGTGTCATTTTTAAAGATGGGCTGTTCAAAGGAAAAGACTCACTTTACCAGTTTCTACAATCATCTTCATCTCTAAGAAACAC